>CAUYUJ010015155.1:81441-158941 GCA_963575745.1 Prorocentrum cordatum | reverse complement strand
GCGAGCACTAAACAATTGTGATTTTCATAAAGCGCTTGTACATAAAATTTTAACACATTTGAATCTTCAGATTTTTTGTTTCATCCTCCTTTCCTCTCCTCCTCTACTTCTCCTCCTCATTTCTTATTGTCCCTTTCCCTTTTTTTTAAAAAAAAAAATAAAAAAAAATATTTCTGTTATGTATTTCCCTTAAATCTCTCTTTGTTTTCTTTATTTCTCTCTTTATATCTTTCTCTCTCCGCATGCGCCCCTGAACTTGTTTATCCCTGGGGTTGATAATCCACGGAAAGTGAGGCGCGTGAGCTCCTGCACGAGCACTTCTTTTTTTCTAAAAAAATCATAGAGCGTTTGAAAATAAAATAAAATAGATTTGGAACTTGACATTTGTGCGTTTCTAAATAAAATCTGATGGATTTGAAACTTGAAATTTTTGCTTTTCCTCCTCCTCCTGCGCCTGTCTGTCTTTCTATATATCTTCTCTTCTTCTTGTTCTTCTTCTTATTATTTCTCCATTGCAATTTTCTAAAATATTATTTTGTTCATGCGAAATGTGTTATATAGTTCTCATTTTCGTTTGCAAATATTCCTTTTTACATTTTTTTTTTTTTTTTTTTTTTTTTGTTTTCCTTTTTTTTTTTCTCTCTCTCTCTCTCTCTCTCTCTCTCTCTCTCTCTCTCTCTCTCTCTCTCTCTCTCTCTCTCAGCGCAGCCCCCCCGGCACAACCCCCCAGCGCAACCCTCCAGCGCATGCCTCCAGCGCAACCCTCCAGCACAACCCCCCAGCACAATCCCTCGGCGCAACCTCTTGAGGTTTATTATCGTCGGCAGTTTTTTATCGTCGGCAGTGGTCGATAGCAACTCCTGAGCTCTACGGGGGCACGGCGGCGCGCAAATGATGCCCATGTTTTTGAAAAAACTTCATTTGGAAAAAATATGTTTATTTAATTGCGAATTCCATTGAAATCTTTTCGAATTTGCGAAATCGAGCCGCCAGGCGCTTGAATGCCGCACTGCGTTCGAGATTTAAGCGAAAGCGTGTGCGACGCAATTTTCCCATGACACTTATTATATATATATATGTATGATGTATGTAGGTATGTATATATATATATATATATTATATATATATATATACTTAATTAATTTTGAAAGACCTTATTTTGACAAACAAATACTACATTTGGTTGCGAATTCCATTGAAATCCTCTCGAGATTGCGAATTCGAGCCCGCGCGCGCCTGAATGTCACACTGCGTTTGATATTCGGGCAAAAAGGGCGTGCGACGCAAATTTCTCATGAATGCGCCGCGTGCTTAAATCTCGAACGCAATGTGGCATTCAAGCGCCTGACGGCTCGATTTCGCAAGTTTGACAGGATTGCAATGGAATTCGCAATTAAAATTGTTTTCCCCTTTTTTTTTTTTTTTTTTTTTTTTTTTTTTTTTTTTTTTTTTTTTCTCAGAATGAAGTTTTTCAAACAATGCGTATCATTTGCGCGCCGCCGTCTTCCGGAGAGCTCAGGAGTTGCGATTGACCAATGCCGATGATAAAAAAAACTGCCGACGATAATAAACTGCCGGCGATAATAAACCTCAGAGGCGGCGCGCCGGCGAGAGAGAGAGAGAGAGAGGAGAGGAGAGAGAGAGAGAGATCTCACCTCACTCTCTCTCTCTCTCTCTCTCTCTCTCTCTTCTCTCTCTCTCTCTCTCTCCTCTCTCTCTCTCTCTCTCTCTCCCTCTCCTCTCTCTCTCTCTCTCTCTCTCTCTCTCCCTCTCTCTATCTCTCTATCTCTCTCTCTAATCTCTCTCTCTCTCTCTCTCTCCCTCTCTCTCTCTCTCTCTCTCTCTCTCTCTCTGCTCAGAGAGCAGAGACCTCAGAGAGCAATGAGACCTTCGAGAATGTCTCAAGCGAACCCAGTGTTTCTTCGAAGATGTCTCAAGCGAATCAAGCATGTTTTCAAGGATGTCTGAGGCGAAGCGAACAATTCTGCAAGAACGTCTCGAGGGAGGCCAAATGTTGATTCGAGGAAATCTCAAGCAACATGATTATCCTTGATATCTCTCTCTCTCTCTCTCTCTCTCTCTCTCTCTCTCTCTCTCTCTCTCTCTCTCCCTCTCTCTCTCTCTCTCTCTCTCTCTCTCTCTCTCTCTCTCTCTCTCACTATCTCTCTCTGCTCAAGCTGAGCTGCTGAAGCAGAGCTGCTCAAGGAGATGGCTGCTCAGAGAGCAGAACCAGACAATGATACCTTCGAGAATGTCTCAAGCGAACCCAGCGTTTCTTCGAAGATGTCTCAAGCGAATCAAGCATGTTTTTAAGGATGTCTGAGGCGAGCCGAACAATTCTGCAAGAACGTCTCGAGCGAGGCCAAATGTTGATCCGAGGAAATCTCAAGCAACAACACCAGATGCTTATTTCAAGCAGATCCAGCAGCGATGTCCAAGCATCGACTCGACAAGCATCGACTCGAGAACAACATTCGTGATTAGCCTCTTTGGCTCAAGCCTTTCGAGCAAGGCTTTCGAACCTCTCGAGCAGGCCACCGCTCCAGCAAGCCTTTCGAGCCTGTCGCGCCTCGAGTACGATGAGCACGCCTGTCAAGCGGCAGTCAAGCTTGTCGAGCTTTTGGGGCCTTTCAAGCTCGAGCCCGGCGGACACTCCGACCCCCCTCAAGAAGCTTCGAGCCTCGCGTCACTTGTCCGAGGAGGCCAAGAGCAATTTCTTCAAGGACCTCGAGCACAAGAGGCTCGAGGCGGAGCAGGCCGAGAAGGAACGCCTCGCAGCCGCAGCTGAGCGCCGAGCGAAGGCGAGCGCCGAGGGCAAGGTGCTCGACCCCGCCGACTTCGGCCGAGGCGTCGCCCGAGGAGCGACCAAGGGCGGCAGGCCCGAGGGCGCGAATCGCAAGTGCACGGGGGCGCACAAGCCCCGAGCAGCTCCCACCCTGCGCCGAGGCCCGCCAAGAAGCAAGCTTCAAGTCGCCCTCGACTGGCGCAAGCAGGCCGAGAAGCACGAGGTCGCGGACATCAGCCAGCTGCCGAGCAACGTCAAGGCGCAGCTCATCGAGAAATGGCACTGGCCCTACCTCACGGTCAAGAGCTGGACCGAGAAGAGAGCAGCTTTCGAGAAGCTCGTCGCCACGGAGAGGCTCGGCAAGAACGGCCTCCGAGCCTGCGGCCGAGTTCGGGCCTATCAGGCCAAGGCAGACAGGAGCCAAGGCGCGAGGATCCAGAGCTACACTCGTGGCCGAGCATGCCCCAAGCGCCCCCTCGAGGGAGTCATGGGCCGACTCGAGGCCTGGTTCAAACGAGAGCGCATGTGCGGCCACGAGGTCCGCAACAAGACGATCTTAACGAGACTCAAGTACGAGCTCGAGTGGGAGAGAGACAAACAAGAGCACCTCAAGGACGCGAGCCACGTCGTCTTCAACTCCCAGATCCTCAACCGAGTCACCAAGCGGCTCGAGACCTTCAACATCAACAACCTCTGCCGCAAGGGCGCCAAGTGGATCGAGGAGACCGTTCTCCCGAGGCTCCAAGCAGTCGGACGGAAAGGCCAACGCCTCTCCGAGCAGCGCAACAAGGGCCTTTCCGAGTCCAAGGCCAAGTTGACGTGGGCCACGAGCGACCGCTTCATCCACCTCGTTTCCAGGGGCACGGCCGAGGAACTCGCCATGTTCGTCGGGGACACCGAGAGCTTCATCGAGAACAGGCAAGCCACGAGCGTCGTCGTGGTCGACGCCACCGCGCTGTGGCTCAAGCTCAGGGGCGAGGAGAAGGTCTACCTCCACGCGAACGAGCTCGAGGGTCCTAGCCACAAGGCTCGGCTCGAGAAGCTCCGCCGCAAGTTCCGCGGGGCGCAGACCGAGGCAGACAAGGCAGCTTGGGAGATGGAGAAAACCAAGTTCTACCAGGAGCACGGCGACCAGAAGGAGCAAGTAGAGCAAGCGTACTCCAGCGCAGGCGACAAGTATCGCCTCACGATGATCAACATATCGAGCGTCGCGAATTGGTTCGACCCAACCAAGGGCCCCAAGTCGAACAAGAAGCGCTCGATCCTGCTAGTGCCCTGTGCGAGGCACTGCAAGATCTCCGATATGGACCACGAGAGCGGCAAGTGGCTCCGTGACGTCAGTTACGGGCGAAGCGACGGCGAGGCCGAGGTCTTCCGAGCAGGCGAGAACATCGGCCAGATTCTCAAGGGTTGGCGCCAAGCCCTCCTCGAGTTCGACCCCGAGCAGCGCGCCAAGATCTTCGAGCAGATTGACATCTGGGGCCAGCCTCGAGCTTGGACCGACGAGCTCATCGCGAGCTGGACGATCGACTTTATCCAAGCCGAGCACGGCCAAGCTCTCGCGTTCGCCGACTGTCTCTCGAGCCAGTGGACCGAGGCCGTCACGCTCCGAGCGCGGCTCAAGCAGATCGTCTACGCGCCGATGGCTCCAGGCGTGACGAGCTTCCTCCAGGAACCCGACGCGCGCGAGCACTCGCAGCTCAAGGCAACCATTCGCGAGGTGAAGTCCGAGATCCACTGGGCCGATCGAGCAAGACTGGATGCAGAAGGTCAGGGCCGAGCCCGAGAAGAACTACACGTACCCGAGCAATTGGGGGCCATACGAGTGCATCTACTGCATCTCCGAGGCGTACAAGCGCTTCCGCGAGAAGAACGCCGAGACCGTCCCACTGCAAGGCATGCAAGCGAACCAGATGCTCGCAGCGAGGCCGGGAGAGGCGGAGGACGAAGAGGATGGGGGGGGGGGGAGAGGAGGAGGAGGAGGAGGAGGAGGAGGAGGAGGACGACGACGACGAGGAGGAGGAGATGGAGGAGGAGGAGAGGATGGACGGAGGAGTAGAAGAGGAAGAGGAGGAGGAGGACGAGGAGGGGGAGAGGGAGTCGCTCGGCGAGGAGGAGGAGGAGAAAGAGGAGAACAAGGAAGAGGAAGATCTCGAGCCTTGAGCTTCAACCCCCAGCGAATTCAAGAAAACCCTTCGAGGATTGCCGAGAAGGGTCCCAAGATGACCCCAAGCATTTCTTCGATGTTGTGTCAAGCGAAATAAGCAATAATTTGAGATGTCTCAAGCGAAATAGATAATAGTTTGAAGATGTCTCACATGAAATAAGCAATAAGATGAGGATATTTCAAGCGAAATAACGATAGTTTATGATGTCTCAAGCAATAGTTTGAGGATGCCTCCAGCGAAATAAGCAATAGTTTGAGGATGTCTCACGCGAAACACAATTAGTTCGAGGATGTCTCAAGCGAAATAAGCAATAGTTTGAGGGTGTCTCAAGCGAAATAAGCAATAGTTTGAGGATTCTCAAGCGAAGTACGCAATAGTTTGAAGATGTCTCAAGCAATAATTTGGGGATGTCTCCAGCAAAATAACTAAGCAATCGTTCTCCTCTCCTCTTCTACTTTCTCCTCTTCATTTGTTCTTCTTCCTTTTGTTTTCATGTTTCATGTTTATCTTTTTTCTTTTTTCTTTTTTTTTATTCTATATGTTTCTCTTAGTTTTTGTTTCTGTCTGACTCTCTATCTCTTTCTCTCTCTATCTCTCCCCATGCGCCCCTGAACTTGTTTATCCCTGGGGTTGATTATCCACGGAAAGTGAGGCGCGTGAGCTACCCTGCACGAGCACTTAAAACTTTTAATTTTCATAAGCGCTTGTAATAAATTTAATACATTTGAATCTTCAGATTTTTTGTTTTATCCCCCTTTCCTCTTCTCTTTATCCTTTTCATTTATTATTCTACTTTTCTTGTTAAATATATCTTCTCTCTGTAGGTCCTTCCTTTCTTTTTCTTTATGATCTCTCTCTCTCTCTCTCTCTCTCTCTCTCTCTCTCTCTCTCTCTCTCTCTCTCCATGCCCCCCCCCCCCCCCTCCTGGACTTTTTTATCCCTGGGGTTGATTATCCATGGAAAATGAAGCACATGAGCTACCCTGCGCGAGCACTTAAAATTTTAATTTCATAAAGCGCTTGTAAATAAAATCTAATACATTTGAACTTGAGATTTGTCCTTCTCTTTCTCCTCCCCCTCTGTTTTCTTTTCTTTTTCTTTTTTTTTCCTTTTTCTTTTTTCATTTCTTATTGTTTCTTTTTATTTTTGTTTTTGCATATCGCTTTCTCCATTCCTCCGCCCGCCTGAACTTTATTATCGCCGCGGTTGATTATCCAGGGACACCGAGGCGGATGAGCTATTCCGAGGATGTCTCAAGCGAAACAAGCATATACTCGAGGATGTCTCAAGCGAAACAAGCATATACTGAAGGATGTCTCAAGCGAAACGATACGTTTCTTAAGGATGTCTCAAGCGAAAACAGCAATTGCTCGAGGATGTCTCAAGCGAACCGAGAGGTTCGACGAGGATGTCTCAAGCGAAACGAGTGATTCGTCGAGGATATCTCAAGCGAAAAAAGTAGACGAGGACGTCTCAGAGGATAAGGAGGAGGAGAAGAAGGAGGGAGGAGCCGCGGCGAGGCCGACCGAGCAGACCGAGCTGAAGGCCGTCACAGGCGAGGAGCCGTGGAGCTACTCCACCGAGCCTGGCCGAGGCATCGAGCCGAGATTGGCCAAGGAGAGACTCGGCGCGGTTGCGAGCTGGCCCAAGAACGCCCCCCCGATTCCCGACTGGAGCGCACTGGACGGCGAGTGCTTCCGAGTCGAGGACTTGCCGAAGGACTACGAGGACGACGAGAACCCCTGCCTCCTCGAGCTTGCAGAGCTACACCTCGAGCTCACAGACGAGCAGCGAGACGTGCTCAGGCCGCCCGAGGAGCGCGTCAAGGAGATCCAGTTCCCGCACGCCCTCACGGACCGAGTGCGCCACCGGCGAATCAACCGCAAGAACAAGTGGGCGAGCAAGTTCCGAAGCCAGTGCGTGGGCAAGCTAGCGGCCAAGTGGAACAAGGCGAAGCGCAACCAGGATGGCCGAGACGCCCTCGACAGCAAGAGCCGAGGCATCGCCAAGGCGAAGTTGTCGGGGCGAGCCCCCAAGCCGATGGGGAGCTTCGCGGAGAAGTTCAAGCAGAAGGGGAAGGCCAAGCGGAACCAGAGCGCCCAGGACAAGAAGAGAGGCCAAGCGGGCCTCAAGGAGTGCAAGGACTCGCCCTGGCACGGCGAGAGCATCCGCGTCAACGAGGAGTGCGTCCACGAGGGGAGGCGCGGGAGAATCCAAGACGTCTGGAGCGTCATGGACACCGAGGGCGAGTGCCAGTTCCGAGTGCTCGAGGTCGAGACGTCGGCGATCTTCCAGATCCGCTCCAGCCAGGCTCGAGGGCCAATGGGGCGCGAGCGGAAGCCGAGCAGAAGGGCCAGCGGAAGCCGAGCGGAAGTTGGCGCAGAAACCGAGCGGAAGGGAACTCGCGCGGAAGCCGAGCGGAAGGGCAGCGCAAACCGAGCGGAGTTCGCCCCCATCCGTCGGTCCTCGAGCCTGGGAGGTCGTGGTCGAGGAGGAGTGGGCGAAGGCCAAGCCCGCCAAGATGGATTACCGAACCCTGAGGAAAGCCAGGCGCACCGAGCTGGCCAAGCACCTAGCCATCACCAGCTGCGAGTTCGTCGAGAAGAACAGGACCCTCGAGCTCGGCGCGATGAAGGCTTTCATTGGCGAGATCGCGGAACGAGTTGGCCAGCCGCCAGGCGTCGAGCTAATCGAGCCGACGATTGCTGTTCTCTGGGCTCGAGAAGACCATGGCGACGATGCGGCCGCTGCCGAGGCGCAAGAGGAGCAGAAGGCCTGGCGCGAGAGGATCGAGAACGCCAAGGTTCTGCTCATCTGCGTCTGGTCCGACAACCCGATGCACTACACGTACCGCAAGGTGACCAAGGAGGAATTCCAGGACGTGGCCATCGAGCACCGAGACTCTCTCAAGGTGCCGTCCGAGTCCGCCAAGGAGGCGGCCACGAGAATCCTGCGCAAGCTCTTTGGGCCTGAGGTGGAGTGCCCCCCTCCGAGCAACTCGAGATACCAAGTGGATGGGTGGTCCTGCGGATTGTGGGTGACGAGGTGGTTCGAGCGCGCCCTGCGCGAGCTCCGCGGCGAGGGCCGCCAGCCGCCAAGCAGCATCGGCGACATCTGCGCCCGAGGTAACGAGTGGATCGAGAAGCTGAAGAACGCGAGCGACGCCAAGCCCAAGGGCAAGGCCAAGGCCACGGCCAAGGGCAAGGCACCGGATCCGTTCGTGCCCGAGCCCAAGCACGCCAGACTCGAGGCAGCGCTGCAAGCAGCCAAGGAGTGCAAGAAATGCTTGCAGCTCAAGGATGGCAGTAAAGGCTGCCGAGCCTGCATGGGCGAGCACTTCGAGCAAGTGCGCCACAAAGGCTTTTTGTCGAGGGCAGCCACGGACTTCGAGCTCGCGTGCATGAAGCTTTAACCGCGAGCATGCGCCCTCGAGAACTATAAACAATACCCAAGCGAAAAGAGCATAGGTTCGAGGAAGCCTCAAGCGAAACACAATTATTTCGAGGATGTCTCAATCGAAATACGCAATAGTTCCAGGATGTCTCAAGCGAAATAAGCCATAGTTTGAGGATACCTCAAGCGAAATACGGAATAGTTTCAGGATGTCTCAAGCAATAGTTTGAGGATGTCTCCAGCGAAATAAGCAATAGTTTGAGGATGTCTCACGCGAAACACCATTAGTTCGAGGATGTCTCAAGCGACACAAGCAGGTTAGTTTGAGGGTGTCTCAAGCGAAATATGCAATAGTTTGAGGGTGTCTCAAGCGAAATACGCAATAGTTTGAAGATGCCTCAAGCAATAGTTTGACGATGTCTCCAGCGAGATAAGCAATAGTTTGATGGTGTCTCAAGCGAAGCACGCAATTGTTTCGAGGATGTCTCAAGCGAAATAAGCAATAGTTCGAGGATGTCTCAAGCGAAATCAGCAATAGTATGAGGATGTCTCACGCGAACTACGCAATAGATTTGAGGATGTCTCAAGCGAAATAAACAATAGTTTGAGGGTGTCTCCAGCGAAATAAGCAATAGTATGAGGATGTCCCAAGCGAAAAAACAATAGTTTGAGGGTGTCTCAAACGAAATAAACAATAATTTGTGGATGTCTCAAGCGAAAAACGCAATAGTTTCAGGATGTTTCAGGCGAAATCAGCAATAGTTTGAGGATGTTCCAAGCGAAAACACAATCATTTCGAGGATGGTTCAAGCGAAAAGCACAATCATTTCGAGGATGTTTGAGGGTGTCTCAAGCGAAATAAGCAATAGTTTGTGGATGTCCCAAGCGAATTACGCAATAGTTTGAGGGGGTCTCAAGCGAAATAAGCAATAGTTTGTGGATGTCTCAAGCGAAATACGCAATAGTTTCAGGATGTTTCAGGCGAAATCAGCAATAGTTGAAGGATGTTTCAAGCGAAAAACACAATCATTTCGAGGATGTCTCAAGCGAAATAAACAATAGTTTGAGGGTGTCTCAATCGAAATAAGCCATCGTTTGTGGATGTCTCAAGCGAAATACGCAATAGTTCCAGGATGTTTCAGGCGAGATCATCAATTGGTTGAGGATGGTTCAAGCGAAAAACACAATTATTTCGAGGATGTCTCAAGCGAAATAAGCAATACTTTGACGGTGTCTCAAGCGAAATAAGCAATAGTTTGTGGATGTCTCAAGCGGAACAATGGATTTGTTGAAGATGTCTCCAGCGAGATAAGCCATTGTTGATGATATTTCTATGGAGACTAAACGCCAAGGATGTCTCAAAACGTGCTCGGCTTGGCTTCTCTGGATCATCTCTTACTTCGAGATTATGCTGAGGTCTGTTGGGCTACTTTGACTATCTCCCCCTGAACCCCGAACTTTATTATCCCCCAGTGTTTACTCTCACGGGTTAGGGGTCATGCAGAATCATATTTCTGGGGGGCGCATATAGAAACAAGACATCCCCGGATCAAATGATAAATTTGAAACGGTACTGCGTTGGCGCCCGATCACCTGTGTACATCCATCTGCTGCCCATTTGTTATACTTATTGGCAGTGCCGATGCTAGCGTTGTGTTGCCCATGGTCCGCTAGACTCTGGTTTGAAGCCAAACAGCCAAAACCCTCCAAAAACCCTAAAACGAGCTATTTTGCACTCTCTCAAAAAACCCTCCAAAAACCCTTAGGAAACTATTGAAAAAAGCCAAAACGAGAAACGCCAAAATCCATGTACAAAAAAAACGGCAGTGACGTTGTCACAGAAGCAAGAATGGCAGGGTTGCACAGAAAGCCCATCAGCGTTAGGAGACAAGGGGAGGCGAATAAGAGAAACATGTCGATCGAAAGCGAGAGCTGAAAGCGCAAGGAGAGAGAGGAACACGGAGAAGGTACTATAACGCAGCTTAGAGGAGGTTAAGTGGGCGCTTACGCTAAGAAGGAAACAACTGTAATGGCGGCGGTGGTTGGCACTGAACGCGGTAAAGCGTTTTCACAGGACAGTAGCGGGAGACTCCGCATCACATCTCGTTACATGGGGCCGAGCATGCATTTCGAAGGTCACGCACTGTCAATCCCAAAGGTAACTGTGCTCGTGGTTGCGTCACCTATAATATCTGGATATGCTATGCAACGCTCCCTGGGCAGAATTTCGAGGCGACCAGCTGCGGATACACGTGCCACTCCCATGAGAATCGAGCGGCCTGCCACAGACGACAAGCCAATACATGATTTGAACAGGCGGCGAAAACACGGCGGCAGCCGTCGAATTGAATTACGCCAAGACCAGAGTGCAGCAGCGGGCGCTGGCATTCAACGGCCATGTGCGCACGCCGCACGTCGCGGCCACCGAGCGCTCACGGCAAAGCTTTCTCCTCCTCCTTCTCCTCCTCCTCCTCCGCCACCCCCATCCTCTAGCCCCTCGCCTCCTCATCCACCCCCTTCGTGCCTGCATGGGCCTCTGAGGAGGGTGCATGGGACGGGGGGGGTGTATGGCAACACCGCAGATGCACCTTGAGTTCTCTCTGGTCCTCCTCCTCCTCCTCCTCCTCCTCCTCCTCCTCCCCCTTGCCACCCTCAAGGGTAGCGCCTCGCCAGGCTCGAAACTCACCCCTCGAAGCACATCTGGCTGGCCTGCGTGTACGCCGCCTTCACGGCGGGCGGCATCAGCGTCGGTTGCACTTTGTGCTCGCGCAGCAACTGCTTCGGCTGATTCATCAGCGTGCGCAGCTTCACGCCGTCGGCGGCAGCATCTGAAATGCAGGCCTCCACCACGAACGAGGACACAAGCACGACCGCCACAGCCTTCTTCGAGTTCGCGAACTCGCTGACCAGGTCGTGGTCAGCCTTCGCCTTGAAGACATCGCACAGCTCAGTGTACACGTCTAGCTCCTATTGGGGTGCCATGGCGCACGCACCCCTGACCCCCGATCCCCTGATTACCTCATCCCCACTATCGTTTCTGGATGGGCTGGTGCGGATACGCGAGCAATACTTGGCGGCCATAGTAGGACCGTCTCGGGCATTTTCGCGCTGCGTTCAACTGAGGCAGTCTCGGCCCTTTGTGGCCGAGACTGCCCCAGTTGAAAAGCAATGGCCAGCGATGGCCTCAAGCCTCAAACGGGCAAGGGGTGCAAGGATGAGGAGTGGGCATCGGGGTCTGGGAGGGTGGCGGGCGCATGCAAGACAACGATTGGCGAGGGAACCGCGAGGAGGAACAGGGGGAGGAGCTCAGGAGGAGGAGGAGGAGGAGCAAGCAGAGGAGGAAGCCGAGGACGGGGAACGCATCGGCCCCTTCGCAGGGCCCAGGTTCGACAATGCCACCAGCCCTCTGGGCGGATGTGATCCAGGGCTGCCTCTCGTCTTACTCCCTTCTTCCCCCTGGGGGATGGTTTATCCCTTTCCCTGCTCCCCCGCCTCCCCGCCCCTGGACCTGGGCGGATGGTTTCGCGCGCGGTCGGGTCATCTCGGTTGGCCCTTGCGATGGCGGGCAAAACTCATCGCCCATCGCGGTGATCGCGCGCCCCCCCCCCCCCCAGGGGCAAGGCTATATGATGGACCCCCCATTCGTTGGTCGATGTCATCAGAAATTGCCCAACGAGGCGCCTTGGGACGCTCCTCGTGGGCCTCGCACGCTGGCAGTCGACGCCTCCCCGCCCGCGCGCGCCAAGAAACTCCCAAGAGGCCGCCAGGATACACCCGAGACACCCCAAGACCCCCAATAAGCTCAAAGTGCAACCACAAGGGGCTTCGAGAGGCCTCTTGTCATTCCGCCCGTACTCTCCTCCTCTTCATGTTTATCCATCGGTTCTTCCTCTTTGTCCGCCTGTTGCTCCTCCTCCTCCATCCTCCCTCTTCTCTCCTATCCCGCCCTTCGCCTTAGTATTGTCCTCATCCCCTCCCGTCTCTTCATTTTCATTATCACCCTTCCTCAGTAGTGTCCTCATTCCGCATATTATCATGATGTTTCTCTTCCTCCTCCTTTTCATCCTACTCCTTCTCCTCCCCTTCCTTTGCAATGGCGAAAGGCCCAAGAAGACATGCGCCTAAGATGTCTGCCAGAAGGCATGCTGAGGATTGGCAGGATAACATGCCCACCATGGCCACAAGAACACGGTACCAGAGTGCACGCCCTATGCTTGGGGCGCTTGAAGCAGATCCAGGGGTCTGGGTATGGAAGGGGTGGCGTCAGCGTGAACTGCCGCTGACACAAGCATATATGACCGATGTGAGGTTTCGGGCCCTCAGCCCCACGCGAGGCTTCTCTAGACCGCCAACAAGCACACAAGATGACACCAAACATCACCAATGAGCGCCACCCAGATCACCCGAACTACCTTCAAGATAACCTGAGCGGCGTTGAGCCGCATCCTAGAGTCCTAGAGGCACGCCAGGTCCAACCAACGAGGCCCCTGTGAGCACCAACGGTTTCCTTTACCCACAAGCCAAGCGCGGCGGGTGCACTGGCCGAGGGCCTGCTATTTCAAACGGTGGGTGTGGCAAGGACGGACGGCCAGAGTTCCCAAGCAATCCTTGCAGAGCTGCTGCAGCACGAGGTTCGCGCCATCGCGGTCCCAGTCCTTGAGGCCAGCCTCCCAGATCTTCTTGGTCTCCTTCCACGTGGCGTTGACAGCCCCGTCCTCGAACACCTCCAGGCCGTTGCTGTTCTTGAACTTGCCCCACAACGCCTTCACCTGTGACTTCGCAGCCTCAGCAGCGTTCGCCACCAGTGCGTCCGCGGCATCCTGCATGCACTGCTTCGCACCCTCGAACGTGGACTTGCTCGCCGCGGTGATCTCGTCGAAGCCCTTCATCTTCTTGCCCAGGAGCGTCCTGCAGCGCTGCACCTGGCGATATTCGACGTCGCAATCTCCTGCGGAGAATCGCCAAGCTTCTCCACGGCCGTCCTCGCCTCGTTCATGTCGCCTACGCACACGAGAAGGTCCACCAATGCAGCGCATGCCGAGGTGTGTTGCTGCGGGGCATGCGGGGCCATCGCCTTGGGCATATCGATGTGCTTGAACTCGTCGTTGCCGTCGAACTCACGCCACCGCGGGTGCGCCGCGATCTTGACAAACGTGTTGTAGACCAACTCGCGCGACGCCTCGTCGCCAGAGGGCAGCGTGAGATGCTTGAAGTAGTCCTGCATCGTGCTGGACGCCATCGCGTCGGTGGTGCTGAAGTCGTTCAACTTCTGGCTGAGGTCGCTGGCCCTCTTCATCTGCGAGATCTCGCGCACCGTGGCCGCCAGCGCACTCTGGGATCGGACGAGGTCGCCGTTGTGGGAACAGTTGGACAGCGCCTTCTGCACCAAGGTATTGCATGCCTCGATGGCGCCGTCGAACTTCGCATCCGCTGAGTCCGCCTTGGAAGCCTCGGCTGCGAGCGTCGCAAGCTTGGTGGCGTGAGCTGCGATGGTCACGACGAGCTTCCCGTCGAGCTCGAGAACGTGGCTCTGGCCGACGGTTGCGTTGAACTCGGGGACCGCCTGGACAATGATCGACAGACTCTCGCACGCCTCCACGCTGGGGCCTTCGTCTTTGAGGGCCATCGTCGTCTTCATGTGTTCCTGCAGCTGGGGGGGCGCTGCCCTTCAAAGACTTTGCAGACTTGCCGAAGTTGCCGATCAACTTGCTCCAGTACGGCGACCTCTCGACTGCTTGTCCAATGACCTGGAACACAGACAACGTCGCCTTGCCCGTCTTCAGCCCCTCCTCCTGCAGCCGCTTGACGTCGTCGAAGACGCTGACTGGCGTGTTCAGCTGCAAGCTCTTCTGGACGCTGGCTGCGAGCACGGCCAACGCCTTCTTGGTGTCCTGCATCAAATACGCGCACTCGGTTGTCATGGCCGTGTCCTCGGTCACATTCCAAGTGCGCACGATGACATCTTGCAGCTCCAACACAAGGTCATCCTTCGCGTCAGCGCTCTCAATCCAGCCCAGCAGGAGGCCAACAAAAACCTGAGGATAAGAAGAGTGACTTTATCTCCACCATTGGCAACCTGGACGTCAACAGTGAAGGCGTTTCAGGGTCGTAGTCGGGGAGAGTGCCATTTACGTAGGGGGCGAATGCCAGCACGATTTTGCCAATACTCTGCACCACGTCCTTGTCAGCATCGATCTTATCCGCGTACTGCTTCACGTAGGCCTTGAGAATTGATACCCTGGTCTCGGCTAGCCAGTCAACCTCCGCAAGGACCTGGTCCCAGCTGAGAAGCATCAGCTTGCCATCTGGAAAATGCTTGGCCTCGGTGACAAGGCCCAGATGAACACCCAGCTGGTCGCGCTCGAACTTGTCTATCTTCGGCTTCAAGATCTCAGACTGCGATACGGCATGCAAGAACTTGAAAGATGATGACGCAGCAATGCATTCCAAAGGAAGCCTCTTGATCCAATAAGCGCATGTGCCGACCTTCTCTGTCTCACTGCAAATCCGCGCGCAGTCATCCTTCGGCGCCATGGGGTGCTCAGCGTACAGCTTGGCCATGTTGCCAAAGAGCGCCTCTATCTCGTCGGTCTCGTCCAGTTCGATGGCCTCGAGGGAGTGCCCGTCCTTGATGGCCTTGGTGCCCTTGCCCTTGGCGCCCGCGGGCGTCGCGCTCTGGGATCGGGCCTGCACCTTCGAAGGCGTGCTGCGGCTGCGGGCCAGCGGCTTGCGCTGCGTCGTCTCAGCTTCGTTGTCGGGGTCAAACGGCACAATGACGGCCTCCTCCGATGACTCAGCCAATGACGACTCGCTGTCGCCACCACTCGCATCGCCATCATCAGCTCCAGCTCCTCCCTCATCGCCGCTGTCATCTTGATCGGCTGTCCCTCCACTTGCCGACGGCTGGCCCGATTGCGCCTGCAGTCTCGCCCTGTATTCCAAAACTTCGACGGGCACAGTCTTCTTGATCGAGTCGAGCTGATACTTGCTGATAGATATGTTGGACTGCGTCGTCAACGCCATGCCAGCGTGGCCCTCGAACAGCTTGGTCCCCTTCATCTTCACGGTCTTCGCGTTGTTGCCAACAATTGACATCAACCGCAACTTGCGGAAATCAGCTGATGGTATCGGGAAATATTGTTTAATCTTGCCGCGGGAGTCTGGAAGCTTGATGGGCCGTATCTTCATCGCCTTCGGGTTCTTGTCGAACTTCTTCGTGCACGAGACGGTAGTGTGTACCTCGTAAGTCTCCTCGAGGACCGCCTGCAGGGATACATGCTCTGTGACATCCATGTCCTCCTTGGGCTGACCCTCGTCAACCTCGTCCCCCGCGTCGAACACTGAATCCAAATTATCGGAGAACTGTGAGTCCGTGCCCTTCTTCGACACACACTCGTGGAATAGCATGCCAGGGAAATTCGATGCCACCAGCTCCACGCACCGCTCACACCCGTATAGCTGCGCACCTTGCGCAGGCTGCTCGATCACATCGTCATCCACGAAGGAGGCCCCTTCCTGGCAGGGGACGGGGGCAGAAGCAAACAGGAAACACCGCGCGCGCACCCCAAGATCAACAACCGACTGTAAACCTTATTAATTATGGGCCTACACCCCTATTGCCCTCCTCGTACCTACCCTAATCATCGCCCATTTTGTCGTCTCCTCGTTCGCACTCCGCCCCCCGCCCCCCCTCCCCCACCCGCCCACCCGCCGAGCGATTGTGCGCAGCTGCGGGTACAACGTACGCAAATGGGCATCGCTTTGCCGCTCCGGAACGCCCACAATGGATGCGATCAACGCTGGCTTCGGTGGCGCCCGACTGACAGGGGCATGACGGGCTGGTTTTCTTGGTTTGGCACATGCGGAGTCTGCTCCAATGGAGCATTGGATGGCCAAAGTGGCCCCCGAGACGGCCCAACGTAGACAAAGGTTCTGGAGCGTGGCGCCGGATGTGGCCCAGAAGGTACAATAATTCCAGAATAGTGTTCCACTTGACCGAAACGTGCAGGAAATGAGGCCACCGCGAAGCCGAAACCATTCCGAAGTCGAACGAACGCACGTGCTTTGGCAAGTGGCGTCTCGTCTGGTCGCGTCTGACTGCCCCCCCCGAGGAAGCAAATTGGCTCCAAGAGGGCCTAAGGGAACACACATATGTGCCCAACTGCTCCCCGAACGTAACCCACGCATAGCCCAACACGTCGACGTGCGGGGCGGTCGTGCAACAGGCCGCTAAGCCAGTGCTCGCAAGTCGTTGATCGATCGATCTCCTGAAGGCAGCCCCAGGACGACCCCGACTACACGAGTGCAACCAAAAAAGCCGCCACCCATACGCAACCGAGAGGGCCCCACGAAGCCCCCGATATACCCCAGAGAGCCACCCCAGCAGCGTCAAGGAGCCCCATCTGCTACATCCAACACGGCGCAAGAGGGCCACGACGTTGCAACAAAGACGACGCGGCGCACCAATGTGCCCGCGCTGAGACTACCAAGGGTTACACAAGAAGGGTCCGAACGATATCTTGCGGTTCAACTCGCAATTCGGTTGGTCGTCCTCTCCGTCATCCACCATGTAACCTCGCTTCTCTCCCACCCTCCCCCCTCATCCTTTCCTGCCTTCTCCTGCTTGCCGTTCTCCCCGAACCCCGCCCCTCAATCGCACCATCCAGGGCAATATCGGCAAACCTCTTGGGATCAGGGACCTACCCCAAACCATGTGATTACACGCGCTTTCACACTTGAGTTGCAAGGGCAGCTCGTTAGGGAATCGTTGATGGGCAGGGCGGCCAGACTGATATTCGCGACGAATCCAGCCTTGCGTCGAGGACACTACGCCCGAATATCTAAGCCAATGCCTCACGCACCACAAAGCACACCCAGAAACGATGCGAGCGGAATGCCCGACCTTACCTCATCCGCACCCATCCCCAACCGACCCCTCATCCGTCTCGCCATCTCATCATCCACCCTTGTGCGCCAGCTCGATCGACCCTAGTGGCGAACGTGCGCGTTGCATCCAACTGCGCGCTGCGAACTGGGCGGGCGCGCTGGCACCTCAGCTCGTCGCGCAACGGTCACGCATTCGATTCGCAGCAGCATCTGATGCAGTGTCTGATGGGACAGTGGTCCTGGGCACGGTCATTGGCTGGGTTTGCGGCGGCGGAACTCGGGGCGCCAAGTGCTGTCTTGCATCCTCCGCCGCCCGCCCCCCACCGTCATCTCTCAGTGTTCGGTTCCTCCGCTGGTCCTGCGTGACATCAGGGAAGCTCGCCCACCAGCGGGGCGGCTTCAGCAGCACGGCCCATGGCGATGTGCTCGCCTTTTGTCGGAGGCCGGAGCTGGTGAGCGGCGCCCTTCGCATGAAAGAGCATGACGGCCGCGGAGATCGTGTCTTCGCACAGCATGCGTGCACGTTCAGATGCCTCGGCAGCATCCTCTTCGATCCTAGGAAGCATGTCCAGGCACAATTGCACGCTGCGCCTGCTAAGCTCACAATGTCTGAGCGATGTCCGTGCTTTCTTGTATACATCGGGCAGGTCAGCCTGGGCCAGGTGGAACCTGCGGGTTGCAGCCGCGACCTTGCGCCAAGCCGATGCGGCCTTGGCCTCATTGGCACCGTCATCTGCATGTAGCCCAGGCGCTTCGGGTGGCCAGCGTTCAACTGCAGCCGAATCGGTTGCATCTTCGGTAACCGAGACATCGGTGCTCGCCTGGACCACCCGATTCTCACCAAGCGGCTCATCGGCCGCCTGCGCAGGCTCATCCTGCGTAGGAGGACTGAGATAGGGCGCCGCATAGATGCCGAGAGTCTGGCGGAGCACGTCGCACGAAACGGGAAACTTCGGAGGCACAACACATATGGCTTTAGCTTTCGGCCGCTGAAACACAGTAGCTGGCGGTGGCCCAGGCGGCGGGCGCGGCACGCCACGTGACTTGACCTTTGCAGATGCCGATGACAACGCATCGCTGCCCGATGCCATCGGAAACCGACGCCCGCCACCGAAACGCGCGCTAGCCGCTGGCGAGCCGACGTAGCTGCAGTCGGCGCGCACGGCTACCAGTGCAAAGCCCAGCGCAGCAGCCATCATCATCATCCCTACCATCATCCTTGCCCTTATCGTTTCCCCCTCCCCCAGCCCAATGGATGATGGTGGAATGAGTGGGGCTCGGCGTGGAGAGGTGGTTGGAGCGAGGAGGAGGGAACACATTGGCCGCGTTGCATTTAATACACATACGGGTGCGACATTGCTACTACCGACGGCCAACCGAACGGATCTCTGGGGGCCCCGCTACGGCGGGTGTTGGCACTAACGTGCCGTGGACAACCGATTGTGGGATGCACACTTAGCACAAAAGGACCCCGCGGTCCTCATCAAAACCAATGTGGAACGGCGTGGTCAGAACCTGGGAACACGCCCTGCTCGACAGCGGGCGAGGCCGTCGGCTCCCGCAGAGCAAAGTCAAGTTGTTGTTGGAGTTCTTCGCGGACGCAAGCTGAGCATCTGCGTTGTCCGCGCCGATCGTGGTCAAGCGCCCGTTGGGCGCACGATCAGCGCGAAAGCGCTGTTGCAAAGCTTGCATCCCCGATCATGGGCCCTGGCAACCGCCTGGTTGAACCTCTGTTCCGCTGCCGCTGCAGCTTCGAAAGCTGCCTGTGTTGCATTACTGAGGCGCTCCACCTCAATATCAGCCGCGAGCCACTCATGCAGAGCTGCTGCGACATTGTGCCTGTCATCAGGCGTGGTTTGGAACTGGGGGGCGGAGCCACTGCCACCCGCGGCAGAGGCCTCGTCAGCAGCGGCCAAGCTTGCAAAGCCGACGCTCCCACGCTGGGCGGCGTGTGCTGCCCTGGCGTTAGCGATGGCGCTAGGCTTGCGGAGGGGCGGCAAGCGCCGCTTCTTTGTCGTCCGCTTCGCTCCTGCAGCGGCCGGCGCATTCTGCGGAATCGACGGCGGCCTCGGCACAAAAAACAGCGGGGGCGAGGAAGCGACGATTGCGGTGGTGCGGGCTGGCGTGGTATAGGCAGGGCATGCACTCTTGGCAGTCAATGTGTTCAGGGCTGCCCCTGTCTGCGCCACGAGCAAGGGCGGCTGCGGCCGCGCCACCCAATACTTCGACGGAGTGCCGTTGTTGCTCATGTTGCAGCAGCGCCGCCCGTTGCGATCGGCTCTAAGCGCGAGGGCCAAGCGATGGATTTCGGTTGGTTGCGAAAATTGGCGAATCAGAGGCCGCGAGGGGGAGCAAGTGCGGCAATGAGGAGTCGCAGATAAGGGTGAGGGCGGGCGTGGTGTTCGAGACATGTTGCGGCGCGGTGCTGCCGTGCAACGCGCCACCTTGAGAAACAAGATGGAGGGCCGATCCTTTTCAAAAGTGTCGCTGCCAGAAGCAATGGTCAGCCCATTTCATTACCAACCACATCCATCACCGTTACTCCCTCACCTCCCTCACCAAGCTGAATGTTGGCTCAAGTCCTTGGCCGTAAGTGGAGCGGGAGGGGCGGGGGGTGACCAACTGCGTTCGGGGCAATCTCGTTGCCATTGGGGCAACAACCATGGCTCGCAATGGCCACGCGCGCAGTTCCAACGTAGATTGCAATAGACTGCCATCGCTTTGACAGGTGCAGCGCGCCGCGCCCGCGTCACATCCACTACCCTCCTCCTCCCAACATCCTCATCCCATCAGTCATCCTCCCCATCGTCGGCTACTGAGAGCTCCTCTCACGTTTCGTGCCCCCTTGGGCTGGCGGCTCAAACGCATGCCTCAAGTGGCGGTATGGGGGGCGGGGTGGAGAGAGGGGGCCACCGAGACACTTGCGCCCACATTGCACACCTCGAATGCCAGCACGAGGGTATCGGCAGCCGCGGCAGCGCAGGGAACTCTAACGAAGGCTCTAAGCGGGGGGTGGGGCGGCCAACATGCGTCGCCACTTCGCGGCACGCTCCCTGCCAGGCTCGCTGCCCCCCCCCCCCCAGGGAGAGGGGGGCACCAAATGTGGCAGTGACAATGTGCAATCGCGCTCCCCCCGCCCACGCACACACACGCGCGCGCACCGCACGCGCAACGCGCCGAGAGTGCGTGCGTCACTGGGCTGGAGTGCAAGCCAACCGTGACAAAACGCTGCATGGGCAACTGCATACCTCGATTTACCAAATCAATCTGCACAACATGCACGGACGCTTTCCAGGGCAACGGGGCAGCCCCACGGCGCGAGCGCGTCGACCCCCTCAGAAAACGACAGTGACGGGGCGAGGCCCCGAAGGGCACAAGGGCGAGCAGGGGGCACTGCAGAGCAACGAGAGGCGATCGGCGCATGCCCCAACTTCCGCAAGCGGGAGCAGGGAACGCGCTGTTCACCAACCTGCCGCAAGGAAGAGCCCCCCGAAGGGTGGAGGGGGCGCCAAAACGGCGGAGGAGGAGCGGGAAAGGAGAGAGGAGCGGAAGAGACGAACGACGGACGACGACGAGCACGACCGACGAAGACGACATCAGAAGCCTTCGCATCACATCGGCACACCCCTCACGACGACAATGGGCCCCATGGAGCGCCACCGAAGCCCCAAGTGGGAAAGCACCCTAACTCAATTCGGCGCGCCCCTCACGAGGACCGCGTGTCCACTAAGACTTTCACTGGGAACTCCCGCGACATGGCCCACATGCACCACACTTAGATTTTGGTACAATCATCCCCGATAGGCTCGTGCACCTGTAGGGGGCCCCGCCCAAGGCAGCAGCGAGAAGGCCAACTGGCGCCAACGCCCTCACCCAGCGCAGCTCCACTGCGTCAGTCATCGAGTCTGATGCGAACGGCCGTGTTACCAACAACTGCTTGTCTGTTTTCGGTTGTGCAGATTTTTTTTGCTTGTGGCGGTGCGCCCTTGGACCCCCCCTGTACTTAAGCGTGCGCCGCCGAGCGACATCCCGAGGCTCTTGCAACAGGAAATGAGAGCACGCTCGCGCAATGCAAACCAAGATGCACAAGCACGCCCAACTGGGGAGGAGCCCGCTTTCCAGCGGCGGAAGCAACCTCCTGCTGCGGAACGCAGCACACAAGGGGCGACAATCGCGGCTTTATCGAGACAGTGCCGTGAAACAAAAGCCTAGCCAGGAGCTTTTTGGCGCTGCGCTGGTACTGAAATCTCTTCGGCGGAGGGTTTTCGGAGGGTTTGCGTGCCCACCATGGTTGCAACAAAGCCTTTCAAAAGGCTGTTTGAAATCGCGTGGTGTTCAAAACGCCTTTCAAAAGCCTTTTTTTTGGAAACAGCCGACTTGCAAAAAGCCTTTCAAAAGCCTTCTAAAAGCCTCCAAAAGCCTTTCAAACGCCTTTTAAAAAGCCTTTCAAACGCCTCCGACGATTTCAAAAACCTCCCAAAAGCCACCAAAAAGCCGCCGAACACCCTCCGCCGAGTTCAAAAACCTTTCAAACGCCTCCTCGGAAACCCCCAAGTTCTCAAAAGCTCCTGGGTAGCTTTTCGGAACCCAGGCGGCGCCGAAAACTCTCAAGGACTCCTGGAGATGCCCTCTGGCGGCTCCAGCTGCAGGCAACCGAGGGGGGCGTGGGTAGAGCTAGCCCTGGCTTTGGGAGCGGCGCGGCTGACGACCGAGGGCACAAGGATGGCCGTTGGCGGGTTGCGGAAGGCGGTTGCGGGGTGGCGGTGGTGGCATAGGTCAAATGGGTGAGGAGAGGTAAGGAACTTGACGATGAGAGGGGATGGCACACGCGAGGGGAACGAGGAAGACAAACGGAGAGACGAGACGTAGCATTGCTTGTCGCCGTCGCCCGCCACCGCCCCGCCCCCCGATCCCCTTGCCCCGCTGTCCATCCCCTCGCATGTGCTTGCCACTCTCCTCAACTGCGCCCCACCCACCATCCGTACCAGCCCTCCTCCCGCGCGCCGCCCCCGAAACCAAAAGCTCGACACTCTCACCCACCCACCCCCTGCAGACAGACGGCGGCACCCTCGGCACGCGGACATAATCTAAGCAGATGGGTCCTCGATCGGCTCGGAATCCGACGCCTCTCCGCCCCACTCTTCTGAAATGATCTGGAGGGCAGCGTGCCCACCGACTCGCTTAAAATACTCTCGTGCGTCATGGCGCTGTTGGTACGTCGGCTTGAAACAACCATGGTCGATCTTAGTGCCCAGACCATGCCCGTCCAGAATCCAAGAACACAAGAACCCCACGCCCCTGCCCATTGTTGGGCGGCGGATGCTATACGAACCTGTTGGTCGCTTACTACTCAGGCTGCGCCTGCACCTCCCGCCGTGACAAGCATTCCCGCACGTTGCTTCGAACACGCCATACGGGTATGCAGTGAGCTTGCCACCATTCGGGAAACGAAATGATGCAACGGCGCCGCCGCCGACCCCTGCACGACTGGCTCGACTGCCACCGCCACGGTCAGACGCGGGCAGTGGAGGGGAGGGCGGGGGCAGGGGTGGAGGCAACGGCGGCGGCGGCGGAGGCGCAATCGCCCCAGAACTAGAAGCGCTGCCACCTCCGACAGAAACAATAGGCTCAGGGATCTCAAGTGAGGACGAGCTCTCTCCAGGTCCACCCGCAAGGTCAGAAGGGGTGCATTGCGCCGCTGGGCTCCCCCTCCTCAGGCCCCCTCTCGTCATCTGCCAAGGGGCCGAACTCGAAAATGGCGCCGCCGACGGCGTCATCGCAACTGCCAGTGTCCGAATCTGAACCCTCGGACTCATCAGCGTCAACCTCTGGGGGCTCTGGGGGCCGCAATCGGGGCTGGCCCGAGGGCCGACGCGACTCGTCGCAAGGCGGGAGTGGTGTCAGACAAAACGTTTAGGGCGTCTGGCGTAAGCAATACGGAAACACACCGTAACAATCACATTCTCCCCCTTCGGTGAAAGGCGCCCTCTGCCAAAGCCCACCCCTCGCATTGCAACGGCTGGCGACGATGGAGGGGCGAACAAGCTAAAGACCCCAAAGAGTGTGCAGCATATTGCAGCGCGACGTTGCATGCAACCAACCAGAGGAGACCCGAAGGCTGCAACCGCCATATGCACCCCAACCCCTTGCAGCTACGCGCGACCGCAAGCACTGTTTGGTTGTAGGGGGCCCCTGGCCAGTGATACGTTTCAGCTGCACGCCATGGGCCTTGTCTGACCCATCATCGCTAGAGGCATCTCCGCCGACAACTCCCCCAAGCACCTCCGCCTCGCCCTCGTCAGGAGAGAGGTCGGAGTCGCTCTCGCCCACGTCCCCCCTCTCACCGACATCAACTGCATCGGCCACAGGGTGAGGTCCCCCTGCCCCGCGCCCGCCGCCAGATCCCCTGCCGCTACCGCCTGATGGGGCCCCTTGGGCACTCTCATCGCCAGCGGCAGGTCCCTCTGAGCTGCTTCGCCCGCGCCCCCTGCCTCTTCGACCGCCGACTCCTCGGCCACCTCTCCCGTCACCGCCTCCTCGGCTGCCTCCTCGTCGGCCTCCCGACGGCGGCGGCCACGGAGAGTAAGACGCTCCTGGGGGGAGGGCCTTGGCGAGGACCAAGCGCGGCTGTATCTCGCTGACGGGGCGGGCGTGCACCTGCACGAGCAGGAACTCTATGTCCAATCCCTGCTCCAAATCCAGGGTCCTCAACATGTCGCACATGTCGCCGTGCACGCCGCATGCCTGCGCGGGCGGCGGGGAGGGGGGGGGGAGCAAGCCTCGAGGACGCGCGCGTCGCCTTCACGCATCCTCTGCCCCCGCACGCCCACGCCGCCCTACTCCGCTGGGCGGGGACCTCGTAAACTCACTCATCGACCTTCCCCGTCCCCCTCCTCCTCTGCTAGAGTCTGCCACTCCTTTCGGCCTCCTCCGTCCTCCCGCTCCCCCACTGTCTAGCCCCCCATCTGCTACAACCAGCTCACCCTTCGGCACCGCCATCCTACTCTTTACGCAGGGCCCAGCTGCGAGGCCCAAAACGAGGTTGGGTTTTAAATGCCATCAGCTGCTGGGGGATGGCGGCGGGATTGGAGGAACAATGCGTTGCAACGACGCGAGGGCTACGTGAGGCAACAGCGCTGGGGGAGGGTGGGCCAGGAGAAGGAGGGCGGAAATTCACGAGGCCATGAGCAGGAGCAGACGGAGCATGCCAAACCTGAACAATGGAATGGTGCATGGGTGTGAATGGATGGACGTGGATGTTCGCCGTGTCATTTCACCCCTGAACTAGAGAACAAAAAGTGCGATCACCAAACACTACATGCGATCTCCGATGTCGAACGCAAGTGGCCGAAAGCTTGCTGGCAACTACTCCCTGACCATGTCGAGCACGCGCACAGTCAAGGCTAGAGCACGGTCCGACAGCGCAGCTGTCAAGACGACGCGGTCCGCAATCGCACACGATTGCTAGGCGAGGCAGCGGCTGTGGATAACAGGTTCGCCCATTATGAACATTCGAGGGGGCCTTGAGCGCCAGGCAAACTAGCCAGGCGGCGCTGCGATGTCGCCCGTCAGCTGGTCACCTAGTCATTGTCAGAGTTCAGCGTAAGCTCCCTGCGATTGGTGTCCTGCTTGGCTTGCTCGGCTTGCTCTGGCCAAGCCTCACCGCTGCTGCTGCTGCTGCTGGAGGTCGGCGGCAGCGAAGAAGACGAGAGCACCGTGCTGGCCGAGCTGGGACCCATTGACACGTCATAACCGTCGTCCGCCTCGAAAGGCGCAGCCTCGGCGACAAGCACGGGGTTCGTGGCGTTGGGCAGGGCGATGACTTTCGGGGCTGTATCGCGAAAGCACTGCGATGATTGAATCCATCCAGGCTTGAGCGCGACCTTGGGCTGCATGATCTTCACGTTGTCGCTGTGGCACTTGTTCGTGCGTGCGTACTTCTTCATGGCCAGCACCTCTGCCTTAGTATCAGGAAATCCCTCGGCCATGTGCATGTACAGGAAATTGGGGATCGAGAACCTGTTGTTGGCCTTGAGCTCCTTTGATGCCGTCTTCGGGAGCTCCTCCAACACAGCCTCGACCACGTGCGGAGAGGCGCCCACCTTCTTCGCAATGGCCTTCGCGAGGCTCGTCTTGGTAATGTTGCCCTTGGTCGTGCCATCTGGCTGGGCACGCCCACCGTGATCGCCACCGCCGCCGAGGCCGTCATCTGCTGGCGGTTGTTGTTGCTGCTGCTGCTGATGGTCGGGTGCAGCAGCCGCGGCTGGGCCCGATGCTGGCGCCATCCCGCTGGACATCTTGCGCCGACACGGCCGCTGTGTCAGAAGACGGAGGTGATGGCGAGGAGGCGGCGATTGCTGCGTGCGCCGCGAAACTTAACATGTTCGAGCCAAAACGGCAACGGCGGCAAAGACCTGCGCGAACCTTCAAACAAGTGGGTGGGTGGGGGGGCGGGGTGGGTGGTGGGGCGGTGGCTCGTGCGCACGATCTTGGGGTTCTAGAGGTGGGAGGCGGGGCGGGTAGCGGGGCGGTGGCGGGGTGGGTGGGGGATAGTGGGGCTGGTGGGGCAGGGGGGAGGGCGCGGGGTGGGGCGGGAGAGGGGGCGGGTGACTCGCGCGCACTATCTTAGATGTTCCCCGAAGGCGTGTCGACTTAACAGTCCATCCGCTAGTTCGTAGCGCACGGCGTTTTTGTTGGGGTGCGCCTGGCGATTTGCCATGGTTTAACGGCCCCAATGCAAAGCCAGCGATTCCCATACCTCAATGTTCCGAAGATGTATCGAACGAAACGCTTGTGTTTAAACACGTAAGTTTCGGAGGAGGAGGAAGAGGAGGAGGCGGAGGAGGAGGATGCGGATGAGGAGGGAACTGAGGAGGAGGGGGATAATGAAAAGAACGAGGGCGAGGCAGGAGGAGAATGAGTCTGGGGAGGAGGGTTCGGATGAGGAGGAGGCGGATGAGAACAATAAGGAGGATGACCAAGAGGGTGAGGATGAGGATGAGAGGAGGGGAGCGAGGAGGAGGTGCAGGGACTGGGCTCGCTGCATGTTGCAGTGGGCTATCTTGAGCAGGATGAGGAGGGGGCGGATGGGGAGGGTGAGGAGGAGCAAGTTGAGCTTGCTTCCGCCGCCGTTCCTCTTCCCCCACATGCGCCTCCCACGCCGCCTCCGCGCCCTCCTCCCCCGCATCCGCCTCCTCCCCCACGTCCTCCCCCCGCGCCTGCTACCTTAAGCCTACGACCTGCATATTGCTCATCGGTCTCCCTCTCCCCCTCTTCCTCGCTCATCCCCGTCCTTCTCCTCTTCCTACTCCTCCTCCTCTTTATTCTCCTCCTGCTTCTGCTCCTCCCCCCCTCCTCCTTACCCCCCTCCATAACATCAAGTAGCCCAAACGGCCACCACACCCGATAAATAACGAGGTGTGCCAACGCACTCCCAGCGTTGGCACTGCAATGCTGCTGGTCGTCTGATAACCCCTGCCACGCCGCTTGCGCTCAGCTAGCTGCTAGCTGAATGGCGCGGTTTATTGGCCCGAGCGCGGGCGAGGGGTGGTAGACTTTCGACGCGCGGTCATACACTCTACGCTGGCACAGCAATCTCACAGCGGCTCGGCACGGCATCTCACGGACCCCTCCCCCCCCCCTTCCCCACCCCCGCGAAGATGACCCCGATACCGCATGATGAGACTTGCCCGACCAAAAAGTCGCGGCATCCCCCCAAGACACCCAAGCGAAGCAATCTTGCTAGACACACGCCCCAATCAAAACCCGCAGGGCCGCATGTTTGGGCACGCGCCTCCGCGAGCAGCCCAGGGCGCAACAATTTTGCAACGTCCATGGGGTTCTAACACGTTTCGTGAAAGGCAAGCGTTTCGCTCGAGACACCCTCCCAATCTTGCACTCGAGAGGGCTCAACAGTTCAACATTTGGAAACACTGTTAAGCACGATTCTTTCGAACACAAGGACGGAGGAGGAGGAGGGGGCGGATAGGAGGGAGGGTCGGGCAGAGAAACGTTGACGACTGATTGCGTCCACACCCTTACTTTTCACCCGTCGCCTTATCCAACGCGCCGCCCGCTCCCCCCTGCGACGCCCCGCCCGCGCGGCGATGCAGGTGGGTGGCATATACGACCACCTTTCGGATGATAATGAGGTTGATGGGGGAACGGGGTGGGAGAACCCAAACGCCTCAACCGATCGACCTCCTACCGATCAATATCGACCCCGCTTGTGAGTCTCGCGACCGGTCTGACAGTCGATCCCACGATAGAATCTAACATGCTAATTTGCCGACGAAGCTAAGGTGCGAAGCCCTTAGAAGGACGGGGTCGGGGGAGGGGGCTGGAGGGACAACTTGGGATCTAATGGTCGCCCTGCCTCTGAGCACTGGGCCTGGGCAGCGCCTGGCCACCTGAAGCGCTTCGCTTGAGACGCCCCCTCAATGTTGCATTCGGGAAGGCCCTCGATTGACATCCACGTCGGCGGTCGGACGAGAGGGGGGAGGAGGATGAAGAGGAAGAGAAGTAGGACGAGGAGGGGGGATGAGGAGGCGGGGTAGGAGGAGACGGAGGATGAGGAGGAGCAGGGAACTGGGGAAAAGGAGCAGGAGCAAGAGCAGACGGAGGAGGAAGAGGGCGAGGAAGAACAGGGGAAGGAGGCGGGTGAGGAGGAGGGAGAGGAGGAGAAGGAGGAGGATGAGGAGGGACATGAGGAGAGGGAAGAAGAGGTGCAGAGCTCTGGTTACCCTCCTCCTCCTCTTTCGTTTCCTCCCCCTCCTCTTCCCCCCCCCCGCAACCAGGGGGCCAAGACCCTGCGCTTCCTCCTCCGCATCCTCCTCTGTCTCCTCTTCCTTCTCCTCCAACACCTCAACTGTCTGACCGCTCCAACGCGCCATCCCCAAGGGCGGGCGGCGCTGCCTTGAACACCAACTCGTCCACGGAAGGGTTGGCCAAGATCTCGTCGTCGGTGCCAGCGACGTCGTCCATCTCCTGGAAGATCGGGGCGTACGGGGGGAACAACATGAAGCTGATGTGCCAATACTTCGGCTACAAACCCCAGAACATGGCCAACTCTGCCGCATCGGCGTCGCCAATGTCTCGCGGCTTGGCCGTGACCTTCATGATGATACGTTGATGCTTGAGCCAGCCGCGTTTCTCAGTCTCGGTGGTCGGGAACTCGCTCTTCACCACCCTGAAGATGCAATTGCGGGCTCTGTGCAGTAGCTTGCCAGCGCGGTCGCACAAACAGACACCCGCGACCCAGCAAGGACTGATGGGGAACTCCTCATCGAGCTCATCACTGTCAGTGGTGATCGGCATCGCATCCACCGACTGCGCCAAATGATCCCACTGAGCAACGCATGCCTGGACCAGATTGGACCGTCTACCGCGTGCTGCGGCGACCCCCCTCAGTCGAAGAAGAACAGCTGCTTTCGCCACCCTGGCGTCGTCAACGGAAAGCACAATGCACCCGAATTCACTTGGAACAGATGCCAGCGCGGACGCAGCCCATGGCGCCCCATCGGAGCAGGACTTCACGAGCTCGCGAGCTGCCGCTATGGTGTCCTTATCATACTGGTCCAAGACGTCCTGATCAGCCCGCGACTTGGCGCGACGCTGGATGTTGAGCGACCTCTGCAAGGCCCTTGCCTCGCTCAACACAGCGCGGGGCGTCTCGCCCGCCGAGGCGGCAACCTGCAGGACGCTGTCAACCGACTCCTGATGCTCTGAATCCAGGAGGCTGTCAACTCTCGAAGCCAGGACTCTGGAACGGTTGGCCCGCTCCATGGCGGCCCGAGTGGGCCCAAAAGACGTCCCGATTGCCTCGCCTGCTCGCATTCGCTTGGTAGCTGCCTGGCCGTCCTCGATATACTTCCGGCGGTCCGCCTCAGAGAGGGCCCTGTACTGCCTCGCAACGGACTTGAAGCCGTTCGACCCCGTCGCCCTCACGTAGGAGCGCCAAGCACCTCCAGCTCGCCCATGCCACTCGGCTGGCTGAAAACCGCTGCCCTGGCGGCGGTTCGCAGCGCCGCCTTCGCCCGACGGGGCGTCGCCCCACTTGAACCGCAAGCTCTCGCCAATGTGAAGCGCACTCAAGTCAGCCAAACTGATTTTTGTCGTCTGGACCCGCTCCTTCACTCTCCTGCGCAAGTTGGCGCTGCCGACCTCTAGGCGGCCGTTGTCGAAATGCATCAAATGAGCTAGCAGAAGGAGGCGGCATCTCGCCTCCACGCTGTCGAACGCGCCGCTCTCCTTCAGAAACCTAGCGGACCACGGACACCGCAGGCAAGGTTTGTCGTTGTCGCACTCCTGCCCCATAATGGGGGACTCAAGGCTGAGGAAAGCACGAAATGGATATTTAGTGTGAGGCTTCTCTCTGTAATAGTACGTGGATGCCCCCGCAGAGCTGAGCGTAAAGCAAGCAATCGCTCGAGTCCGATTCGTGACATCGTCACGGGGGGCCAGCAGCCAGAGGCGGGAGTCGTCGAGCAAGTGGCGCAGCCGCATATTCAAGCCAGACTCCAAAGACCCCCTGGCAGCAACTAAGATACGGTAGTCACGATGCAGTCTGTCGTCGCCGCCGCCTTCGCGAATGGAGCGGGCAGCAGATGCCCGCTGTTGGTGCTCCCACTTCTTGGATGACACATAGTACTGCACCCGCATGTCGTGCTGGAGGGGGGCCACGCACAATCTCCAAACCAGCATCTGGGTTAGGGGCTCGGGACAAGAACTGCTCAACCAATTGCATGCCTTCCTGGTGTGGACAGTGTGATCCATCTCCTCCCTGTGGGCATCGTCCCGCTGGGGAACATGAGCGTCGCGCAACTGCGCGAACTGCCTATGCAAGCTGTCGCCCAAGGCCAGAGCAATGTCGCGCTGGTCTTCGGCGTCGGCGTCAGCAGCTCTGTGTTCTCTGGGGGCACAGCGCGGCCTCCGCCGCCGTCGAACCCACAAAAAATACGATGGGCGAAGCAAGCCCCAGCACACCTCAACCAGAGCGGGGTCACACACGCCCTCTTCTGCACCATTCCACCGCTGCATGCTGTAAAGACGAAACCTGCGATACGTCAAGCAATACAAACCCGCCCTGTAGGCGTAGATGGCATATGGAGGCATCACTTCTGGATGGGCTGGCAGCGATATGACAGGCAATGACCAGGACAAATCGGAGTGGGAGAAGGGGGGGGAGGGGGGGAGGGCACGACTTAAGGTGTCCGACACCCGTCCTCCTCTTCGGGGAGGCGCACGCCCATCCCCCCTATTCACGCACACCTGGACTTAGAAGAAGGGCTTCACGAACGCTCGGGGCGTCCTGTTTCGACACCTGGGAGAGCTGAATTTCGACACCCCCCCCCCACGAGGATCGTTGCCACCGAAGGGCAAAGCTAATCGAGGGACCAACCTTCTTGGTTCGATGTCCACCAAGATGGCCCCAGGCGTCTTGGACCCGCCTCGCGGGCCAAGCGGGCGCGCAGGCGGCGTGCAACCCGCACGCGCGCACCTAACGCGTGCCCAAGGGCCGCCGAGAGGCGCCCGATGCGCACCCCGAGCCCCCGTAAAACGTTTCCAACTTGAACGGCGAGGGCGTCTGGAGGCCCCTGGCCCCCTTGCCCGCCACCTCATCCTCTTCGTGATCCTACTTCGCACCCTTCCCCTCCTCGCCCGCCTGTTGCCCCTCCCCACTCCTTCCCCCTTCCCGTTTCTCCCCAACTCCGTCCTTCAGTAGGGTAAGGGGGTTGCAGTACTCAAGGCGGCGGGGTACCGTGCAAACGAGCGACAGGCGGTATCAGCCGAAAGGAAGAATAGGAGGAGGTTCGGGATAAGGGGGCACGCGGAGGAAGCGGAGGAGGAGGATGCGGGAAGAGACAGAGGAGGAGACGGATAATGATGACGGGGGTGGATGGAGAGGAGGAGGAAGGCGGGAACGGGTTGCACGCGAAGCGTGGGCAATTTGCAACCATGGTTGCGATATAATGCTTCATGGTATTGACTTGCTGCGCATCTCCAAGGTCGAACGTGTCATCAACAACGATGCGTATATCTGCTCTGTCTCTGAAATCGCACTGAGGAGTCATCGGCAGGAAAACACGTCTCATCACAGCACCACCATCAGGCGAAACGAAGGTTCTGCAAGCGACAAGCTTATACAGCAACGATTCTGCGTCAACCTGGCCGTGCACGAGTAAGATCCGATGTAACAACACATATTTCACGCAAGTTTGCAGGCACCGCGCATGTCGAAGCTCTTCGCCATGTGCAACATTCCATTCACTGCGCCACTAACATAATGAGAACAATACTCATGATAACTGGCGTTTTGGTGCTTCTCGCAATCCGTACTCAAGTAACCCCAACCAGCACCGCGCCTACGAACGAGCTCCATTTCAGCACACTTGTTGGACGGGTGACGATCTTTTGATGAAGCTCTGGTTTTGGATTCGAATGCGGACTCAAAGCCAGTCATCCCAGTGGACCTCTCCAAAGCTATCAAAATGTTCTCTGCGTGGCAGCTCCGCAATGACTGGCACTCGTGAACCGTGCGGCCGAGCACGATGCAATACCGAAGGGGACCATCGGCATCCAGGGGCGGCGCGCCAAACAAGCAACCATACTCGGACTGCGTCTGAAACGATTTTGATATGACCTCGCCTGTGAAACGCCCTGGAGGCACGATCGCAACAGCTCGACATTCAGGTATCGAAGGAGCAGCAGCACCTGTCAATCTCAATGGCAATGGCGTTTTGTCGAAACCCGAATGGTCAACCGCATCGATGCATCGAACTTCCATGCCGCGGCGCTTGGCCAACATCAAGGAGCCAAGCAGAGATCGACGGAGGCCCCTGGAAATGTGCCACGCCAGCGCGGCGAGTTCCGAACGGACCCGCACGGCAGTCTGCCTTGGAACATGTACAACAGCAGCGTGCTCGACCTGCGAGCCCTCGGTGCTACCTCCCAGCCAGCCGCACCCAACATCATTGATGGGCCCGCCTGCGAGCTTGAACAACGGCTCGCGAGCACTCAATTGGCAAAGTGCTGCAATCACATGCTGCACCAGTGGGCGCGACACGCCTGGCAGCGGCACCTCGCCACCCAAATCCAGATCCGACCTCGGCACGGCAATCTCCAGCGCGGGCGGCGGCCGACTGGCCGAAGAAGCTGCCAGGCGACAGCGGCGCGCCGCTGCAGCGGCCGCCTGGAGGTCGACCGTAGCAAGGGCATTCGGGCCCTTGCCTCTGCCGCCGCCCTTGGGGGCAGCCGGCGGCGACGCCATGGAGCCAAAATGGCTGAACAACGGATGGCAAATTGGACATGCACGGGGGGGGGGCGTTGACGCCCGCTTTCTTTCGCCCCCGTGCCCCCCCCCACTGAGACATCCTCGCGCCATTTCAAATCAGCACCCCGCCGACGGTGTGCTAATTGGTTGCTCCATCTGAAACTTTAGTGCGAAGCGCGGTTATCTTCGCCCTCCGTTGGGGAAGGGGGTGGGGAGTGGGTGCCTCGGGGAGGGGCGGGGCGCGCGCGCGCATGGGCGCGTTTATTCCACGCGCGGTGGCCACGCATTTGCCATGAACATACGGGCACAACGCAACACACTGCAAATGCAACGCATCACGCTTGCGACCACCCCTTACCATCACCACCGCAACGTCCCCCCCCCCCTGCACCGTTGATCATGTCCCACTCGCCCCCTCCACCACGGAACGTTGGAGCGGAAATAAGGACGGGACAGCGTGTGACAGCACGGGGGCTTCATGCATGCCAGGCATGCAGACAATTGCTCTCAAATTGGCACGGCTGGACCAAACTGGGCACGACGCATCGTTGCCACGGCTGGATTTGGCAAAGGAGGAGGAGGAGGAGGAGGAGGAGGAGGAGGAGGAGGAGGAGGAAAAGGCGGAGTAGGAGGAGGAGAAGGAGGAGGAGGATGAGGACGAGGGAGAGCAAGAGCAGAAGCAGGAGGCAGGAGGAGGAGGAAGAGGAGGATTCGTCAATTGCGGCGAGCGGTTCGCGCTCTCGCGCTGCACCCTGGAAAAAGAAAACCCCCAAACCCAAACCGCGATGCGAAACTAGGAAACGCGGCGCCCAGGGGAACAGCCCGCAGACCGATGCTGGATGAAAAGGAGGGGTGGAAGAGGGGCGCGGGCAAGGGGAGAAAGGAGGAGTAGAAGGAGGAGGAGGAGGAGGAGGAGGAGATGAGCAAGAAAGGGAAAAGTGCGACCAAATGCCCAGACCTGTTCGCTCGATGCATCTACCACTTCCCATTGAATGATCCACCTGCCCCCGACGGGGATTCTGTGGGCCATGAGCATCCTGCCCAAATTAACCGCCTGGCTGGCGACGAGGATACGTTCATTTGGCATCGTCTAGCTTGTGTGTATATTGTATATTGCTGATATTGATGTTCAATATAACCGATGCTGATGTTGAAGAGCGCCCCCCTGTGCCTTCCACCGCCACCGCTCCCCTCCCCTCCCCCGAAACAGACGAGGCATTCTCAATGGGCCAGTGGCACGGCAGCAGCTACACACAGAATCAGCAAAGAAGGCTCGGCTCTCGAAGGGCGGCAATCATGTTCTGAAATCGCTGCGGCAACTGCGCTGCTGATGGTCGTCAGTTTTGCCGCCGCGCCCCATTTGAGAGAGTGCAAAATAGCTCGTTTTAGGGTTTTTGGAGGGTTTTGGCTGTTTGGCCCCAACCCAGAGTCTAGCGACCATGGGCAACACAATGCTAGCGGTCGAACATCGAATAACATATATTTCCTTCAATTTTTCCGAACGCAAAGTGTCTAAAGACCGATGGGTGGCATGCGTGAACTTGCGGGCGTAGGGAAACCATTTCAATGATATCACTAACAAACAAACTCAATCTGGCAGTCGGTCGGAACATTAAGACCAAACTTTCTATCTTCCCTTTTCCATTTGTTCCTCCTCCTCCTCCTTTTCCCTCCTCTTTCTCCAAGTTCTCCCTCTCCTCCTCCTCCTGCTCCTCCTTCTGGGCGGTCTCAATGGCCTCTTGGAGTGTCTCTGGTGACTCCCGGAGCCTTTTGGGGCCTCTTGGGGGTCTCTTGGGAGCCTCTTGGGGGTCTCTTGGGCGCCTTTTGGAGCCTCCTGGGCGCCTCTTGAGGCGCACTTGACAGCTTTAATTGGTGCTGCCCTCTCGGGAGCACCACAAGTCGTCTCTTGGGGCGCTCTTGGAGCACTCTTGAGTGCTCTTGGGGCCGTATCGCGGGTCTCTTGAACCTCTCTCAGGGCCCTCTCGGGCCATCCTGGAAGACAAATGGCCATCGGAAACAAAAAGGCGAGAACACAAAATACACTGACGCCTTAAATTTCCCGTCCAAGTCCAAAGGAAAGGGTCGGGAGGAAGGGTCAAGACAGCCACCCGCCTGCAAGCCGTCTAGCTCACTCCCTACGCAAAAGTAACACCCAAGCCTGAGCATGTTCAACGCTCGTCTTTGGATGGGCTATTAGGGACCAAAGCCGACCCCAAGTGCGCGCATTTGGGCGAGGTACGCCACGCGTGCAAAGGGCGCTACGCGCGCCAAGCACCCCTGGGGCCCGAGCATGCCAAGCGCGTCTGGTGCGCCAGATGCGCCACCAGCGGGCAATCATTTACGCAGGTCCTGCGCAATGAAAGGCGCGCCGATGCCCTGCCGCTCCAACCTGCGCGCGCGGCCGGTCGCATTCGTGGCGCAGCGCGCGGCGCGCGCGATAATCTTGCGACGCATGTTGGGCCGAGGGCGGCTTGGGCTCGTGCGAGAGGCCCGCGAAGAATAGGTGCCGCCTCGTCGACCTCGCGGCGGCGCCACCGTCCGTCACGGGCCCTTGGCCAAGGCGCCGAGATCGGAGAACTCGGCGAATGCTCGACTCTCGCGCCAGCTCAATCTGGCCTCCGCTACAGCCTCGCAGGCGGCCTCCAGAACCTCCTTGGTTCCACCTCGGGCGAGAAAGATGCGCGATCGAGCGCAATATCCTCGAGGGTGGTCGTGCCCGCGGCGGGTCTTAGGCGCACTCAGCTGAGGACACTTCTCGCGCTGCGCGACGCGGCGGAACGCGCTTCGGCGCAGTTCATCCCAGGGATGGCGGGAGCGGAGCATCCCCCTTCAAGGTGGTGGGCAACGAAGAATGTGTAAAAAGGGCCGATCACATCTGGCGACGGTCGTTGTGTACTTGCTCTCGTGCGGCAATCAGGCTTCTAAGGCTCTGGCACGATACCCTTGTGGCTAGCGGCATGCCGTCTTGTTTGTATTCCTCGACGTACGTGCGCCGTGAGCTTCTTCGTCAACGGCTGTGCGAAGTTCACTGGCGCACTTTGGTTTAATCTCATGCTGCAGTTTTGGCAAAATCCAGTGTGCGCGTTTTGCGCAGTATCCGCAGCGGTTGTTACTGTGGTCTCGGCAATACCATGTGAATGCGTTATTGATTTTGCCGTCTGCTGGTGGAGGGACTCACTGGGGCTGTATACAGCTCTTGGGTGAACACTAACATTTTCAGCGGGGCCGTCTCACTTCTTCTCCGCAAGTTGTTCGAGGAGTTTTGAGGGTGCCATTCTCTTCCTTCCTCCTGCTGCCCCTCTTCCTCCTTCTCCTCCCCGCCCTCCTCCCTGCCCCCTCCTCCTCGTCCTCGTCCCCTTCCCCCTCCTTCTCTTTCTTCGCTCCCCTCTGAACTGCTTACATCCAGTCCAACGGCTCCTGCTCGAGAGGGAGAAGCGAACATCACCCCCCACAGAGTCGCCCCGGGGACTGCAGGATCGCGCGGGTCGTTCGCGAGCTCGCAGTTCGGAGATGAGGCGGAGTCGGCCGTCCTAGCTATGTTCCCCGAACGTCGGCCCCACACATGAGTGCACGAACCACATGGGACGCAATGTCCATATCAACAATAACATAAGGCTGTTCGATCTTATCTGCTCGCGTGCCATTCAATATGAATATCCCAATCCCTCGATACCCGCCCTCTTCGTCTTCGATCTCCTCACCTGCAGCGTGTACAAGGGAAGGGAGGAGGGAAGGGACAACGGGGAAAGAGAAGGATGGAACACGACAGAGCTTAGCAATATGCGGGGTTAGGAACACAGCAACAAGTGGCAGAACCAGACGGGCGGGTGTGGCGGAGATGGTTGGGCTGGCCCAGGCGGCGGGAACGAGCCGGCGGGCTGCTGAAGTGCTAATCCTGCAAGGATCGGGAGGAAATCTAGCGGTAGCGCGATTCTCATGCAACGAGAGCGTGTTTCCTGAGTGTTGGGGGGAGCGCGATCTCTGGATAAATCCCGCCAGCCTCTGGGCGTAGGTGATTTAAGGCGTCTTGTTTTCTCTCTGCCCCAAATCCCTCCTTCCCCTGTCCGGGGCAGGGAGCAGGGGTTTACCCCTCCCCCTACCCCTTCCCATGGGCATGGGAGGAGGGGGGCGCGAGGCGTTAGACCCTCGACCCTAAGATGGCCTCCGATATGGCTCCAGCGGTGGCTCACAATAGCCTCCGGCGCACATCCAAGAGGCCTCAAGACGGTCCCAAGGCGGTTTCAAGTGCCCTCCGAGCTCTCCAAAGACCCCACCAAGAGGCAAATATTGCTCGAAAGCCTAACGGCAATTCCTGATTTTTGCCTTCTCGCCTTTTCGCTTCCGATGGGCCTCGGAAGCCTCAAGGTGGCCCCAAGATGGCCCAAGGAAACCCCAAGAGGGACCCGAGAGGGCTTCGCGCCCAAAAGCTCCCTAGAGCGCCCCAGAAGTGCCCCCCAGACGGCCCCAAGGCGCCTTTTTTGAGCCTCCCAGGGGGGGGACCTGGATTTACGCTTCCCCTTCTTTTTATAAAGTGAACGCAAAAGTGCCCCAGACTCGCCCAAAGAGCTCCAAAAGGGTCCGTAGGCCCCCAAGAGAAACCCACGAGGGCCACAAAAGTGCCCCAAGTGGCTCTGCGTGGACCCCAGAAGAGACCCAAGATGGCTCCAGGAGACCTCTGAGAAAACATTTCCAAGGCTGCAGTTACACTGCATATTTCTACACTTCCCTGATCAAGGCAACTCGCCTAGCGATCTGTTTCTGGATGGGCTGGTGTGGATTCTTTTTCGTCGCGGCCGCAAGCGGAAGCGTAAGCGGCGTCCGAAATCAGCCCGGGCTACGAGCCAAACCTAATTACCTAAGCGCGCGAACTAACGGCCGCCGGAGCTGCCGCCGAGGGACGCCGGGGACTGAAGGCAGAGCTGCAAGAGGTGCCAGGTGTGCCAGGCGGCTGAAGTGCAACCGTCGCAGGGGCGAGACCACCGGGAAAGCAAACGAATTGAACCTTGTCGCGCCAGGCGCCAGAGGTAAACAGGCCACCCAGCTGGTGTGGATACGCGAGGCGTCAAGAAAACAGTCCCGCGTGAGAGCGCGTTTTTGAGCAATTCGTCAGGAAAAATCGGGCGGGACCGTTGGTTAATTTTGTAACTTCGAACGGATAACTATAGTTGACGCCCCCTCTAGCGCCCGTTGCGTTTTCAAATGAAATGCTTCTCCCGGGGCACGCAGTCTGATTTTTTCTCGACAAAATAAGCTGACGCCTCAAAATGTGTCGCGGCCCCCAGTTTACCACAACCGCGGCTCCCACCTGACACATCCTGACAATGTATTCCGAAATCGCATTCTCGCGCAGGACTTCGTCAGAATGTCTGCAGGAATCCCGCTCTCGCGTGGCACTTCCCCGCATTTCATTGTAACGCCACGCTCTCGGCACTCAAGAATCAAGCTCTCGCCTTGTAGCTCCTCGCGGTTTACTTGGGAATCGCGCTATCGCTTGGGACTTCCCCGCGATCCATGCAAGACTGACGCTTCAACGACCCGCCTGCCTAATCGGCGAGCCGGGGTCCGCCTTCCCCACCTGGCCGTTAAACGTCTACCCGTTCGATCTGCCCGTCTGGTTCACCCACCTGTTTTCTGCTGCTGACCCCCCTCCTGTTAATCTCTCTCGTCCTGCATCCTTCTCCCTCCCCCTTGTCGTCCATTCCTTCTATCCTCCCCCGCTTCTGTTGTGTTATGGACTGCTCCAAGTACGCGTGGCAAGTAAGGAAGGTGTATCCCCAAGGAGGTGCGGTCGAATACCAAAAGGGCGGGTCTCGAGGGGCATCGAGGGTTTGACTGTATGTGTTGAGTGGCGCGCGAGCGGACCAGAGCGAACAATCTGACAATATTTGTTGTCGCTGTCGTTGTTGAGCTCCTGGGTCAAACAGAACAATCAATGCTGACCCCCCTGGTGCCCACTGTGTTTTTTCAAATACTATGCTCCTCCCGGGACTCGCATTCAGTTTTTCGGGCAAAAGAAAATCTGGGGGCTCGGAATGCGCTGTTGTGCCCCGAACTACAACAACGGCTCCCGCCTGATACTATCTCACGACATATTCCAAAAACGCGTTCTCGCGTCGTATATCCTCGCAATGAATTCACACGCCGCGCCCTCGACACACAGGAATCACGCTCTCGCTTAACCCTGTCTCACGATGTGCTTGGGAATTGCGCTGTCGCTTGAACGTTCCTCGCGATTCATGTAGGACCCACGCTTCAGCAACCCGCCTGCTCGACCTGGCCGCCTGCGCCCGCCTTCCCAACCCTCCCGTTAGGGTCTACCCGCCCGATCTGCCCGTCTGGTTCTGCCACGTGCTTTCTGCTCCTAGGCCCTCTCCTGCTAATCTCTCTGGTGCTCCATCCTTCTCCCTTCCACTTCCATCAATCCTATCTTCCCCTGTTTTAGGGGCTGCGCTAAATATACGTGGCCAGTACGGAGGATCTCCCCCCGAAGGGGTTACGGTCCAAGACGAAGAGAGCGGGTACTGAGGGTTTCGCACATTCGTGTTGCATGGCCCGCAAGCAGAAAGGAACCAACAGTAGTTCAATCATTATTGTTGCTGCTGCTGTTGCTGATGTTGCCGGTGTTGTCGTTGCTGCTGTGGCTGTTGTAATTCACCACGGGCCAGAAAGACACTCTGAACACCAATACTCCGCATAAGAACTCCGTGTGAGAACGTTGGAAGAAACACTTCAACTGAAACAAATAACAAGATTTACCGAAAGGGGGTCAGATGAGAATCCAAAGCATCCGACAGAAGCGTCGGCACACGCAATCATTCTGTCCAAACGAGACCCCCATATGCTACCGCACGATTCTACCCTTGCCGAGTCTACGCGCAAATGCAGAGAACACCCTTTTGTTCTGCCGCATGGTACTCGCGCGTTCTACGCATGTCTGTTCTACTACTGTGGCAAAGAGGAGCGCCACGTGAAATACAGACATTGGGGCGCACGGCTGAGTCAACCCCGCACGCCGCAAATTCGCGGGCCGCATCTACTCAGCTTGACTGGCGGCCTCAGATGCCTATCCGAAAAACCTTGCGGGGGATCCAGAGCGAGCACTTTCATTAACGCTTTAATAAGTGTTCCGATGTACGGTAGATGCTCCCATATCAGAACGGATCTTACTGATAAGCCTGGTCCGCAGGCCGCCGACAGAAGCACAAACTGGACTCAACGGTAGTCCCCCGAGCCCGTCAGATCGGGAATGGAAAGGCGTGTGATGTGTTTGGCTTCCCATGGGTCAAAACATCCCGTCGGAGGGTGGGCTTTGGCTGGGGGGGGTCGCGCTCCTAAACGCATCTCTGGGGCCCTCGGCGTCTCTATTGGCTTCTGCGAATCCAAGACATCCAAAGGCCCCCCGAACTAACCCAAGACGGACACAGAGGCCCCCAAGGGGGCCCAAAGACGGCCCAAGAGACCCCCCAAACGGCCCAAGCCCGCAAGACAGCAAAACACGCCTTCAAGAGGGACTGGAGAGGGGCCACTCACTGCCGAAGAGGGGGAACTCGCAGAGGGCTTTGGGAGAAATCCCGCAGGACCCCCAGCATGCCCTCCAGAGGCCCCCAACTTGGTCCCCAAGCAACTCCAGATGGCCCCGAGCAGAACCAAGAGCTCCTCCAAAAACACCCAAAAGGTCATTCCCGAGGCCTCCAGCCCCGCAACAGACCCGGAAGAAGAGGCAGGCAGCATGAGGGGAAGCTGCAGGCAGCACATTACACACCGGAAGCCGCACGCCTGCTCGTCTGGAGGTCGGCGCAATTCCGCAAGCCTCCCGAGTCCGCCCGCCCACCAGGCTGAGGGGCGTGTGTTCAAGTGCGAAAGCTCCCTTGAAGGCTTTCCTCCCTCCCTCCCCTCCCCCAGAGGCCTCTGTCATTCCGCCGCCCGCTGTGGCACATGCTCCCTTCCTCGGGCCCCAAGACGGCTTCCGGAGTCCGAGACGACCTCGAATTCCATACCGTTCCCAATGCGCTTTCGGAACGATTTGTTGTCCAATTCCGGACCCTTCGGGGCCCCTTTCTGGACTCAAAGAGGTCTGCTCTTGCCCCCCCCCTCCCCCCCCCGAGCGCCTCTTGGGCCCAAACTCGCCTCCAAGCCGGAAGCCTCGAACACACATAGAGCACATCCACATGGTCTTTGATGACTTCAGCCTCGCCGGGGGTCAACTGGACCCCTCTTATCGCCAACTTTCGGGCTCGACTGCTGCACTTCCTGCATGCCGCAACCGTCGTGCTACCACAAGGAACGGAATACGGAACAAAGAGGCTTTTTCTGGCCACCGCGGGCCTCGGCCACGAATAGGTAGGTCTCTGGCCTAGCTGGATTTAGGTCGGGCGTGTCCTCCTACAGGCGGATTGTGGACAACGTTTCAACAATGAAATAAATAAAAAGCCATACGTAAAAAAGCCAAACAATGCTAAACAATATGCGAAGATAGTAACAAATCGTCCCCGTTTAGCTTTTGGATTATTTTTGAATGCTCCTCCTGGAAAGGGTCATGCCCGCCTTAAAGCTAGATCTGCATAACGGTCCGCAAAAAACACAGCCCCTCCTGAACCCAACGTGGTCCTTATTTGGTGTCTTGATTGTGATTTCGGCAACGTTTTGGACTCGCTGCAAGATAATATGTTCTACCACTCTGGCCCCAGCTTGGGCCCCAAAGCGCGGCCCAGAACCCCCGATGCCGGCCCGGATTCAATGGCCTTCGGAGGCTCGGTCCCCAAGCAGGGAAGGGATGCCCGCGCTTGACCCGTCGAGCAGCTCGCCTGGGCCGCCTCGGGCCCATCCTGGCCTCTTGTGGGCCCTTCGCGGAGCCCTCTCCGACCCTCGTTGGTGCCTTTTGGGCCGTCCCTGGCCCGTCTCGAGTTCGCTTTGGGCAGTCCTCTGGTCACTCCTGGTCTCTGGCTATGGACAGAGAGCAAGGGTCCAGAGAGCCAGCATCCGTGTCACTGATCCGTTGGTAATGATGGCGGGCCGCGATCAGCAATGCGGCATGTCTGAGCGCACCTAGCGATGGCTGGCCCGGGGAAGAAATTCAGCGCAGAAGAACAAGCAAGACACACGCACACACACAAACACGCCAACACACTCACAAACACAACCACAACGCACACAGCGACACACAGACACACAGACGCACACACGCATACACACACACACGCACACACGCACGCGCGCACACACACAGCACGAAACACCCGCACGCACCACACACACCACAACCACCACGCACCACACACAACAAACACAAACACACACACAGGCACACATACGCACCCACACACACACACTATACATCACGCATAACACACAACTCTCACACACACACACAAAACACACAACACACTCACACACACACGCTCACACACAACACACGCTCACACCCACACACACAGCACACGAACACAAACATAAAACAACCACACACAAACACAAACAAACACAACCATAACCACAAACACAACCACAAACGCAGACACAAACAGAAACATAAGCACACACAAACATAAACACCAACACGAGCACAAACACAACCACACACACAAAACACACACACACGCACCTAGGCACCAACGCACGCACGCACGCACACACACAGACGCTCACACACACACACACACTCACAACACACGCTCACACCCACACACACAGCACATACACAAACACAGACACAAACACAACCACACACAAACATCAACAAACACAAACAAACACAACCAAAACCACACACAAAATCACAAACGCAGACACACACACAGAAACATAAACACTCACACAAACACAACCACCAACACGAACACAAACACAATCGCACAACACACACACACACACACACGCACCCAGGCACCAACGCACGCACGCACACTCAACACAACACACAACACACAGCACAGAAACACTAACACACAACACAGACACAACCATACACAAACAACGCAACCACACCCCCCACACACTCACACAACACGCAGACATAAACGCAACCTAACACAACACACATGCGCACAAAACAGACACACACTCACACTCACACACAGACAACACAACACACAACGCACAACACACATCGCAAACACACGCAACACAAACGCACAACGCACAACACACAAACACAAACTTTTTGCGTCGGCGGCTAGGCAGCGAGTGACTGCGCTGGCGATGAATGGCATGAACGGGGGTACCATTGGGCCGAATTTTGCCGCCATGCAGGAGAAGGAGGGAGGAGGGACGCGGCCGAGTGAAAAAAAAGGATAGGGCGGGCGGTTCGGGGGTCAGGACGCTCCCCGAGCGCGTGGCGTGGCTGGCCCCGCTGCTCGGCGCGCGGCGGCTGCTGCGTCAACGACCGGGGGCGGCGGGGCCCAGTGCGAAGCGAAACCTGAAGGTGGAGGCGTCGGTGTCAAATCCGAGGCAGCCCAACCCCAGCACGGGTGCGTTAGGAGCCACGGGGTGGTGCGCCAGCGGCGGGCGGCAAGACCGGGCCCGGGGCGGCTGGTGCGGGCGCCAGCAGGTGGCGGCCAAGGGCGGCGTCGGCCGGTAGCGCCATGGCGGCGCGGAGGAAGGGGGAGCGAGCGAGGGGCGGGGAAAGCGAACAGGGAGAAGGACGCCCCACCTGTGTGCCCACAAGTGGGGCGGCAGGCGCCAGGGGCAGCGCGCAGCGGGTGGCGCGGGGGCAGGCGGGGGGGAGGAGCACCGAACAGGTGCAAGAAAGATGCGATGTGCGCCTTCTGGCAGGCTGGGGGGGAGCCTGCAACGGAAGGGAGAAGGCCGCAACCGCCGAATGCGATGGCGCGGTACCGAACATGTGCAGAGAGGTGAAGCCAAACAAGGGGGCAAGGCCGCGGAAGGGATGGGGGCTTGCGCGAGGGGGGGCGGCCGCAGGGGGAAGCGGCGGACCCCGGCTGAACGGAAGGCGGGGACAGCCTCGGTCGGGGCGGACAGGGCACTGCCAGGGAAGGAACGCCGGCTCATCGCAGCAAAGGCGACTGCAAGAGGCCTGCAGGGTGCGCCTCCCGGCGGGGTGGGGAAGCCCGCAGCAGAAGGGGGAAGGCCGCCACCGCCGGAGGTGAAGGCGCCGCACCGAACAGGTGCAGTGATTTGAAGCAAGACAGGGGGGGACACACAACACACAGCACAGAACATACAACACAAACGCACAGCACACATCACACAAACACACACACACACACACACACACACACACACACACACACACACACGCGCACACGCGCACACACGAACGCGCACGGCACGCGTACGCTTGCGCACACCCACGCACACACCCACACGCACACCCGCACACACACACCCATTCCCCCCCATACCTACACCCCACACCCACAACCACACCCACACGCACACACACACACACGCACACACACCCGCACGCGCGCACACACACACACGCACACACAAAGTAACACACACGTACACATACACACACACACACTTTGTGGCGGTCGCGGCGTCGCGCGCAGCTACGAAACGAAGAAAGTCAAGAGCAGCGGCCGGGGCCACGCGCGCTGGGCTCAGAGGTGGGCCAGCACCATTTGCCATCCGGGAACGGATGGCGGGGAGACAGGAAGGAAAACCGACCACCGACCTGGGGAGGTCCCGCACGGAGGGCGCAGTAGGACACACACACACGCACCTTCGGGAGGCTCTTCCACAATTTTCGCAATCTATTCATCCCGTCGTGGAGCCGTCTTCGTCTCTCCTGGCGACACAAGGAATCGGAGGGCGGTGAAAACGAAGTGTCTCGAATAAGAATTCCGAGGAACTGGCATGCAGGGCGAAGCCATGGAATCTCCGTGGAACAAGTGGAACATCCAGGACCAGGAATGAATAAGAAATGGAAATTTCATAAACATAAACTTTTGAAGGTCCGCGCGGATTTCTTGGATCTGCGCTGAACCCCCGCTCCCCTGGGCGGCGCTGGAAGCGCCGCCAGGACGGGCACAGCGCCGACCCAAGAAACCCGCAAGGAGCGCCGAAAGTTTATGGTTATGCAGTGTCTTCTTCGAGTGAAGTGTCACTGCACCGACCTTGCAGACGTGCTGCAGTGGATGTTCGCGTGGATTCTTGTCAATGTAAAACCCCGTAACGGCGAGTGAAAACGAAGTAACTTTCGCGCGGATTTTCGTTTAGTCTTCATTCCGGGCCAAAACAACTCCGCGCGAAATTCACCTTGAAATCTGGAACAAAATCCTCCAGGACACTCTGGGCCCATCCGATCGTTTTCCGAACGAAATCCGCTCAGCGATGTTGGCGCCACAAGAAGTGTGAGCTGTTATTCGAAAGCCTCAGGACAAATTTCCCGAACTTCGTATGCGCGCCCCCCGTTGGCGCCCTCGGCCGGGGAGGCCCGCCTCGCAGTTGTCGCAGAACCTGGGCTGCATGCACTTTCGTGGGGCCACAACGAGTCAACTCAGGGTGCAAATCCAAGGCTGCGCTAACGGCGATGTTGGTTCACGGCGATGTTGGGAATCTGATTTTTGTGACACCTAGCTCGCGCAGAACAAATGGTAGGACATCACGAACCACACCTTCCTACATTTCAGGTGTGCGAACGTATCGAGCGAAAACGGCGCAGCGAATTGTAGGAAAGCACGAGCCACCATGTCCTACAATTGGTTTGGACTCGAACCAGTCCCACCTACAATGCCAGAACCTACATCGCCGTTACCTGCATTGCCGTCAGCGCGTCTGCGGCAAATATTCGAGGCCAATTCAATACCACCCTAGCCTCGGCAGCTGAGCGACGACCAAACACGGATCTTGCGCGAGATGGCAGAAGCGGCCCTGCGCGGTGGCTCACGCGGGCCGCCCGCGCGGCACGCCACCTCTGAAGCGAGGGCGCCTTCGCGCGACCTCACGCGGGCAGCTCACGCGAGGAGGAGGAGGAGGCGGAGGAGGGGCGCAGACGACCCCGCTCTTCTGAGTCGCTCCACTGTCATGCGAGGGCGGGGCGGAGGGTGCCCACGAGTATGCGGAGGCCGCCAGGGGGGAAGCATGCTTCACCCCAAGCGCTAAAACATACCGATCCTTAGTCCTCGACCCTCCCTCCCTCCCTCCCTCCCTCCCCCTCCTCCTCCTCCTCCTCCTCCTCCTCCGACGACGACGACGACGCGTAGGGCTTTGGGCCATCGGGAACCTACTGTTGATGTGCACGCACTTGGAGTACTCCTCCGGGTTTGCCGCGATCGAGATGCTCGGCTCGCGTGGCTTACCAACGCTACCCGTCCCCATCGCCCCCCCTGATCTCCTCCTCATTCTCCTTCATACCAGGCGAAGCCAGGCACCAACCCCGGCGAATGGTGAGGACCCTCCAGGTCAATCGGCCCTGCACCAGGCAGGCCGAAGACGCTCGCGGCGGGAGGCACCGCCCGCACAGGGCAGACCAGACCACCCGCCCCCAGACATCGAGGAGTTTCAGCAGCAGGCGGAATGGGGCTTCGCTTTAGAGGTTCTCGTAGTGTGCCCGCTTTCAGAGTTGGCTTGGCTGGGGCCAATTTCGCTTGAGATGCGTGCACTTTGCCCGATGGCACCGTCGACGAGAGCACCGAAAACAGCTTCGGAGCATTTTGTCCACGCAGTTAGGGGTCCTTGGCCGCTCAGCTCCAAGATGCCCCCGCCAATTCTGCTGGAAACTCGCCGCGTCCTTCCGGTGCTGCTGGCTTGTGATCTCGAGCCGACCGAACACCTCAGCGCCCTCGGGGGGGCCCTGGTGTTGAGAGCCATGAGGGCATCCAGCCGCACACATGCCTTGTCTGGCTCTTCCCGGATGTCTGTCAAAGTGTTGGAACGGTCCGTGGTGCCCTCGAGGTCTTGACGCGTGGCCCGCAGGGCCTCCGCCACGGCATCCTCGGTCCGCTCCTGCCCCTTTGCGTGCGTCTCAGCATCTCGACAAGGCGGGCGAAGTCACTACATGCCCGTCGGTCGGAAGACGTGGGTAGAAACACGAGGTAGGAAGGCGTTGGAAGTAGATTGGGCTTCCGCCCGTCCCCAGAAGAGGAGGCAAGAGGGAAAACCACTCGACTCTTGAAGTAGGAAGGCGGATGAAGTGGATCAGGATCTGGGAATCTCAGAACATCTACCTGTAACGACAGGCGTGTACCCTGGTCCGCTGGTGCCATTATAGGCCCCTGCCGATGCAATCCGCCTTGCCATCACCCGGGCAGTCGGCCGTGTGAGGCCTGGTGCCCAACAAGAGGCTGTCTCCCCGTTCGTCCAAGCCGTCGGCGGCCCGGAATCTTTGCCTGCGGGAGGTCGGGAGGTTGACCTGCGCGTGGGGCCACGTCTGGCAGCAAGTGCCTAGAATGAGATGCGCGCCTGCGCTCGCGCACGCAAAGCACCTTCTGAGGAGAGCTGGCTGGCTTGAATAGAGATGGCTACGCAAGGAGGGATGAGGAGGAAGGGTTGGACGCCGACAGAGGGGAATCGAGAGAGAGAGAGGAGGTCAAAGGTCCAGGCCTCGAAAACTCCCCAGGCGTGCCCCCATCGGAAGAGAACCTGTCACCCTGGCTGGGGGCGCCATCCAGCCAGGATTGGGCGCGAATTAATGGGGGGCGATAGGTCGGAGGGGAAGAAAGCTGCGCTTTTCGGACCCTGAATGCCCTCCTTGGGGCCCGAAAGGGCTCCTTTGGGGCCCTAAAGGGCCCCTTTTGGGCAACCCTCGCTGCCTCCTCAATTATCGCCCCCCTTTATTTCGCACCCGACCAAGGGCCGACAGGGGGCGCGCCGGAGGGAAAACTCAGTCTCTATCTTCTCGGGCTCGAGCTGCTGCCAGAGACCCGGGCCGCACAGCCCAGGGCTTTCTCGCTCGTTCCTCGAGCAGGCCGCAGCACCAACACAAAGAGGAGGCGGGAGGAGGAAGATCGACCGTAGCTGATGCGAGCCAGATCGCACGCACCGTCTGCCGCTGAAATGTCAGTGGCGTGCAGGGCTGCGGCGAAGGCGGCTCGGTGTTGGCTAGGCGCAAGCTGGTCCCCATGGGTTCCCGCAGCCGTCGCCTTATGGTAGGTAATAATGGACAGCGAGCGCGGCCAATCGCAGTGCGCCTGCACCCGAGAGAGGGCAGCTCGCAAAGCTGTAATCGTTATTTGTCGGCTCCAGGCGGGAGGAGGAAGCTGAAGAGGAGGAGGAGGAGGAGGAGGAGGAGGAGGAGGCACCCATTGCCCCCACCCTTTGGCCACTCGGCCTGCTGGCCCCCGCCCCCCTTTTCCCCCTATGGTGGTCTACCCTGCGGGGGCGGTGCGCTGGCGGCCGCCACCTGCGCGCCCCTCTCGCCCCTCCCTCGCTCGCTCGGTCCCTCGGCTTCGCCTGCTTTTTCGGTCCCTCTTCCTGCCGCTTCCCTCTTCCAGTCGGGGATCTTCTGACCTGGGTCAATCCAGACCCACGTCAGAAAGAAACCAAACAACTGCAATGCAAGAAAGAAAAACTGCAACGCAGGTGTTCGCAAACCCGGGTCAACCAATATGCGCGGCCGCCTCGCGGCCACGACCGGCTCGCTAACCGGGGTCAGCCAGAGGGGGTCTTCGCAGGATCCTGCAGGATCCGGTGCCCTGGCCGACCCCCGTTTGCATTGACCCCCGTCTCTCGAGCCCCGATCCAGCTCGCCAGCCCCACCTCCGGCCGAGAAACTGTTTCCCCAAGGCCCCCCCCATTGCACACCAGCTTCCCATCGCTCGGACGTCCATTCCCTGTGCATTTTTCGGTTTCGCGCGTTTCTCTTTTGCACGACGATCCAAGATGCTTCTCGATGGTCCTCGCCGTGAAAAAACGCACGCGTCCGAGCGAAGCCAAGCCAGGCGGTGGGGCGCGGGGTGGGGATGACGGCTGAACGTGGACGCAAGATAAAGGCCGGGAGCTCGACCCCGAGGAGAAGAATGACCAGGCGGGAGGAGGCGGAGGAGGAGGAGGAGGAGGAGGAGGAGGAGAAGGAGGAGCAGGAGGAGGAGGAGGAGGAGGAGGAGGGAGGAGGAGGAGGATGAGGATGAGGATGGGAGGCGGAGGAGGAGGAGGAGGAGGAGGAGGAGGAGGAGGGAATGGAGGAGGAGAAGGAGAAGGAGGAAGAGGAAGAGGAGGAGGAGGAGGAGGAGGAGGAGGAGGAGGAGGAGGAGGAGGAACGACAGCACCTCAGTGTAGTTTAGCGGGGGGGGCTGTACCCCCAGCGCGCGAATTGCAGCTGCGGGGCGCTCCGTGGCCGGTATGATGTAAGTCAGCGCGGCGCCAGGCGCTGCGAGTGCTATGCTGCGATCAGTGCCATCGGAGCAACGCGAAGTGGCTGCTCTGCGCGCTGCCTTGGGAAATCGAATGCTCCTGGCCAAGGAAACGACCACTGCGGGTGCACGGGTGCAAGCTCGAACGTAGCCCCCCCGTGGCTCTCAGGAGGTCTTGCCACTGCGCGTCGGCCGACTGTGCGCGACGCAGCTGCAGCAATTCGCGGAAACTCCCGCCCCCCCCCGAACGGCAAAAGGCGCCCCTGGCAACCGGGTCGGCGGGCGCGCCGAGCAAGGGGGCCAGGAGGAAGAGCGCTGCCGCATCGTTGCCCAGGGCGCGTGCGTGGACCGGGGAGGGCCAGGGGGCGCGCCGCAAGAGAAAAAGAAAGGGCCATGAGATCTGGAAAATTCCGTGGCCCCAGCCATATCTGAATTCTGGCGTGGCGGGACCGAAGTGGGGGGGGTCGGTCGAGAGGGAGTGCGAGAGGAACTGGAGGGGGGTGGGCAGCAGAAACAGCGGCAGTGGCCGAAACGCCTAGGGAACCCCCGCCCTCGCTCGCAGAAGGCACTCGCCGAAATGCGACGCCATCCGCGGCGCGGCGGTGAAACGAACCCTGCAAAATGCAAGGCGGGGGGCCCCGCCGAGGAGGATGGCGCTGAGGGTGCTGATGGTGCGGGGTGGGTCAACGCCCTTCGGTGCCAAGCCAAAAGCGGCAGACTACTCTGAGAGAGGGATGATCGTGCCAGTGAGCCTATCTGCGCCCGCCCGCCCCATGGGGACATCGCCCGCACTGCGAATCGGGGTGCCCCCCGGAGACGTGCGCGCCTTAAGGGCAGCGCGCAGTGAGGTGAGAGGTAAAGCTATGGAGGTGTGGCCACCGACCATCGAGCGCCCCCCCCCGCCCCCTCCCTGCGACGCGCGGGCGCGCGCGGCGGAAGTAGGCAGAAGATGGGAGCTCGACGACAGGCGCCCTGAAGGCTCATTCAGAGAGAGGCGGTCGTAGAGAAGCGTCACGACGTAACCCGCAGGGATAACATTTGTTTGCGCGCGACTTATGCAAGAGAAGAACAGGATGTGCACCGGGCGACAACGACCGAGGCATATGGCAAGAATGCGAGATTGCATGAAGGGAGGAACATGTCCACGTGCAGCTGTGGGGAGGCGGACCTCTCCCCAGTCGACTCGATGGGGGCATTCCAATGGAGAAATGCCATATGCCACAAGCGCGGGCCGATTAGCGGGAACAGTGTAAACGCAGCGAGCTCGACAACTGGGGTCCTCAGGGCTCAGCTGCCCTGATCGGGGGCGGGGGCGCAAATGGCGCCGCCGCCCCCCCGCCGCGAGACGACGCGGAGAGGAAGGGGGAAGGAGGGGGGAGAGAGAGGAAGGTCGAATGGAATTCGCGATCGACAGGCGCACGCCGCGGAAGATGCGAGTCATCGCGAGGGTCAAACACGGGCCACCTCGAGCTTGCCGTGCTCGCGCTCTTGTCAAGAGGTGCCGGTTCGCAGGGCTGCAACTCCACTTCTGTAGGTTTCTGCAGGGCTTTGACCCTCCTGCTAGAGTTTCCTGCAGGGACCCCCCTGCTAGAGGTTTCTTAACTCGTAGGGGGAGAAAAAGAGAAGAGGAGAAAGGATGGAGGGGCCAGGCCCGACTCCAGGGAGACGCGGGGGGGGGGGGGGCGCGACCCCCGGAGGCTGGAGGACTGGACGAGGGAGAGAGAAGGGGGGGAAGGAGGAATAACCCCCCCCGATGGGAGACATCCGTGTCCATGCACGTGCATTGGGAGGAGGAGCGAGAATAGAAGCCTCTCTTCTTCATGTGACTCACAAACTACGGCAACCTTCATTTACACAACAAATCAAGAAGACATGGGTCCGCAGCGAGTGCCTATTAAGGCTCCTGCTCTAGGTCATGGAGTCGTCTGCGCGTGCAGAAGTTAGCAACTGCTTGCTGGGCGACTTACGCCGGGCGGCTTGCACGCGGTCCAAACGGGGAAGGAAGTCCTCAACCCGTGCCTTTTCAGCATCCCTGATCATCGAGTCTCTTTTCGTGCCTGGAAGAGGCGGCGCGTGCGTCCTGCATGAGGTCCACCGCGTGTGGGGGCGAAAACGTAAACCGAAGTCGGGTAGCCAGCTGGCCAGTCCTAGGCCCATGCGTCACGCAACTCTGCCAGCGCGTTGGAATTCCACAAAACGATGACATACATTCTTTCCTGCATGCAACAGCCGCGCGCGTCAGATGCGTCGTGACGTCGATGATGATGATGATGATGATGATGATGATGATGCTGATGCTGCTGATGATGATGATGATGATGATGACGATGATGATGACGATGATGATGACGATGATGATGACGAGGAGGAGGAGGAGGAGGAGGAGGAGGGGGAGCAGGAGGAGGAGGGGAGGGAGAAGGAGGAGGAGGAGGAAGAGGAGAGGGAGGGAGGAGGAGGAAGAGGAGGCGGAAGCCGAATGCCCGTACGCCCCTCCTCCCCCTCGTCCTTGGCCCAGAACTTGTTGTTCATGCCGCGGGCGCAGCCGTGCTCGAAGGCCTCCCGCTGCAGCCGCTCCTGGACGGTATCCTCCCCGGGCTGCGGGCACAGGCCGAGCGACTCCCCTTGTCTTCTCGAATCCTGTTCTGGCTTTCCCGGCGGGGGAAAGGCTGCGGGGGGGGGGCATGGAGGGAGGCGAGCACGAGGAGGAGCGGGATGCGGATGCGGATGCGGATGCGGATGCGGATGCGGATGCGGATGCGGATGCGGATGCGGATGCGGATGCGTAGTAGTAGTAGTAGTAGTAGTAGTAGTAGTAGTAGTAGTAGTAGTAGTAGTAGTAGTAGTAGTAGTAGTAGTAGTAGTAGTAGTAGTAAGTAGTAGTAGTAGTAGTAGTAGTAGTAGTAGTAGTAGTAGTAGTAGTAGTAGTAGTAGTAGTAGTAGTAGTTAGTAGTAGTAGTAGTTAGTAGTAGTAGTAGTAGTAGTAGTAGTAGTAGTAGTAGTAGTAGTAGTAGTAGTAGTAGTAGTAGTAGTAGTAGTAGTAGTAGTAGTAGTAGTAGTAGTAGTAGTAGTAGTAGTAGTAGTAGTAGTAGTAGTAGTAGTAGTAGTAGTAGTAGTAGTAGGACGAAGAGGAGGAGGATGAGGAGGAGGAGGAGGCGGAGGATGCTGGAAGAGGAGGAGGCGGAAGAGGAGAATGAGGGAGGACGAGGAAGAGGATGAGGACAAGGAACATGATGATGCTGCTGCTGAGGAGGAGGAATAGGAGGAGGAGGAGGAGGAGGAGGAGGAGGAGGAGGAGGAGGAGGGGGAGGAGGAGGAGGAGAGAGGGAAGACGAGGAGAAGGATGAGGAGGATAAAGATGAGGAGGTGGTGGAGGATGAGGAGGAGGATGAAGAGGAGGAGGAGAGAGGGAAGACGCGGAGAAGGAGGAGGATAACGAGGAGGAGGTGGAGAGGAGGGGGAAGTGGAGGAGGAGGAGAAGGAGGAGGAGGAGGCGGAGGAGCAGGATGAGGACGATGATGAGGGGGAGACGGAAGAGGCTGAGACGGAGAGAGGATGATGAGGATGAGGATAAGGATGCAGATGAGGATGAGGAGGGTGAGGATGATGACGATGATGAGGATGAGGAGGATAAAGATGATGATAGGGGTGAGGATGATGAGGATGAGGATGGTGGTGATGATGCTGCTGCTGATGATGATACTGCTGGTGATGCAGATGATGATGCTGATGCTGATGTTGCTGATGGTGATTCTGCTGGTAGTAATGATGAGGCTGCTGCCTCTGCTGATGCTGCTGATGATGATGCCGGTGTTCATACTGGTGCTGGTGATTGATTACTATAGTGATGCTGTTGATGTTGATGCTGCTGCTAATGCTGATGGTGATGACGCTGCTGATGATGATACTGATGCTGAGGAGGAGGAGGAGGAGAAGGAGGAGGAGCATGAGGAGGGGGAGGAAGGGAGGAGGAGAGGAGGAAGAGGAGGAGGAGGAGGAGGAGGAGGAGGAGGAGGAGGAGGAGAGAGAGGAGGCGGAGGAGGAGAGGAGGAGGAGAAGGAGGAGGAAGAGGAGGGGTGAGGAGGAGGAGGAGGAGGAGGAGGGAGGAGGCGGAGGATGAGGAGGAGGAGGAGGAGGAGAAGGAGGCGGAGGAGGACGAGGAGTAGGACAAGGTGGAGGAGGAGAGAAGGAGGAGGAGGATGGGGAGGAGGAGAAGGACGAGGAGGAGGCGGATGATGATGATTATGATGATGATGATGATGATGAGGAGGAAGGAGGAGGAGGAGGAGGAGGAGGAGTAGAGGAGGAGGAGGAGGAGGAGGAGGGGGAGAGGAGGAGGAGGGGGGGAGGAGGAGGAGGAGAAGGAGGAGGAGGAGGCGGCGGAGGAGGAGGAGGAGGAGGAGGAGAGGAGGAGGAGGAGAGGAGGCGGAGGAGGACGAGGAGTAGGACAAGGTGGAGGAGGGGAGAAGGAGGAGGAGGAGGATGGGGAGGAGGAGGAGGACGAGGAGGCGGCGGATGATGATGATGATGAGATGATTGATGATGATGATGATGATGATGATGATGATGATGATGAGGATGATGAGATGATGTGATGATGATGAGATGATGATGATGATGGATGATGATGATGATGGATGCTGATGATGATTGATGATGAGGAGGAGGAGGAGGAGGAGGAGAGGAGGGGAGGAGGGGAGGAGGAAAAGGAGAGGAAAGGAAGAGGAGGGGGAGGAGGAGGAGGACGAGGAGGAGGAGGAGGAGGCGGGAGGATGAGGAGGAGGAGGAGGAGAAGGAGAGGAGAGGGAGAGGATAAGGAGGAGGAGGAGGAGGAGGGGGAGGAGGAGAAGGAGGAGGAGGGAGGAGGAGGAGGAGGAGAAGGAGGAGAAGGAGGAGGTTCCAAGGTCGAGATCGTCGATCGCTTTCAAAACTGTGTTAGCCCCTGGGGCGCTAGGAGGAGGGGGAGGAGGAGGAGGAGAAGGAGGAGGAGGGAGGAGGAGGAGGAGGAGAAGGAGGAGAAGGAGGAGGTTCCAAGGTCGAGATCGTCGATCGCTTTCAAAACTGTGTTAGCCCCTGGGGCGCCCTCGTGGCCGCGGCTGGTCCCGCCTCCCAAAACTTGGGCGAGAACGCCTCCCCCCAATTTGGTAAGGTGGACGGTGCAGGAAAAACTCGCCGTTGAAGCAGAAGCACTCCAACAACGCGCCCGTGTTACCGATCTGACTCATCGATTAGCGCGTGGCTGATCTGACTCATCGATCAGCGCGTGGCTGATCAAACAGTCTGATCGCGTGGCTGGTCAGTGCTCCGCGAGGCGCAAATCCTGTTTGGACAAGCGCGTTGTACTACTCGCAAAGTAACTGCTCGTCAACGGCCTGGATCCGCCGCGGGGAATTTCCGATTCATATCACATAGGGGGACATCATGTCTTCTGTTCGGACGTTTGCGAGCAGGCACTTTGCGAGTAGCGGGACGCGCTCGGTGAATGTGACAGATCCCGGCAAATCCACAATCGCGCACATGGCTGATGACTCGTGCCAGGACATTTTGCCGCTTGCGAGCGGCCTGCTTCCCGCCATCGGCACGCCCTGGACATCGTGGCCGCTAAGGCTCCGAGCCTTGACCCACGACCCACGCAGCCAAGAGAAGAAACTCCACCCCTCCCCCTGCACCACCTAAAGCTGCTGTGGGGCCAACGGTTGCTGCATACTGCCGGCTCGTGAGCGCGGGAGTGGCGTCGAAAGCTGCAGGAGAGCAGCACCGGCACACAGGCAGCCTTGCCTGTCGCATCACCTCCCTCGTGAGCTGCAAAATTTACCCCCGTGCTCCAGCAGCGCGTCATTTGGAAAGTTCTGGGGGGGCAGGAGGAGAAGGAGGAGGAGGAGGAGGAGGATGAGGAGGAAGAGGAGGAGGAGGAGGAGGAGGAAGAGGAGGAGGAGGGGGAGGGCAGGGAGGGGGGAGGGAGGGCGCCTGGAATCCATGTGCACGCGGGCAGAAACTCTCGACGTCGGCGGCATTCGTGAGGGCGCGAGGGCGGGGAACGGGAGGGTTGGGGGCTCCCACGGGGCTCCAGATCTGACGCCCAAATCGGCGCGCTCCCCCTCCCTCCCATCCCCCCCCCCCGCCCTCCCTCCCCTCCCTCCCTCATCCCCGCCCCCTTCCCGCCCCCCTCATCGTCGGCGTCGTCGTCGTCGTCGGCGTCGTCATCGTCGTCGTCGTCGTCGGCGTCGTCGCCGTCGTCGTCAGCGTCGGCGTCGTCGCAGTCGTCGTCGGCGTCGTCGTCGTCGTCGTCGTTGTCGTCGTCGTCGTCGAAGTCGTCGGAGTCGTCGTCGGTGTCGTCGTAGTCGTCGTCGGCGTCGTCGTCGTCGTTGTCGTTGTCGCTGTCGTCGTCGGTGTCGGTGTCGTTGCCAAGTGCCATGTGGTACCTACCGTCACGATCTTGAGAGGTCTTGCGACCAAATTGCGGGTGGGAGGGTGGTATGTTTGCACGAGCAGTGGAGGACAGCTTCAAGACAGTCAAAGTGATTTGCACCACATAGATTGCACCGCGCAGACTGCAAGAACCGACTGCTTGGGGTCCACGCTGGCTAGCACTTATGAAACAACAACCAGGGCGCATCAGTGAGACAGCCGGCCATATCCTTACTTCTCCTCTTTCCTCGCACCTCCTCCTCGCCCCTCATCCCTTCTTCTCTTTATCATCTCCCGAGGGGGCCGGTGAGGAAAAGGAGAGGCAAGAGGACGACGAGCGAGCCGACTTCCACCTGGAATCGGTCCTCTGCGTGCTCCACCACCGCGTGCAACCACCTGGCGCGTCGGGCAGAGGGGCGACAAAGGAGGCCCCACGCATCCTCCTCATCCTTCACACATCCCTCTTCCTCCATAGCTGTGTTTTACAATGCTTCTCTTTCTCTCTGTTTCTGTCGCTCTGCTTTTTTTTTTTTTTCTCTCTCTCTCTCTCTCTCTCTCTTTTTTCCTCTCTCTCTCTCTCCATGTGCATGTGTATATGTATTTAAAATGTGCTCGCGCCGCCGAACACCCAACACCCAACCACTGATTGTTCGATATATTCCCGCTCATCGCCGCTCACACGTCCACTGTCGTCAATTCCACACTCTGCTTTTTCGTCATTCTCCCCCTCCTGACCCCCATCCCCGCCGTTATTTTTACCACCGTGACCTTACTGGTTCTCTTGTTCATCACCGCTCCTGTTCTTCATTGTTGACCTCATCCTCGCCCTTCACACCGCCCAAAAGGGATGAACAAGACTTGCAATATAAGCTGCATCGAAAGGGGCACGACTCCCACTGGCCACCGTTCACCCCCGCGGGCGGAACGGCAGGGGACCGCGTCCGTGGGAAAGATGGGGGTGGGGATCCGCCGAGAAGCCCCCGGAAGGGACCCGCGACACCGCCCGAGCCCTGGCGGTGTACCGGGTGGGTCACCGAAAGGGTGTCGCAACCGTGACGACGAGGGAACCCGCGTGCGTGCCGCACCAGCGCACCAGCCCCCGCTCTGGGGCATGAGGAGGAGGAGGGAGGCAGGGGGAGGAGGGGGGGGGGGAGATGGGAGGAAGTGGGAGAAGGGAGGAGGAGAGAGGAGGGATGTGGGAGGAGGAGGAGGATCACTGACCAAACTGCCAGGTCAGCGAGCGGGCCGCCATTGAACAGTCCCGCGAGGGCGCTAGGCGCAATAAGGAATTGCCAATGGGGGACACCCGTTGCTTGGGGAAACCCCAACTCGCAGCCTGTTAAAGGGGATTGCTAACGAGGGCCCGCCCTGGCTAGCAGCCCCAAATCGAAAGCACTGTGCCTGGCGACGTGGATGAGCAGAGGAGAGGGCCTGCGTTGAAAAAGCCGGCTCCCTCTCGTGAAGGGACAAGCAGGGGAGGTGAGGAGGAAAGGGCCTGCGTTGAAAACGCCGGCTCCCTCTCGTGGAGGGCGGCTCCCTCTCGTGGAGGGCGGCTCCCTCTCGTGGGGGGCGGCTCCCTCTCGTGGAGGGCGGCTCCCTCTCGTGGGGGGCGGCTCCCTCTCGTGGGGGGCGGCTCCCCCTCGTGGAGGGCGGCTCCCTCTCGTGGAGGGCGGCTCCCTCTCGTGGAGGGCGGCAAGAGAAGGAGGCGGAGCGGCCAGAATGGGGGATGGGGTGGGGAGCGGGCGAGAGAAGTGGAAGGGAAAGGGGTAAGGGGGCTGCCGAGAGTGAGGGGAAGAAAACTTCACCCCAGTCCACGCTTGGACACAACTTCCCTATTCTCTTGGCGTGGCTGGGGAATGGCATTCGCCCCGGCCCACGCTCGGTCGAAAAGGTGGAAGGCGCACCCACCGACAGCCATAGAAACATTCCGTCGTGACATGTTCACGACGTGATGGGGTCTGGGCCCCTCGGCCCTCCTCCAAGGGACTGCGAAGGTGGAAGGCGCACCCACCGACAGCCATAGAAATCGCCCTCCCGAGAGGGGTGGGGGAGGACGAGGGGGGAATGGGAGGCGGGGAGGAGTCGAGGGGGGTCGATGCGGGGGGACGCACGTCCAGATCCTCGGGCTGGGTCGGGTGGCGCATCATACCGCTTTCGCCCCCGACCAGCCTCCTCCAGACACACACGTGCCCGCCCCCGCCTCGCTGCCTCGACGACCTCTCGTCCGCGCGGCAGCGGCGGCGGAGGCGGCAGCCGCTTCGCGGCGGTCCTCGGCGATCGCCATCTCCGACGCCACGACGTTGGCGGGCCGAGACGACGAGCGAACCTCATGCTCATCAAATTCGAGGGGGGGGGCCCTCAACCCGTGCGCCCACCTGACCCACAGCTCCTTCCTGCGGCGGGGGCGGGAGGGCTCGCCCCGCAGCGGCCAGGGCCGCCGCCTCGCGCGTGGCCACTGGTGGGCCGCGGTGCGACGGGAAAACGCCACGTCGAATTCGTCTCAGATGCTCCCCCCCTTTCCGAGTGGGGGGGCACGCTCGTCTCTGAGCCACCTGCCGTCGGTGGTCGCTGTGAACCCACGGCGCTGGCAGAAAATCAAACCGAAACTTTTCAACCTGGCCAGGCGGTGGCTGCGGTGCACGCGCGCCGAGCCAACCGAAAACTCTCCCGACATCGCCTCGAAACCCTCGCCATACTCAGGCTCCAGCCCAGCGTCGAGGTCCGAATCCAGCGGCTGCGACGGAGGAGGGTCGCGGCACGGGGTCGAGGCGACACCGGGAATCTGGCTCCTCGGGACAATCGCACGGCGCCGAGCAGAACGCCAGCGGCCCGCGAAATGACGGAACGCATGGGCACTGGCCGCAATGACCTGGTCGAGTTTCTTGAGCTTACGGGCTTTCGGCTGGGGCGGCGGACGAACTCCCTCCCAAGGCTTAACGTCGAGAGGCGTCAGAAGCGCCCGCCGAGCCCGCCGTCTAACCGGCGCAGCCGTCGCACCCCACAAGTCAGCGCGAGGGGGGGAGGGGGGGGGGGGAGACACACCACTCAAAAGCCCACTGGGCCACGACCCCCGCATGCACGTCGGCGCCGGCATTGCCCTGACTCCAAAAAACATCATGCAGAGAGGTCACCGAGGGCGTCCAAAGCAAAGAAGCATCCCCAGGGCCACGGGGACCCCAGGCGAGCGCGATGCGGGCCCACAGGTCGCCGTGTTGGCCCCGAGGCCTGGCAGCGCGGCCAGCGTGCCAATCCGAAAACAAACTCTTGCAGTCCGTAACATAGCATATACAGCCAAACGAATGTTCCAAGGCGAGGCAGAATGCCTGCAGCTCCGCTCTCGGGACGGTCTGCGTCCTACCTACCAAAAACTGCCCTGCCCCGCACTGTGGGGCCCAAAGATATGGCGACGAGGGGCCCTGGCGCATCGCAGCCGCAGCCGAGCCGCGCCTCCAGACCCATCTCCGAAGATAAACAGAGGGGCAGAGGGATCGGTGGAGCAGAAATCCCAAATCCTACCGCCCCCAAGAAGGGCCACCTGGGCGCCCTCCTCAGACACAACAGACCTAGGTACCGTGAGGTCCTTCGAGGGGGCCCCATCTGAGCCACAAGGCTGGCTGGGCTTCCAAAGAGGCTAAAGCTTGGGGAACAAGATTCTCGGTCTTCTCAAAATATTCCTGCCCGCAGTTCGCTGGGCACAACCAGACCAACGCCCCGCTCCCCACCACCCCCTTGGTACCGACGCCCCCAAGCCCATGGGCTCTGATCTTGGGACCCCCGACCCCGCGATTTCTCACCCAAAATCGACCAACGCCCCTCCCCCGCGCTCCACTTTGTCCCGACACCCCCAGGCCTCTGGGCTCTGTTCTTGGGACTCCCGACCTTGCGATTTTTCGCTCAAAAACGACCAACGCCCCCCTCCCCGCCCTCCACTTGGCCCCGACACCCCCAAGCCTCTGGGCTCTGTTCTTGGGACTCCCGACCCCACGATTTCCTCCACATCCTTCCCCCCCAAACCGGGTGTGGGTGCAGTGGGGGAGCAACGACGGAACGACGCCCCCCCCTTCCCCGCCGTCCCACTTGGTCCCGACACCTCCCGAAGCCTCTGGGCTCTGTTCTTATGGGAACCCCGAACCACCACTATTTTATCCAACAAAAACAACAACGCCCCCCCCCTCCGCCCCCCACTTGGTCCACACCCCTAAGCCTCCCCACGATTTCTCGCCCAAAAACGACCGATACCCCTCACCTGGCCAGGCCTCGGCTTTCCCAAGCATCTCGGCTCTGTTCTTGGGACCCGCGACCCTACGATTTCTCGCCCAAAATCCACCGATACCCACCACCTGGCCTTCCCACCAGGCCTCGGCATCCCCGGGCTTCTGGGCTTTGTTCTGGAGACCCCCCACCCCGCGATTTCTCGCTCAAAATCGACCAACGCCCCCCTCCCAGCCCCCCCCCCACTTGGTCCCGACACCCCCAGGCCTCTGGGTTCTGTTCTGGGGACTCCCGACCTCAAGATTTTTCTCACAAAAACAAGCAACGCCCCCCTCCCCGCTCCACACTTGGTCCCGACACCCCCAGGACTCTGGGCTTTGCTCTTGGGACCCCCGAGCCCACGATGTTTCGCCCAACAACGACCAACGCCCCCCTCCCCGCCCCCCACTTGGTCCCGACACCCCCAGGACTCTGGGCTCTGTTCTTGGGACCCCCGACCCTACAATTCTTCCATCAAAAAAACGACCAACGCCCCCCCCCCTCCCCCACCCCCCCCCCCCCCCCCCTCATCCCCACCCCACTTGGTCCCACCGACACCCCAATGCCTCTGGCTGTACTTGGGACTCCCGACCCCAAAAACGAGCAACGCCCCCCTCCCCGCCCCCCACTTGGTCCCGACACACCGAAGCCTCTGGGCTCTGTTCTTGGGACCCCCGACCCCACGACTTCCGTCCAGAAGCGACCAGCGCCCCTCTCCGCGCCCCTCACTTGGCCCCGACACCCGCAGGCCTCTGGGTTCTGTTCTTGGAACCCCCCACCCCACAAAATTTCGCCCAAAAACAACCAACGCCCCCCTCCCCGCTCCATCAACATGGTCCCGACACCCCCAACAGGACTCTGGCTTTGTTCTTGGGAACCCCCCGTAAAAATAATAGAAAGAAAGAAAGAGTAAATAAAAGACCAAGACACATTAACAGGAGAAAAAAAAAGACGAAAAAAAAAAAAATATGAAAAAAAAATAGAAATTAGAAAAGAAAAGTAAGAGTGGAAAAAAAACAAGGAGACAAATACCCGCACCAAAACCAACTAACCCCCCCCCAAGCCCCCGAGCTCTCCCAAAAACGACCAACGCCACCCTCCCGCGCTCCCCGCTTGGTCCCGACACCCTCAGGCCCATGGGCTCTGTTCTTGGGACTTCCGACTCCTACGACTTCTCGCCCAAAATCGACCAACGCCCCCCTCCCCGCCCTCCACCTGGTCCCGACACCCCCAAGCCCATGGGCTCTGTTCTTGAGCCCCCGACCCTACGATTTCTCGCCCAAACACGACCAACGCCCCGCTCCCCGCCCCCCACTTGGTCCCGACACCCCCAGGCCCATGGGCTCTGTTCTTGGGACCCCCGACCCCACGATTTCTCGCCCAAAATCTACCATCGCCCCTCCCCGCCACCCACTTGGTCCCGACACCTCCGCGCTCATTGGCTCTGTTCTTGGAACCCCCGACCCTACGACCCTCTCCGCCCCCCACTTGGTCCCGACACCCCCAGGCCCATGGGCTCTGTTCTTGGGACCCCCGACCCCACGATGTTTCGCCCAAAATCGACGAACGTCTCCCTCCCCGCCCCCCACTTTGTCCCGAACAACAAACCCCCAAGCCGCGGCTCCCTTTCTTGGGACCAACCCCTACCACCCCACGATTTCTCGCAACCAAATCGACCAACGCCCCCCTGCCCGCCCCCCCACTAGGCCCCAACACCCCCGGGCCTCTGGCTGTGTTCTTGGGACCGGCCGACCCCCGCAAATCCCCCCCCACCCCCCCCCCCCCTTTACCCCAAAACACGTCCTACCCCTTTATGTCTCCGCCCGCGCCTCACCATGCCCGACACCCCCTAGCCCTCTGGCTCTGGTACTTGGGACCCCCGACTCCAAGATTTGGGGCTCATTTTGAGAACATCGAACGAGATACCCCCAGCAAATACGTCGCTGGTCGTGGGTGTCATGTCCACCCACCTCCATCCGACCCCCGACCCCACGATTTCTCACCCAAGAACGACCAACGCCCCCCTCCACGCCCCCCCTTCCCCCCCCCCCCGCCCCACCTCGCCCCGGCATTCTCTCCCACGGAGCCTTTGTTTTTAAGACCCACGACGCCACGATTTCTCGGCTTGGCTCTGGGCATTTGCGTGTGCAGGTCAGCCATTTGTGCTTGCAGCATGGCTCCAAGGGCATGTGTGTCTGCAGCTTCGCTCTCGGCATGTGTGTGCAGCCTGGGTCCGGGCATTCGTGGGCCGTCCGTTTAGCCGATCCACATGTTGAGACTATCACGGTTCTCAATATTCGGCAGCATGCCTCTAATACTCTCTCCGCGACTGGGTTCACGACTACGACGAGCGTTCGTCGCTGCTCTTTTCGGAATCGGAGGCACCTATCCAGCCTTATGCTTTTTCGTTACCGACGCATGGGTCCGCTCGGCGACTTCCTTCCGTTTGCGCTCTTGGCCAGCACAACACATGTTGCATCTCTGCTTCCCATTCGCCTTCTGCGTCGATCGTCCAGCCAACCAGTTGCTGTAGTGCTCCCTCCCGAAAGCGCCCTTACATTCTACACATTTCCACTTCCCTCGCTCCAGCTTTGCGCCATCGATGCAGCGCTTGCACTTGCGGTGCTGATCTCCCGCGCACTCCCACATCCAATTCGAAAAGTATTCACGCCGCTGCGCTACCTCGCACACCACGCAGGCCCTCACGTCCTTCCTCGCATCTGTGTTCCGCTGTGCAGCCCCAGTGTTGACGCAGCGCATGCATTTGCGGTCACGATCGGCCACTCCATTCCACAATTTTTTGCAAGAAGAAATCACGCCGTTGCGCCACCTCGCACACAACACAGGCCTTCACGTCTTTCCTCGCCGCCGAGTCCCGTTGGGCGGCCGGATCCTGGACGCGCTGGGTACATGCAATGGTCTCTTTGGAGGCGATGCACCACATGTGAACGGAAAACTCCGCCTTACTCTTCGACTCCCCACATTTCGAGCATACCCTCCGTTTCCCTTCCTCGGCGCGCTGTCTGTCTTCCTCTCTCATTGATTTCTTACACGCTTTGCACTTCCGCTCCTCTGCGTTCCTCTCAATCCTCGCAAAATCGTCCACCAACTTCTCCATGCCGCAGCGGGAACACGTCAGGTGCTTCTTCAGCTCCTCGCACTCTTTGCACATCCCCCCTCTGCACCGGCTGTTCCCTGCAAGGTCCCACTGGTACGGCGCGAACGCTTCTTCGTACTTCCGACCCTCGCACACGCGGCAACTCCGTCTCTCGGGGCAGTCCACGCAACGCCGCGTGGTCAACTTCGACGGGTGGTGCTGTGACGCGTGGAACGCCTCCTGGCACTTCCATAGACCACACTCCACGCATTGCCACGGCGTGCCGGACCTCTTCTTATCTTCCAGGCACACGCTGCACACGCGGAGACCATCTGCGCGGCTCCACTGCCCGACCGTTGGGTACATGTTCTTGTACTTCGTGCACCCGCAGACCGCGCACCTGCCAGACGGCATGAACTCCCGCTCTATCGCCTCCCAGTCCAACTCTTCTCCGCGCAACGTGTGCAGCAGTAAGTCCGGGCCCTTCCGTTCGTCCTTCTTCTGATACGGCGCAATATCGAAAGGACGAAAGATCAGCATGTCCTCGTGGCGCTGCGCCCGCGTCAGTGCCACGTAGCTCGACAGAGGTGACGTGCCCCCGCCGATGCTCAGGTCCACTATGACACCTTGCTTGAACGTCTGCCCCTGCGCCGCATGGGCCGTCACTCCGAAGGCCGGAGCCAGCGGGAACTGCCGTCTTTTGACCTTCAGTCGCGGATGCGGACGGCCCTTGTCCACGAACCACTCCTTCTTCTGCGGAATCACGGGGTGCAACCCGGGCGTCTTCATTCCCTCGATCGTCCACTGGCATGGCTTCCTGCCGCCTTTCCCGTCATCGCCTTCGTCGAACAACACGAAAATCACTTTCGGAGTCTTCTTCAATATGGTCTCCCCGCCGCGCGTGACTCGATCATTGTCGCCGTCGCCGTCGCATGCCCAGGATTGCACCCGGCCCACGCGACCGCGCAACAGGTTTTTGTCCTCGCTTCGATCGATATGATCGGTCAGAGCGACGGGCATGCCTTCAACGATGGGCAAGAAGCCGTACAAGTCCCCGCTCTCCTTGTCGTGGCGTTGGAGCCATGCCTTCTTCTGCTGCGCCAGATCCGGCCGCTCCCGCAGCGCCTCTGGCGTGGGCGTATCTCGCGCAGGGACGTACACCATCGGCTTCCTGTGCTTCCGTGCGTACTGGGACGCACGGAGCTTGTTCGCCTCGTACTTCACGTCGTTGTTCGGGAACACACCCGGCGCCACGAGGAACTTGTCTGACTGCAGACGCGGGTCGTCGGGTCCATCCACCACGAGCTTGCGGCGTGCGCGTTCCGCTCTGCACACCTTGCACTCTTGCTCGCGGATGTCTTTCGGCGTCACGGGGCGTTTCCGTCGTTGCCCCGCGCTTGACGACGCCGCGCCCTTTCCGCCACTGCATAATTCCCGACGCGCCCGATTCCCGCAGCATACGTCCCCCCCCCAGCCAGCTCCCAGGAACGGTCGTATGCCGGCCGCGCAAGAATGCGTGCGCATCCGCCGACAGCGACCCTCTTCGGAATTCCTCCTGCACCTCCTTCAACCAGGCGTCGTCGCATCGCTCGCACTCTTCCAGCTCTGTCGCGCCCTGAACCTTCGCGGACTTCGACACTCCCTCTCCCTCCGATGCTGCAGCTTCGGCAATCCCTCTCCCTCCGATGCTGCCCCCCGCGAGGGCGCGCAGGCTGCTGGAAGGCGCGCCCGCGAGGAGGCAAGCGGGCGGGGTCGCTTTGACTGGGGCCGGGCGGGGAAGGCCGGCCGAGGAGGGACGGGTTCAGGGGGAGGGAAGCGGGGAGGCGGGGGAGGGGCGCGGAGCTGGCTCTCTCTCTCTCTCTCTCTCTCATCACGTTCTGCCCTCCCTCTCTCTCTCTCTCTCTCTCTCCTCTCTCTCATCTCTCTCTCTCTCTCATCTCTCTCCTCTCTCGTCATCCTCTCTCTCGATCCTCCGGCTCCTCCCTCTCTCTCTCTCTCTCTCTCATCTCTCTCCTCCTCTCTCTCTCCTCTCAAATTCTCTCTCTCCTCTCTCTCTCTCTCTCCCTCTCTCCTCTCTCTCTCTCATCTCGTCTCCCTCCTCTCTCTCTCTCTCTCTCTCCTCTCTCTCTCTCTCTCTCTCTCTCTCTCTCCTCTCTCTCTCTCTCTCCTCTCTCTCCTCTCATCTCTACTCTCTCTCTCTCTCTCTCTCTCTCTCACTCTCTCTCTCTCTCCTTCTCTCTCTCTCGCTCTTTTTCTCTTCTCTTCTCTTCTCTTCTCTCTCTTCTCTTCTCTCTCTCCACTCTCTCTCTCTCTCTCTCTCTCTCTTCTCCTCTCTCTCTCTCTCTCTCTCTCCTCTCTCTCTCTCTCTCTCTCTCTCTCTCTCATCTCTCTCGCTCTCTCTCTCTCTCTCCCTCATCTCATCTCTCCTCTCTCTCTCCTCTCTCTCTCACTCTCTCTCTCTCTCTCTCTCTCTCTCCTCTCTCTTTCTTCACTCTCTCTCTCGCTCTCTCTCCTCTCTCCTCTCGATCTCTCTCTCTCTCTCTCTCTCTCATCTCTCTCTCTCTCTCTCTCTCTCTCTCTCTCTCTCTCTCTCTCTCTCTCTCTCTCTCTCTCTCTGTGTGTGTGCGGCGGTCGCGTGGCTGGCCCTGCCCTCTTGCCTAGGCCCCAGGCCCGCCCTCTCGCCTGGGCTCCAGCCCGCCGCTTCGTGGGGGAGGCCTGGGCACGCTCCGCAGCACAAGGGCCACCGAATTCGCCCGCCAAGCTCCGTCGCGGACGGGGACTCGAGCAAGGAGGGGGAGGGAGCAGGAATGGCAAGCGTGAGCATGATGGAGAAGGGGAGCGGAGAGGGGAGGACGATGGGCACTGGGGAGGGGGAGGAAGAAGAAGGAGTGCGGAAGGCTCTGGAGGAATGGGAAGGTAGAGGAGAGGTTTGTGTGGGAGTGTGGAGGGCTCTACGACGCCCCCCTCAGCGTCATGATCCCCCTGCTCTTCCTCGCCCCCACTCCTTCGGACATCCTCGTCTTCATCGCCATCCTCCTCATCACCATCCTCAGCAACCTCGTCGCCATCCTCGTGGCCCCTTCCTCGAAGTTCGGACGACGACGACGACGAGTACTCAAAGTAAAGACCATAGGCGTCGAGCCTGCAGACAAGTCGAGAACAGATGTCGGCCGGGGGGCAGGGCCGCCCTTCCAACGCCATCTCCCCTCTTCTCCCTCCTCCTCCTCTTCCTCTTCCTCCCCCACCCCTCACCCTCAGCCTCGCCCTCCTACTCGTCCCCCTCCTCCCCCTCTCCTTCCCCGCAAAGGAGACAATCGCCAGATGAAGAACATCGGTCTCGGCAGGCGTTGGGGCCCCCCCGTGCCGAGCCTCCCAGCGATCCGCTGCGAGCGGCTCCGCGCGTCCTGGCTCCGCGCGTCGCCAGCGGGATCCAGCAAGGCTGGGCGACGCGAGGCGACGAGAGTGATAGGAGATTGGAAGACGCGGGAGAGATGAGAGAGGGCGGAGAGTGGTGGAGGAACTCGGCAGTGGTAGACGAGAGGGAGTAGTGGATTCGCCTGTGCGCGGATGCCATCGCGAGCCCATCATGAAAAAAAACAGCCGCTATGCCACGCGGTAATCGCCAGTCGCTTCACTGCTCGACAACAGACTGCTGGTCGCGATTCCCCTCCTGAGCCTCTTACAGTGTAAGCTCGGCCACAAGAAACCTTCCACAAGACACCCAACCCTGAAATCCAACGATGTCGGTCGGATTTTGGCATGGGTACCATGGGTTTCTCAATATCAACATTCGTAAACCCAAGAAACCCAAGGGTACCCTGGAGGGAAGCAGGGTGTCTCTTGGCATGAGCCGCCACTGTACTTCTCCCACGCCTCTCCTCCTGGAGGCCCTCTCAGGGCACGCCGAGGGCCTCCGAGGCAGCGGCCGGAGCTCGAGATCCGCTCGAGATCGGATCCTGGACCCATCGCGGGGTCCATCCTGACCAACTTGCTGTTCCTCACGGGCCGATTCTTTGATGGTCCTGGGACCTGAAACTGGGCCCCCATTTAGGAGGCAACTACTGGGAGGTTTTCGTCGGAGAGGTTAAAGAAAGTGAGGCCCCAATAAAGAGGCTATGGGGCCGGATTCGGCCGCGGATAAGCGAGATTAAGCCGGATTAAGCGGGATTAAGCCGGATTAAGCTGGATTAAACCGATTTAAGCCGGAGTTCGGACCAGGGCGAAATCTGAATTTAACCTCCCAGTAGTTGCATCCTAACCGGGGGTCCAAGACGGCGAGTTCCCTCCTCGAACCACCTGGAACACACTCCTCCACAGACATCCGGCGCATGGATTTTTTCCAAGTGGCCCTCCTGATGTTTGGACCCTTTCCCTGAGACCGACGTTTCATCCTGAATCGTTTTTTGGGCGGTCCCGGGGCCGGGTGAGGGCCTCCCCAGGCCGAAAACCGCGGAAAGCCAGCCGATCCGATTTGTTCCAAGCGTCCGATGTCTGGGTCCCCGTCCCCCCCAGCCTCCACGCAGTCCTCCTCGTGGAACATCAAAGCCGCGGGGGGGAGGCGGCCCCTTGGAGGCTCGTGTCCGGCCCGGCTGCCGTGCTGGAGCCAAACGCGCAAGCGCGCGGCTGTGCGGGCGCGTGCGCGCCGACCGCCCGCCCTTCCTCCTTCTCCTCCTCCCCCACCTCCGCTTCCTTTTCCATTTCTTCCTCCTCCTCCTCCTCGCCCTCCCCCCCCTCCTCCTCCTCCTCCTCGGCCAGCAATAGCGGTGCGAAACGTCTGCGCCCGCCCATGGTGAGTCCCCAGACGTGTGAGGTTCGTCCCCAGACGTCGGAGGATCCAGGCCGCTTGCGAACCGTATGGGAGGGAACGTCCCATGGACGGGGAGTCGCAGAAAGGGGTACGCACTGTGCCTCTATGTACATGGAACATCGCATGGACGGGGAGTCGCATAAAGGAATACGCACTGTGCGTGTATGTACATTGTGCATGGTGTCGTGTGTTGTGTTGTGCGAACTCGTGAGTGTGCGTGGTACGCGATTATGTTGCGCACGTTGTCCGGGACGCACGGGTGCACAGTGATCCCAACCGCTTGTTCAAGGGGGGGCCGCCCACCATTTGGACCCTGCGCAAACGAGTGTTTGTGTGTCCCTGTGGCCCGCTACGGGATATCCTCTCCTCCCCTGCTCCCCCCCCCCCTCCTCCTCCTCCCCCTCCTCCTCCTCCCCCTCCTCCCCCTCCTCCTGCTCCGCCTCCCCCTTCCCCCTGGCGGGCATCTCGTGTCGGCCTCTGCGCTTCGTCTTCTGATAGGTCGGCGGGGGCCGCCGTCCGGGCGTGCATGCCCCCCACCAAGACCAAGACCAAGACCAAGACCAAGACCAAGACCAAGACCGAGCTCCCTGATGCTTCTTCACGGTGCGCCTCCCGAGCAGAGACAGGCCGAGCTCGTCGACCGTCGGCTCCGTCCCGTAGTCCCGGCGGCGGCAAGCAGCGCGATCGGCTCGAAGGTCTGGCTCGAGGCCGCTGGGCGGCGCCAGCGACTGCGCCACGGACTGCTTGCGGCACCTCCGAGCGGTCGAAGGCCTCGCTGCTGGCAGCCGCGACTGGGGCATCAGCGGGGCAGAAGTCCACGCCAAAGGCCCGACCGAGCCTGGCTGCAGAGGCGCAGCGCGGACGCGGCTGTCCCGCTGACCGCAAGCGCCCCCGCCCAGCGGAGCATGTCTCGGCCTGGGCAGGACGGCGGCTGGAGGGTCGGGCGCATGGGGCTTGGCTGACGCCTCGGCCAGGTCACCCTGCTTGCGCCTGGAGCCTCGATCTGCAGGGTTGTCCTCTGAAGGGAGCCACCGCCAGCGAGAAGTCATGTTGGAGGCAAGGTTGAGACCACCAATCTGACGACAGACTCGCATCCGTCTCGAGGATGAACGCCATGGCGTCACCCAAGTACAAGTGGCGCTTCCCGAAATTCGCCATGTCACGCGTCTTGTGGAGGCGAGCTAGAACCATGCTGCGGCCCTCGAGGATCCCCTGGGCCTCCGAGCGGGCCCACCGTCTCACCAAGACGCGCCGCCATTCCCCGTCCCATATACTCGAGCCAATGTCGAGCTTATCCTCTGGAACCTCGGGAGCGGGCCCGTCTATGTCGAAGCCTCCTAGAAGAACGAGCGAGAGAGCGTGGCCCCGAGGTCGATAACCCAATTCATCTCCCAGAAAAAATCCACCTCTCATTGAACCGACCGAGCGACTTGACAGTGCCGATGTCCACCTTCTGCTGCACGATGCACCCTCCCCAAGATGACGCATTGACAGCGAGAACATCCTCAGACCAAGCAGCCCCGCGATTACGATATGCGAGAAAGAGGGGCCCAGCGGCCCAGCCCAGTTCACGTCGAACAGAGCCCCAGAGACGGCGGCGATGAGGTCCAGCGTCAGCTGCAAAGGAGAAACAGGCCGAGAAAACGCACAACAGCTCGCGGCGGATGAGAGCAGGTGTCGTGTAATGAGAAATGATAACCGTCAATGTCTCTCCACTGACATACCCCTCCTTGAAAATCTGTTGGATAGCCAACCTGATCTGCCAGACGATGCGAAGACTCAGACCAACTGTAGCGTTTTCGTCGGAAAAAGTCCAACCTAAAGCTGTCGCGCCGGGACCCGACTCCACTGGATGCGTAGGAAGATCTACCCCACTCAACTCCTGCTGAACCTCCTCCGCCACGCCCCTGACTACCCCCCGATCCTTCCCGAAAGCGAAAAAGTTGTCAACATACTCGGTGCGCGCGAAAAGCTCCAGACACGGAGGGGGGAGATGATCGACGACGGCATTGCTTTCAGACACGCCTCGAACCCTCCTGGCTCGATGCTCCAGTACTTGCTGGCAGGCCCAGAGAGAAAGCTCCCAGCCCATCGGGATCGCCTTCAGGACTGGAGAAAGGTACTGGCCCCGTCGTCTGACAGCGCGGCCGTGGGCCGACGAGACATTCACCAGGTCGGCTCGAACCCTCGGGAGGACGAACATGTCACGAAGAACTTCGGGTAATTCCATGTTTCGGAAAGCGTTTACGATATCGACCGAGCCGACCTGGATGGGAGCCGCACTGTCAACATCTATGGCCGAAAAAAGCAGCCCCAGACGCCAGCGCCACGGGGTCGCTATCTCGAGAATGGCAAGATGGTAACCTACCATCAACTATCAAGCGATACTTCCCTGACTTCGTATAAACGACGAACAGGCCGCGCGAGACCTCACCCGACAAGTGCCACTCGATCAGGTCGCAGTCGGCCATCCTACGCAGCAGCTCCGCGTAGAGGGCGGGCGACCGTCTGAGAGCGGGCTCCGAGTAAGGCCGGGCAGGTCCCATCGAGTCTAGCTATCTCCCTGCCGGTAGAATCTGGCAACCGCAATTGACTCAACCGCACAGCAATCTCTTTGCCCCGATCACCAGCCAGATGCTCGAGAGACCGCGAAACAGATCCAGCCGCCGGCGGGTCGACCAGGTGGACGGAGTCCATGCGGAGAGGCGCAATCACGGCGCCTTCACCGCAAGCACTCTTCGCCCGAAGCGCTCGAAAGACTCCTGGGCCGTTCAGATCGTCCGGCGGCAGCCCCACCGAGATGACCGACTGGCGAATCATGTTGAGACTGGCCTGCTGGCTGGCGGTGGAGCCCTGGGTCTCCCGTGGACAAGATGAACCACGATACCAATCGTTCAAAGCGCCGGCGACCTCGCCGCACACCTCGTCAACGTGGTTGGCACGCAGCAGCCGACGTCGGGTAGACCTGCCAAGGTGCACAGCAGTTTCTCTGAAACCCCGATGCAAAACTGAAGTGGGCCGAGGGGGAGGCAATAAGTTACGCTGCCGCTCCTCCGCCCAAAAAAGATGACTGTGAGCAGACTGCCTCCCCGGTGCAAGTCCAGGAGGCCCTCCCTGAAAGGCGTGTTCGCGACAGGGCTGGTCGGGAGGTCGGTCCAGCCCCGCCCCGGTGGGGTAAGCATCACCCCTGCTCCTGATGTCCTTCCTTCCCTGCTTCGCGAGCTCCGCCGTCTCCTCGCGGGCCTTGTAGACCTGCGTGAGGATCGCCGCGTTGCGCTCGACCTGGCCAGCCTCGTGGGCGATGAGGTCCAGGCATGCAATCGTCACCCCCGAGTCCTTGGTCAATCCCAAAGAGATGGCGGCCTCATCGAACACCGCGAGCTGCAACGAGGATGAGCTCCACTTGTTCTTGCCCTTCGGCCCAGAGAAGGGCGAGGCCAAGAAGTTCAGGTGGTAGACGCACTCAAACCGCAGCACCCTCCCGAGAAGGAGCTCGATCGCGGCACTGTTGCTGACGTCGATCATGTCGTAGTGGAGGCCCTCATCCCAGCAGCGCTTGGCAGTGTTGTGGACTTCCCCGCCCCAGTCATCGGCCCGTAGACCGACGGTCAGGATGAGCGATCGGTGATGCTTGAGAGGCCCTCCGTGTCGGCGACGGAGCCAGCGGCAGCACCACTTGATGGTCCTGGGGCCGGGCGCGGGCCAATCTGGAAAGGGTGGCTCCCGCGCCTGAACATTTGATACGACGAAGCGACCTCTGAGGCGATCCCGTGGCGCCAAGATCGTGGCCTTGCTGACCCTCAAATCGTGATGGCTCTCCCTGATGGGGCACTCCTCCACGGGGTGAGCCTGCAAGTCGCGGATTACCACGGCTGTGCACGAAGGCGCTGTGAAGATGCCGACCTCGCTCTGCACGTGGTCAGTCGCCGCCAAGGTAGCGGGTGACCCGCGAGGGCCGTGAGTGGTCGACTCCACCGCCACCCATTGAACCCCAGCGGCGCCCGCGGACACGCCGCCCGCAAGGGGGGCAGCGGGAGCCAGGGCACCAGCTGCTGGATCCAGGCTGCCCTCAGGCATCTCCGCGGGCGGCTGTGCCCGAGGGGTCAAGACGCCTCCGGGCGGAGCCACCGTCGGCAAGCCCGCCGCCGCCGCCTGCTGGATGTGCAGGTCCTCTGCCGCCTGACGAGTCTGGCTGATGGACTCCGCGAGCTCCGCTGCAACGGGCGGGCGTCGAAACCTGCATGTCTCGGCCGGCGCAACCCCGGGAGGGATGGTCCGTCGATCTGAAGCGAAAAGTACCGCCTGGTAGTCGTGGCTCGTCCTATCACGTTGCTCGAAGTATACGTCAGCATCGGGCGTCACGAACCCCACCAGCAGCTCGTTGACTGGAGTCACCTCCTGCGGTCGCAAGTGGTCCCAGACTCGCCGGTGCTGCCAGCCTCGATCCCCGTGGCGCAGGATCCAAGCCCAGGGCTGTGGGAGGCTGCCAGAGAAGTTGATCCACAACAGCCAGCCGTAGCGACGAGCCCGCCACCGCGAGCGAAGAGAGAAGGCCTAGCACCACGTCCCAGAAGCGGCTCGAGGGCGGTATCACGTCGGGCGCTGGGCAGACTGGAGGCTCAGGGCAGGCCGCCTGCGTCGGCGTCGGGGGCCCAGGGCGCGCTGGACAGCTCGGTACCGAGGGGCAAGTCAGCTGGCACGTGTATGGCGGACTCTCGGGGTAGGCAAGAGCTGAGAGGCAGCGACTGAGGTTGGGATGACGCCCGCTCTCAGCCAAACGGTCACGCGGTTCAGCGTTGAACCGGGCTCTCGCTTGAGCCAACAAGGTCACGGATACAACACTCAGACGTGAGGCAAGCCAGCGACCTTCACGGCGGCCCAACCCCGAGACAGAAGCTAACAAAGACGTGTTGAACACTAGGCATAATAATAATAACAATACTAATAATTAATATTAATAATAATGATAATGATAATAATACTAATGATTATTATTTTTATAATAATAAAATAATAATACTACTAATAATAACAATAATATTAGTCATAATCATAATCATAATCATAATCATATCATAATCATAATAATAATAATGATAATACTAATAATAATAATACAAATACTATTAGCAATAATAATACTACTCATGTTACAAATAATACGAATAATAATAATGGTACTAATAATAATGATGATGATGATGATGATAATAATACTAATGAGCATCATCATCATCGTCATCATCATCATCCTAATAGTAATGATGATAATAACTATGATAATAATACTAATAATCTTGATAACAATAATAATAATAAACAAATAAATTAATACATAAAGACATAAATACATGAGTGAATACATAAATACATTCATACATAAATAATAAGACTGATAATGATGAAAATAACAATGATAATAAAAAAGATAACAATAATAATTCTACGAAAGATAAAAATAGATAAAACATAGTAATACTAAAAACAAGAAGAAGAAACAATATAGTCATAATAAGGGTTCGGAGTGAAAGGGGGCCCCCTGGAAAATGAAAGCGGGCGTGAACGAGTGAAACCTCTGCTATCCTCCTCCTCCTCCTCCTCATTCTGTTCCACCGTTTCCTTCTCCTCCTCTTCCACCTCTCCCTTCTCCTCCCCCTCCTCCTCCTCCTCCTCCTCCTCCTCTTCCTCCTCCTCTTCATTTCCCCTCCCTCCCCATCCGCCTTCATCCCCCCTTTCCCCTCCTCCATCCTCCCACAGCGGCAAGGAAAAACAAAAGAAAACCCAAGGAAATAACACGTGTGTTGCAGAAGAAAACAAAACTACAAAGGAAAACAAACAAAAAAAAGGCTTGGAATTGAACATTAAGCAAAAACCTAAGGACACCCCCCCAACAAAAAAAAACAAAAAATCTGGCACCCTTCTCGGTGGAGCGTAGGGGTGGGAAGGGTAGGTCTGTGAATAATTGGTTGTTTTGTTTTTTTTGGTTTTCCTTCGGTTTTTCTATGTGTTTCGGCTTCAGCCCTTTGGTTTCTTTGTTTTTTGTTTTTGTTCCTTTGGTTTTCTTTGGTTTTCCTTGCCGTTGTGGAAGGAAGAGGAGGAAGAGGAGGAGGAGGAGGAGGAGGAGGAGGAGGAGGAGGAGGAGGAGGGAGGGAGGAGGAGGAGGAGGGAGGAGGAGGAGGAGGAGGAGGGGGAAGAGGAGGAGGAGGAGGAGGAGCGGAGGAGGAGGAGGAGGAGGAAGAGGAGGAGAAGAGGAAGCAGAGGAGAGGAGGAGGCAGGAGGAGGAGGAGGAGGAGGAGGAGGAGGAGGAGGAGGAGGAGGAGGAGGAGGAGAAGGAGGAGGAGGAGGAGGAGGAGGGGGGAGAGGAGGGGTCCACAACGCGATGCCTTGAATGGGGGCATCCACATTCAAGGCATCGCATTGTGCTCCTGCTTTTTGATTCCTCCATGCCTTGAGTGGGGGCATCCACAAATGCGATGCCCCTTCGGCCATATGTGGAACAGTTCAGCCCAGCCCAGCCCAGCAGTCTTGCACGCCGGCGCGCGTGGAGGGGTACCCAGGACAGGTTCCGAACATACGAAAACAAGGGAACCCAACAAATGGGTCCCCACCCCCGCGCCCGAAAACACTGCCATTCGCCTGCACGCGATTGACCATATACTGCTGTTGTTGGGTTTGGCAACGCACAGCTTGCGATTGCGATTCGGCGTGGACTCATGTAAGCGTATAAATCGTCCGCGCGGAAGAAAAACGGAAGGGGGGAAGGGATGATGTAGTCTGCAAAAACAAACCAGAAGCACGGTCGAAGTGCAGCGTGCCTGTTCGAGCGTGTTGTGACGTCGTCGTCGTGGTCGTCGCAGCCGACGCCGTCGTCGTCGTCCTCCTTCTCCTCCTCCTCCTCCTCCTCCGCTTCCTCCTCCTCCTCCTCCTCCTCCTCCTCCTCCTCCTCCTCCTCCTCCTCCTCCTCCTCCTACTCTCAATCAGATTCACCTATCGGGGGCGGAATCAAGCAAAACCCTAGACAAAAAGAAAAAAAAACAATCCTGGGGGACTCCTCCCCCGTCCCCCCCTCCTCCTCCTCCTCCCCTCTCAGCAAGTTCCTCTGGATTGCTTTTATTGTTTTTTTGTTTTTTCTTCAGGTGTTGCTTGATTCTGCTCCGTAAGAGGATTCTGATCGGGATGAAAAGAGCCTCCCCCCAGCAAGTTCCTCTGGATTGCTTTTAGTGTTTGTTCTTTTTTTTCCTTAAGGTGTTGCTTGATTCTGTTCCGTAAGAGTACTCAGATTGGGATGAGAGGAGGAGGAGGAGGAGGAGGAGGAGGAGGAGGAGGAGGAGGAGGAGGAGGAGGAGGAGGAGGAGGAGGAGGAGGAGGGGGAGGAGGAGGACGAATGCGAAGAGGAGGAGGAAGAGGGAGGAGGAGGAAGAGGAGGAGGAGGAGGAGGATGGATGAGGTTTGAATGGTTTACGCCCGCTGCCATTTTGCAGGGGGGCCCCTTTCACCCCCGAACCAATAATAAGAATAAGAATAATAATAAGAATAATAAGAAGAAAAAGAATAAGACTAATAATAATAATAAGAGTAAGAATAAGAATGATAATACTAATAATAAGAGTAAGACTGATAATAATAATAATAATAAAATGAATAGTAATAATAATAGAAATAAGAACAAAAACGAAAATAATAATTATATTACGAAAGGGAATAAGACTAAGAATAAGAATGAGAGTGATAATAAGAATACGAATAATAATAAGGATAATAATTAATAATAAGAATAATAGTAATAAGAATAAGAATAATAATACGAATAATGACAATAATAAGAATACGAATACAAATAATAATAATAAGAAGAACAATAACATGAACAATAATAACAAGAATATTAATAAGAATAATAATAATCATAATAATACAATAATAAGGATAATAATACTAATAAGAATAATAATTATAATAATAAGAATAAGAATAAGAATAATGATAATAATAATGATAAGAATAATAATAAACATAATAACAAGAATAATAATAATAATAAGATCAAGAACAAAAATAATAATAGGTATAAGAATAAGAATAAGAATAATAACAAGATTACGAATAAGAACAATAATAACAACATGAATACTAATAACAATAATAATGATAATGCCAATAATAATAAATAAAAATACCAATAAGAACAATAATAAATCGTAACACTAAGAATAATAATAATAATCATCATCATAATCATAATCATAATCATAATAATAATAATAATTATAATAATGATAATGATACTGATAACAAAAGAAAAAATTATAGGAATCATAAAAAATTGTTATCATGCCAATACTAATAGTGATAATACTGAGAGTACTAAGAATAAAAATAATAATCATACTCATAATCATAATAAGCATAATCATAATCATAATCATAATAATAAAAAGAAAAATAAGACGAATAATAATAATAATAAGAATAAGAATAAGAAAAATAATAATAAGAATAATGAAACTAAAAATAATAATACTAATAATACTAAGAATACTAATACTAATAATAATAACAACCATAATAATAATAATAATAATAATAATAATAATAATAATAATAATAATAATAATAATAATAATAATAATGATAATGATACTAATAATACTAATAATAATAATACAAATAATAATAATATAAAGTGGCCAACGCCACCACCAGCGCCGAGGGCGGGGCAGCCACTGCCTCCGCCAGCGCCAATGGCGAGGCAGCACGTTCCAGAGCTTCCGGAGACGCAGCGCCATCCGGACGCGAAGGCGGGCCTACACGAGGCAGAACACGCTGACCCTCTCGAACGTCATGTGCGGGTGGCGGCCGCAGACAGAGCGGCGGCAGCCCGGGAGCATCATGTGCAGGTGGTGGCGGCAGCAACGGTAGCTGCGGCAGCGGGCACGAAGCGCTCGCCGAGGAACGCGGCGGGGCGCAGGTTGCTTCTGGGTACAGCAGGGCAGGGGGCGCCAGGGGCCACGCCAGCGGCCGCAGCGATCAGGTCCACAATCGGCGGCATGTCCTCGATCTGGACGTCCGGTTGAACTTCAGGCTGAGCGCGAGGACGAGCTTGGGCATCGGCAGCAGCGACTGCGCGAGCGAGGCTAGCCACCACGTCGCGCATGCAAGGTCGGCGGCCGACTCGGGCCGCGAAGCCGAGCCTGCGCATGGCAGCGCGCAGGGGCGGTCTCGGCCAGTCGCCGTGGCGCTGGCCGGAAACATCTCGCGGCGCGCGGCTGTCCCGGGAGAAGGGGGCGGTCGGGACGGCGCGTATGGGCCCCTAGCCCCCCCGTGGGAAGTCTCCACCTGGGCCGGAACTTGGAGCCAAAATTGCTACGGAGGAGAGAAGGGAGGAGGGAGGGGGGAGAGGGAGGAGGAGCAGGAAGATAAGAGCGTGAATGTTCGAGGACGTCCTAGGCGAAAGCGCCGTTCCTGAAGGAAGTCTCGGGCGGGAGCCCACGACGGGCGGGCGATCCCCTGACGGGCGGGTCGGGCGGGCGGGACATTCAAGCGGGATGCCTGAGTAGGGCGAGAGCGCGCTTACTAAGTAATTTGTAACGGTGTCCTTGGCGCAGCGTGTTTCCTGAGCGTCGAAAACGCGATTTCTTCATAAACTGCCTGAAGTCACAGGCAAGGGCGCAATTCCTGAATAAAATGTGAGGGGTTCTCTGGCGGGAGCGGGGGTCCTAATCAAATTGCAAGGAAGTCTTGACTCAATTGCGCCGAAGTCTCAAGCGGGAGCGCCGTTCCTGTGTAAATTGTGTGGAGGTCTCAGACGGGAGCGGGGGTCCTGACTAATTTGCGTGGAAGTCAAAGGCGGGAGCATCGATCCTGAGTAAATCGTGAGGAAGTCTCAGAAGCGGGGGTCCTGAATAATCTCAGGCGGGAGCCGTTGCTGTTGTAATCCGGAGGGCCAGGGGCCCAGTTTGAGCACGAAGACTGTCCCTTACAAGAAACAGGGTGCGAGCGTCGAGGGGCACACTTTGATGGGGAATAAACAGCATGCACCTGTGATTGGAGTCAACAGTAATTATTTTCCAGGAATGGAAATTCAACATGAACAAAAACAAAAAAAAGAGGAGGAGGATGAGAAAGAGGAGGAGGAGGAGGAGGAGGAGGAGGAGGAGGAGGCGGAGGCGGAGGCGGAGGCG
>CAUYUJ010015155.1:68941-76441 GCA_963575745.1 Prorocentrum cordatum | reverse complement strand
CGCCATTGGGCGACCCACCTCCCTCGCCACTTCTTCCGTGGCTGGGGGGGCGCCTGCACTCTCGGGGTCGATGCCCACCCCCGCGCCTTCTGTTGACCTCCGCAGGGCAAGCAAGCCCTCCTCAGAGAGCGCGAACCCCACCAGGACGTCTATGCCCTCCTTGATGTAGTCAAAGCTCGCACGGAACTTCGCTACCCGCTTGGCGGCATGGTCGATGGAGCCTGGGCCCTTGTTCGCGCGCGCAGCGCGCGTCACGGCCTCGTGCTCGGAGATGCCCTCCGACGTCGCCACGCAGTTCGAGCACATGTACAGCTTGAGCTGCCCCTCTTTGCCCCTCCTCAGTTCGGTGTATTTCTCGTTGTCCTCCTTGGCCATCGCATAGCGACGCATCTCCGCACAGCTGAGCTCGTCCACGTACTCCACCGCCATAATCTTCCAGTCGTCCAGCGCCGTGCAGCTCCGACACCAGCCCAGGCGGTGCGGCGGTGCCCAATATGCGCCCATGCAGTGGACGTAGCCCGCCTCAGCGTAGCTCTTCTCCGTCATCATCTCTACGTCTTCGAGCGCGGCTGGCGCGCCGTCGCTCGACTGGGGGGCCTGGCCGTAGACGGCTTTGTCGCTGCGTCGGCGGTGGCGCTTGCCCCCGCGGCCGCTGAGGGCCCCCCGCGGTCGCAGCACTCGGGGCCTCACTGGCGGTCCCGTCGCCTACGGCGCGCTCGCCGTCTGCCTCGCTGCGCGCCCCACGGCCGCCACGGCCGCCCACAGCATGCCCCCTCAGCTGAAGGTTGTGGAGCGCGAGGGTGAGCGCGTCCAGCCCGCGCCGCTGCTCTGCGGTGAAGTCGGCATACGTGGCTGCCGCCGCCAGGGCGGCTGATGTCACTGGCACCACCGCCGATGCAGGCATCGCCGAGGCGCCATCGGAGGCGGCGGCACTGGGGGCGGCCCCCGTACCGCCGCCTCCATCGGCGTCCTCAGCGGGGGTAGCTGATCCCGCGTGCACCGTCGGTGCCGTCCGAAAGGTCGCCGCCTCGGACACCATGTCATACTCCTCGCCTTCGCTCTCCGACAAGCTTACCTGCTGGCCAGGGCGCTGCGTCGGTCTTGCTTTGGAGGTTGGTGTCTCCCCCGCGGCGCACGTCTTCGCGGGACACGGCATCGGCACAGGCTTCGAGAACTTGGGCGCCATCACTTGGTCGGGTGGATGGCACGAGAGGTGCAGCTCGAGAGAATGTGCGAGGCAGTTACTCACGAGCCAAACAGCTGACGGGGGGGGAGAGGGGAGGGGGGGAGGCTGTACACCGAACCAGAATGGGGCGGCCAACTGCCAGGGCGGGACAAAGGTGACACAGGAAGACGATGGGCTGAAGTCAGCGGTCCCAGGTGCGTGGGGCCCGTTCATTATGTTGGCGGAGCACGGCCTGACCCCCGTTCGGGACCCTGGACGGGCGGGAGAGGGGGGAGGGGGGCGAGGAAACCACGTCGCGGGCGGGCGACAAAGCGGGCGGCGGGCAGCCGACGGCCCCAGGACCCGCGGGGAGGCCCCGATCTTCAACGCCTCTTGACGCCTCTTTAGCCAGCGGCCTTGGACAGGTGCTATTGGTTGCATGGAGGTTCATCCCAGATGGGCTGCGGGACCACCTCATGCCAAATAACGAGCATCAAAGATGTGGCATGCCGAGACCACAACATGCGCAAAGCAAGAAGGCAACACACCATGGCGTGCAGACCAAACATGACACTACAGTAGCGCGCTGCGTGCGCGACCTGGAGACTGAGCGAACCCTTGCACACTGCAGATGTGGCTAATTTGTTATGACCACTCAGGGCTGCGGGAAAGGGGAAGGGGAGAGGAGGGTCAGTACTCACATGCAAGTGGGGCGGGGCTACAGCTAGTCAAGACTGGACGCTCGGGGCGACCCCTGCATCCAGTCTCGCTGCGCCCTCCGTCGCCAGGGCGACCTGCTCTGCAATTTGTCCCTGCAGGGCGTTGGCTACTGCCGATCGCAGGGCTGCACGAGCCGCGGGCCGTTCGGCCTCAGCCAATTCCCCTACGGCACGGCGCAGCCGCGTCTCCGCCTCTGCGCCCCAGCGGCCGTTGACATCTACGACACAGGGCACCAGGCCCGAAAATGGGTACCTACGGTGCTTCACTTTCTCTCTGCGCTGCAGGGCTGCCTGGCGCGGCCGCCCCGTCTGAGCCACTGCCACCTCGTCCACCAAGCTGATGTCGAGGCAAACTCGACCATGGATGCCTCGATGGTAGACCACGTCCAATGTGGCCGCGCCTTGCTCCGTGTACCACTCTGGGATGACCTGCTCCAGCAGGGCATGATGGCCCACCCCGCGCAGCCAGAGCGCCACGGCGTCTCGGATGGCATTGTGGCGTCGCGTCGGGCCGCCTCCCCTGGGGCAGTTGAGCGCATGAACGCCCCAAACGTCCACCGCGCGGCCGCGCGTCGGGCCGCGCTGCGCCATCGCGCGGGTGGGCGCTGCTGGTCGGTTCAGGCGCGTGCACTCGGACTGCAGCAGCGGCAGGTGCATGCGCCTCTTGGCAGCAATGCAGAACGCGTGGTCAGCGAGGGGCGAGACCCCCTCGAAATTATCCAACCAGGCGCCCGCTGAGCTGCCCGAGGCACTGTGCACCGCCGCCGCTGCCGTTGCTGGCAGCGCGGCCGTGGACGTCTTGGTGACGTGGTCCCGCGCGCGCTGGGTGTACGTCTTCTGGTCCTTTCCCTTCCGCCCCCCCAGAAGGCCCTGCCAGCGGTCGGTCTGAGGGCGACGGCCGCCAGCCAGCCGCCCCTGCTCCTCGTCTGCTGCTGAGAGGGCACGGCCGAGGCCTGGCCACCTCCGAAAGAGGCCGATCGTTGTCGATTCTCGGAGCTCCTGGGCTGCCGCGTAAATCCCAGCTTCCCAGGATGCCAGGAGGGCGGCTGGGCCGCGCGGCTCAGCGCTGCCACAGCCCAGGCCTCCGTCGCTGACCTCCATGAAGATCTGCTCTCTGGGGGCCGCCGTGACCCCGAGCAAGGCGCTGACGAAGGCGACCGCTCCGTCATCCACCCTGCGGCTCCACGCCGCCGTGAGCGGGAGCGCCCGCTGGATGTGGACGCAGGCGCCCCTCGACCAGATCCGCATCAACTGGAACGCGTCGAAGGCAGAGAGCCCATGTCTGCGTAGCGCCAGCAGCTCCTTGAAGTAGCGGTCCTGCTTCTGGAGGAAGGCTTCGCCGCAGGGGGGTGGCGCGGCGGCGCTCGGGGCGGCCCCGGCGCCGCCGGCCTGCCCGTGCCCTCCCTCGTCGAGGTCCTCTGGGACGGCGAAGTCCGCGAGTGGGACGCCCCTCCAGTCGGTGTCCACGTCGTGGTTCGTGTAGGCCAGGGTGGACCCCACCGCCTTGAGCTTCTGGGCGCGGTACTGGGCGTACTCTGCAAACTCGGGCGGCAGGACAGCTCGGGCGTCGGGGGACCATATCTGGGCCTTGGACATCTTGAGCTTCATCCCGTGGGCTTCGATGCGGGCGCGCCACGCATCCGAGCCACGGAACACGGCGGCCGCGGTGCCCACGAAGTACGCGTCGTCCAGGAAGGCCAAGCAGCCCCCTTCCACGTCCACCGCGCGCACGGCCATGCGGCCGATGCTGAGGGTATCCGCGGTACCGACCGCGTAGAAGCCTGGGCCCATCGGGCAGCCCTGGTCGAGGCCACGGATCTGGTCGACCAGCTGGGCGGGTTGCGACCCGCCCCCCGCCGCGTGGCGCGCTCGGGCGGGGAGCCAGGCTTCCGCCAACGGGGCCAGCGCAGGCACCTTGGTGCGCACGGCCTCCTTCACCAGGTCGCGGGGGATGTTGCTGAACGCATCCCCGAGGTCCACCGCCACCACCCACTTGCCTGGGCTCGAGTTGGCCATCGTGCATAGGCGTCGATGGAGTGCACCACATCCGTTCTTGGCGAGGCCGAACTGCTGGTCTCCCACCGCCGTCCGCATGTCCTCGTGGTGGACTTTGGCGGCACTGCGGCCCACCATGCGGCGGGTGACCTTTCCACAGCCCAGGACTCGCACATCCCCAGGAGTTGCCTTGGGGATGCCTGTGAGGCGCGCCGCCGTCATGGCGGCTAGCGCCTCGGGGGGGAGGTCCCCGATGGCCAGTCGAGCCAGCGCGTTGGCCACCGCCTCTGCCCCATCCTCGTCGTGCTTGAGAGGGGCCCAGTGCTCGTAGCGTCCTCCTCCAGGCCCCGCCCCTCCACGGCGGGGGAAACGGCCAAACTGACGTTTGAGGTGGTTGGCCACACGGCGGAGGAGTTCTGCTGCGGCGTCGAGCTCGTGGGGAGCTGCGGTTGGCGGCATCGCCACGTCGGCCCCCGCCCCTCCGGCCCCTCTCCCTGGCCCACGCGGGGCGGCCCCAGTGCCGGGGAGAGGGCACCACTCGCCTGGACGAGGCGCCTCGGGCTGCTGGGTGGTGCTGAACTTCCTCACCACCGCCGCTGCGTCCGCCATGTCCCCCTGGGGCCACACTGCCGCCGCCGCCCGAGACATCTCTCCCGCTCGTGCGAGCTCGGTGACACGGCGTACACGGGCTGCGACGTGATCCTCGCGGCCCTTCGCGGTGACCGTGGTGCGCGTCTAGTCCTCCATGGAAAGCCAGGCGACACCCCACTGGCCGTCCTGGATCCACCGCGAGCGCTCCTGGAGGCGCCCCCGTCGCGTCGTCGGGGTCGGGGTCGCATTTTCGCTGAACAGCAGTCCGTCCAGCGAGAGGAACACCTTCCACAGCCTCGTCAATGTGCTCGACGACTAAGCGTCGTTGCCCTGGCGGGCCTGCTCAATTGCCAAGCGCAACCGCACCTTCACGTGGCTGACGGCTGCCGCCATGCTGTCGGGGATCACGGCTGTGGCGGGCGCCCCTTGGAGCAGGATGCGGCCCCGCCCAATGGCATCCCACCAGTCCAGGTTGACGAAGCCCACCTCGTGGTACGCGCCCTCGCTCGTCACCTGGTCGTCCAGGTAGTCGTCGTAGACGCCTGTCTCGAGTCCGCCATCCTCGCCTGCTTCCGCAGGAACGTCGAGTGGCGGTTGTAGGATGTCCGCCGTGGTCGGCACCGCTGCCTCGGCCGCCCCCAGGGGAGTCCCCCGCGCGCCTGGGCCGTGCGCTCCTGGCGCGGCGGCGGCAGGGGGCCTCGGGGCTGCCCCAGTGCCCCCTGCCGCGCCATCTCCCTGGGTGAGAGGGGTGGGGGCCCGGCCTTCGACTGTCTCCAGCAGGGGCAGGATGGGGCCCCCTCGGGCCTCCAGGGCTGCCGTGAGGCGATCTCTGTCGCCCTCAGGGAGCTGAGAAAAGCCCACCATCGCCGTAGCTGGTGGTAGTGGGCCATCGACGCAGGCCATGTGGAACCACTTCCTGCCCGCGTGCGCCTGGGACCCCGCGGGTGGTGTCACGACGCCTGCCGCGCGCCACTCGCCAGCCTCGAAACCTCCCACGCAGCGCGTGCAGTGAGCCTTCTTGCCACGGGCCGCCTGGGCGCTGACGCACCAACGGGTGATGCGTCCGCCCGTCATGCGGCGCCGCCTCTGTGCTGGCTGGCCTTCGCTGTCGCGCATGTGGACGTCGGTGTTGCCAAGCACTGGGATGTCGGCTGCGTCCACGCCAGCCGACGCGGGAGCGGCAGCGGAGGCGCACGGGGCGGCCCCAGCACCTCCGCTGCCTCCCGCAGCTGCCAGCACTCCGCCTTCGCCTCGAGCCGCATCGGCGTTACTCCCAGCCACTCGAGCCCCTGCACCTGCGTCCGCAGCGCCGCCAGCGGCCGCCGCCATCCCAGGACGTCCCTTCAGGGCAAGGAAGAGTGTTCGTAACAGTGAGGGCGCGAGAAAAGGAAGGGTGACTGTCACCCGCGGTTTGAGGGCAGCAGTAGCCCCCCCGCCCACAGGCTCCCCAGAGCCTTGGGGGGACTACTACTACTACTACTACTACTACTACTACTACTACTACTACTACTACTACTACTACTACTACTACTACTACTACTACTACTACTACTACTACTACTACTACTACTACTACTACTACTACTACTACTACTACTACTACTACTACTACTACTACTACTACTACTACTACTACTACTACTACTACTACTACTACTACTACTACTACTGACTACTACTGCTACTACTACTACTACTACTACTACTACTGTTACTTCTACTTTTACTATTACTATCACTACTACTACTACTACTACTACTACTACTACTACTACTACTACTACTACTACTACTACTACTACTACTACTACTACTACTACTACTAACTACTACTATTACTACTAACTACTACAACCTAACTACTACTATTACTACTACTACACTACTACTACTACTACGACTACTACAACTAACCTTACTATACTACTACTCCACTACTAACCACCAACTCAAATGCCTACGACAACTACGACTACACGACTACTACGACCACGATCGACTAACGACCTCCTCCTTGACCTACTACTGCTGCTGACACTACTACTACTACTACTACTACTACTAACCTACTAACTACTACTACTACTACTACTACTACTACGACTACTACTACGACTACGACTACTACTACTACTACTACTACTACTACTACTACTACTACTACTACTACTACTACTACTACTACTGTACGATACGCCCCCTCCCCGACGTCGCTGCGAGGGAGGCGGCGTTCGTTTTCGCGGGGCTCATGCGAGGCGGGTATGTGGTCGTAGTAGTAGGAGTACACGTAGTCGTAGTAGTAGTAGTAGTAGTAGTAGTAGTAGTAGTAGTAGTAGTAGTAGTAGTAGTAGTAGTAGTAGTAGTAGTAGTAGTAGTCGTAGTAAGTAATGGTCGTAGTAGTCGTAGTAGTAGTAGTAGTAGTAGTAGTAGTAGTAGCAGTAGTAATGGTGGTAGTAGTAGTAGTAGTAGTAGTAGTAGTAGTAGTAGTAGTAGTAGTAGTCGTAGTAGTCGCAGCAGTGGTCGTCGTAGCAGAAGTGATAGTCGTCGTAATAGAAGTAGTGGTGGTGGTAGTAGTAGGAGTACTGGATGGAATAGAATTGGCGGTAGTAGTGTTGTCGTACAAGTAGTAGTAGTAACACTCGCACTCGAAAATAGTAGTAGCAGTAGTAGTAATAGTAGTGGTGGCAGTAGTAGTAGTAGTCGTAGTAGTAGTAGTAGTAGTAGTAGTAGTAGAAGTAGTTGTCGTCGTAGTAATAGCAGTAGTAGTGGTAGTGGTAGTAGTAGTAATACTAGTAGTAGTAGTAGTAGTAAAAATAGTTGTCGTCGTCGTCGGGGTAAGAGTAGAAGTAGCAGAAGTGGTGTAGTAGTAGTGCAGTAGAAAATGTAGTCGTAGTAGTAGAAATAGTAGTGCAAGTAGTAGCCGTAGTCGTAGTAGTAATACTGATAGTAGTGGTGGTGGTAGTAGTAGTCGTAATAGTAGTAGTAGTAGTAGTAGTAGTAGTAGTAGTAGTAGTAGTAGTAGTAGTAGTT
>CAUYUJ010015155.1:30000-67500 GCA_963575745.1 Prorocentrum cordatum | reverse complement strand
CGCGCGGCGGCCCCGGCTCATCGCGCGCGGACAGACGCGCAGCGCGCGCCCTCAATGTGCTGGAAAACACGCTACGCGCGAGAAGTAGGGCGCCGCTCGCGCGGGGGCCCTTGCCGAGCATGTACTGAAAAACGCGCCACGCTGCACGTTCTGTGCTGGAAAACAAATTATGCGCGGGTGGCAGGGCCGCGGCGCTCGCGCGGCCCTGGCCCGCTCTGCGTTGACAACGCCGCGCGCGCCCATGCTGCGCTGGAAAACACAACATTCGCGAGGGCAGGGCCGCCGCGCGCGCAGCGACCATGCCCGATTATGGTGGGGAAAAATGCACGCGCACACCATGCGCGCCCATTGTGATGGGGAACGCATCTACGCGCGAGGGGCAGGGCCGCCGCGCGCGCTGCGGCCCCGGCGCAGCAAGCGTGGAAGAACAAGGGGGGGGAAGAAAAAGAAAAACAAACAAAAAGCGTGATTACGAATTCCCGATGTGAAGAACGCATCATGCGCGAGGGGCAGGGCCGCCGCGCGCGCGGCGGCCCAGGCCCATTCCGAATGGAAGAAAACCACACCATGCACGCTCATCCTGCGTTGAACAACGCATTCTGCGCCAGGGGCAGGGCCGCCGCGCGCGCGGCGGCCCTGGTCCATCATACGTGAAAAAAACCCAAAAAAAAACAACAACAAAAAAAACAAAAAAAAAAAAAAAAAAAAAAAAAAAGCTCGAAGGGCAGGGCGGCTGCACGCGCGGCTGCGGCCCGCGCTGCGCGGGGGCGCGCAGGCACGGCCGCCGCGCGCGGCGGCTTCGGGGCATCCTGCTTGCGAAAACACACCACGCGCGATGTATCAGGGTCACCGCGCGCGCGGCGGCCCTGGCCCAGTATTTGCAAGGAAACATGCCAGCCGCGAGGGGCAGGGCCGCTGCGCGCGCGGCGACCGTGGACCGCTGCGTCGGGGAACGCACTGCGCCTGGCTTTGCCATCGCGCAGCGCGCGTCGCCATGCCAGCGGACACACTGAAGTGAATTGTTAACTCTGACGGGTTCAATCTTCTAGTTGGCATTGGCCTCGTGGCACTGATCATGAGTACTAAATTGGCTTCCGCAGTTCCGAGAGTATGCATATCGCAACGTTTGTTTGTGCACTTCATTTTCAAGCCAACGCGCGAGTGCCCTCCCCATTCAGCCACAGGAAATCGCAACGTTTGCCTGGTAGCTACAGTTCGTGCGTGTGTTTTTTGACGGTGGCCAACATGACATCTAAGGTGGAATCCTGCATTCCGCAGGGACGGGGGGGGGGCTGTCTTGGCATGGCAACGAACGTTGCCCCTTAACGGTGACCGATTGGGTTTTCATGCCAACATGCGCTGTGCATGCATTTTCACGAGTAAAGCGGTCACTGCTGGCATAAAAATCTAGCGCAGCCCGACTGGATTTCAAATTGGCATGGCCTTTTTTCGCGCGCTGGCTACGACGGTGGGCACTGCGTTGCCCTCCACGCGCGCGCCCGCGCGCGTAGGAATTCCTGTGTCGTTGGCAACCGAATAGTCGACATGTTGGCATGGAAACTAAAGTGAACCTTCAAATGCCATCGGTTGGATTTCCAAATTGGCACGCGTTTCTCGCGCATTTCTTGTCTGGCATCCACGGCCAAAGACCCGCACAGAATGGAGAAACAGGCCAGGGGGAGAGCTGCGCGACCACAGGGCCACCACCTCCAATGAAGAGGCGACAGACAACGGGAGCGACAGAGGAGGAGGAGGAAGAAGAAAAAGAAGAAGAACAGTCACACGAACAATCATGAGACGAAGAAGAAGAAGACGAAGACGGAGAAGAGGAGGGGGGGGAAAGGAGGAGCAGGAGAAGGAGGAGCAGGAGGGAGAAGATGAGGAGGGGGAGGAGGAGGCGGAGGAGGAGGAGGAGCAGGGGGAGCAGCCGCAGCAGCAGCACCAGCAGCATCAGCAGCAGCAGCAACAGCAAAAGGAAGGGAGGGGGAGGAGGAGGCGGGAGAGGAGGCGAGACACCGGGAGCGGCGACAGACAACGCGCGCGCCTTAAACGGCAAAAACATATTGGTCATAGTAAGCACTTGTGATATGTTTCACACCGCGAAAACAGCACCATGGCACTGCGACAACAACACGAGGACAACGCGGGCGCATCATGACAGGATTGTTGAGGCAATCGCAAGAGAAACGCAATGCACTGTGCAGACGATATTAGGACACCAGTACCTCTGAATACTGCGATATTAACATTGGTAAGACATTATGAAGCAACGAACTTCCAGGCAGCGCTGCGACAGTGCTGCGACGGTGCTAGCACAACAAAATACCACAGCAATGCAACATGCATGCAATTGTACGAGAAAACAAAAAAAGTCGTAAGACAATTTCAGCGCGATGAAGGGGGCACTCGTTAGACAAGGTTGAAGCCGTTTCACAGCATTGCGACATTCAGAAGGCAATTCGAAAACTTCATTAAGAACAAAATCTCCCAAAAAATACCCAATCAGCTCGAATACACGATTGAAGCGTTGATGAGGCAACAGCCAGACAAACTGCAAACAATGCTGCGGCTGCATCAACCCAGCACTGCCTGAACCACCACTCTGACAATACCGATATAGGTTCAACACAAATCGAAAAAAAATGCGAAGGCAGTGCTCAGACGCCACCAGAACACTAGAAATACAACGCGCATACAACCAAGACGAACAACATGCATTAATAAGGCTTCGTTGGCACGGTCTTGAATTTCGCGCGCTGACAGTATCCATGCACTGGCGCAAGATGGTTCAACAAACGCTGCGACAGCATAAAAATGGCACGCGCGCAATGTTAAGGCATCTTAGACGCAGGACTGAGACAGCGCATTGCAATACGGCGCACTGTGCATATGCTGCTCAGACACTGCTCGCACAGTTGTTCCGCGGGCGACGTTGGTGACGGTGCGTTGATGATACAGACTTTGAATATTCACGGGGGCTCACTTGTGGGACTTGTGGCACTTGTGGGACCTGCGACACCCGCGGGACTCGAGGGGTCTGCAGGACCTGCTGCCCCCCCCCCCCCCCTGAACATGACTGCCTTGCCTCGCGTTCTGAACCTGGGAGGGGCGACGCGATGAGAGACCTGCGGCCCGCCGCGCGCGCGTGACCTGGGAAGGCTGAAAAGGCAAGCGTCCTATGGCTCCGCCGCACGGCCGCGTCGTGAAAAGGCCTATAAGGTGAGAGCCCGATGGCTTTGCCGCACGGTCGTGTCGCGAAAAGGCCTGCAGGGTGAGAGTCAGATGGCTTTGCCGCACGGTCGTGTCGTGCAAAGGCCTATAGGGCGAGAGCCCAATGGCTCCGCCGCACGGCCGTGTCGCGCAAAGGCCTATAGGGTGAGAAACTACGGTTCCGCCGCACGGTCGCGTCGCGCAAAAGCTAGAGCGGCGATTGCCCCATGGCATCGCCACCCGCGCATGTCGCATGGCCCTGCCACGCGTTCGTAACTTGGGGGGGCCTGAAATGGCGAGAACCGCATGGCCCCGCCACGCAAAACAATCGTTGAACTGCACGCCCCAAAGATCCTCGCCCCCCCTGCGAGGTACAGCCATTTAAACAAAACTCACGCACTTTATACGTTTAGTCGCGCTATCTTAGCGGCGCCCTAGACGTTCCGGGAAACTCCAAAGCGACATCCAAATGTTGACCCACAAAAACTCGACGAGCTCCCAACGCAACCCCCAAGATATTGAGAACCAGGTCGGACGCCAGACGACATCTTGGGCCCCAGATGCCCCCCAGGCCCTAGGAAGCGGCCCCAAGAGGCCGCGCCCCAAGATCCCAAGAGGCCCCTAAGATACATCTTGTCCGAGACCCAAGCGGGGCTGCACTCGCCGAAAACAACTGGGCTGATATCACGCGCTGCCCGTCGCAGATGACCCCTTGATGGCCTTGCTGGCCGTGAGCTGCTTCAGCTTCTCGTCCTTCATGTCCCTGGTGATCTTGGCCAGTTCGGCATCGTCGCACACCGCCAGGCGCGCGTGCTTCTGGGTCATCTTCGGATTTGTCGTCGCAAGGATTTGGGGCCACTCACCAACGCCGAACGCCGCGTCAGCGCTGCGCTTCCCACTTCCTGGAGCGGTGGCACCCGATGACCACTTCTGAGAAAACGCGCACTTCATGTTCACATTGTCGGCCACGTCAGTCCTCGCTACCACGAAGAAGAGGGACGGGCAACGGTTCTGGACGAGTGCGCATCTCAAGCGACCGTCCAGGACCACATGATTTCTCGGGGCGGGCACCCGCAGTGTTCTGTATCATTTTGCTCTTGCCCATGCTCCAGTAACAGTCCTGGACCTCGGAAGTCTGCGGAATAAAAACAATCGCCCAGGCCGGGAACTGTCTGGCCGCCCTCCTCGCAGTTGCCGTCGCGAACCAGGACGGCGAAGTCCTTGCCCGCGTAGCTCGGCCGCCCAAACTCGCTGCCCATGAGAAACTGGGCCAGCGCGACCTCGCCATTCAAGCATCGCAGGCCCATGGATGCGCCCTGCTCGTTGCGAGGCGGGCCCGGCGGCCACGGCGCGAGCTTCACCTCGGTTCCGTCGTGCTTCGCGGCGTGCTCGTGGCCCTTCGGGGCGGCGACTGTCTGCTCAGGCGCGGGCCCCTTCCCCTCGGGGGTGACGCCAGCCTCGCCCAGCTGCGCAACAGTCGCTCTGTCCTTCGGTTCGTCGATAACCGTGATAGTCACTTGGAAATCAACCAGAATTTTGCCCCCCTTGATCTCCTTGAGAATGCCAACCTTGCCTTTCGGCAACACAACGGGGCAGGGCCCCCCGCGGCGACCCCGACCCACCTGGACAGTCTGGCGCATTGCCGCGGCCGCCTCGCAGCCGACGGCGACGCCATCCAGAGCTGCTCTCTCCAGCAGCGGGCGGCGCTACGCGGGCCGCGCCCTCGAAGTTGGCGGGGGCGAGAACACCCGCGTCGATCGCTGCGCCGACCCTCTCGGCCAGCACGCAGTCAAGGACGGAGGCGTCGACGAATTGCAACCACTCATTCTTCAGCGCGGCCCACCTCTGGCCATTGATCCTAGCGCTGCAAGAACCAGCTGGCGCCGTCGAGCCGCATGGGAAAGTCGCACGCGCCGCCGCGCCTGCACCAACGCGAACAACCCGGACGGTGCCCGCGCAACGAAGAAGCACCACGCAGGCGCAGAAGGCACAGTCGCGACCGAGGACAGATGACACCCGAGAGGACGCAAGACCCACCCGAGGGCAACACCGCTCATAAAAGCACAGGGCAACAAGGGTGCCACGCCGAGGAAGACGATGACAATGGTGATTATGATGATAATGACGATGCTATTGGCGAGAATGATGACACTGTTGAGGATAACGATGACGACGATACTGATAATGATGATTTGAATGACAACATTGGTGATGGTGATGATGATGGTGATGACTGCGATGATGAGCATGCCGATGATCATGGTGATGAGAACGACAATGACGATAACGGCGATGATGACGACGACGATGGCGACCACGACGATGCTGATGACGATGGCGATGACGATGATGCTGAATATTGATGATGGCGATGCAGATGATGGCGGCGGTGATGATGATGAAGATGATGATGCTGATGGCGATGGCGATGATGTTGACTGTCCTGGGGATGCTTGTGATTATGGCAGCTTTGATGCTGCTGGTGATGATGAGGATAATGTCGATGGTGTTGATGCTGATGGTAGTGAAGATGAATTTGACGAAGATGCTGATGATGGTGCTGATTATAATGGTGATGATGATTATGATGATGAAGATGACGGTGACGATGATGATAACTGATGGTGGTGACAATGACTATGATGATGATGCTGATGACTGTGGTTCACGGATTTGTGTTTCACGGATCCTCAGGAATGGCGTTTCACTGATGTTCCAAACCACTGTGCCCCCGCGCGTCCTGGAGGGCCCGAAAATGGCCCTTCCCCCCACCCCCCACCCCCCCCCCCCCCACCCAACCCCCTTCCCCCCCAAAAAAAAAAAAAATCCCCTCCGAGGGAAGGGGGGATGGAGAAGAGAGGGGGAGGGGAAGGGCGGGGCGGGAGCTCGGATGGAGTTGGCACGGGAGGGGCGAGAGGATGCCCACGTGAGAACACGACTGCAATCAAACCGACATATCTCATACCCGCGTAGGGCACTGCACATTGAGAAAAAGATCGCCTGGTACGTGGCTTCCCCAGAGGGAATCCCCGAAATAAGGGTTTTCTTTCCCAATAGCTTCCCAGGCGGGCGCGGGAAATGTTTGTGCCCGACGTTGCGCCGACGCGGCGCGAAGCTTCGCCGAATTTGTCGGCGATGCTTTGGGTTTCGCCAGAAGGTTCCGCAGCGCAACATAATATCTTAAGCGCTTTAATGGGAGTGGCAGGTCGCATGGCCCTGGCTCGCACGATCGCACAGCGCGCCGTCGACGCACGGCGCCCGATCCAGGCGGCTGGCGGGTCGCGGGCGGGAGCGATCGCGCGCGTTGTGCACAGCCCAAGGTAGCAGAGTCGCCCTAAAAGGTTGGGACAGCAGGATAAACGAACACTGCATCTAAACGTAAGTACCACTACCACTGACAGTGAACATAGAATTATGGTGATGCAGTGCAGCCACCAGTACACCTATGAGGTCGAGTATGTGAGAATGTCTTGAGCGAGGGCCTCGTCTATGAATATCCCTGCGATTTCGCTAGCGGTTCTAACATCCATTTTCTCGGGGATGTCTCAAACGAAAGCTTCGATTTAAACGTGAGACGTCGATGGGGAAGACAACTAATTCAACGCATCATTGTTCGGAGGATGTCTCAAGCGAAACGGCCATTCAGGGACCTGTTGTGCCCAAGCCAGGGGGGCAGACGGAGGAGGCCGCCAAACCTTTTGACTAAAGAGCTGCAAGGGGCAGCAGCAGGGGCAGCACCAGGAGGAGCAGCAGGAGGAGCAGCAGGAGGAGCAGCAGCGGGGCCGATGGTTTCTCCCTCCTCTCACCGCGGAGAGGCCTCTCCCGCTCCGACCTGTTCGGCGGGCCCCCCCCCAGGCAGGCTGACCGCCTAGCCTAGGTCATCGCGATGGCCCGCTCGAGGGCCGTCATCATCACTGTCGCGATGCCAGGGCCACCGTTCTTGCCGACGAGATCCTTCTCGAGGATCTCCTCGGGCTGGACGGGCGACGGGGGCGAAGGGGCGGCATGGGCGAATGGGGGCGCGGGGGTAGGGGAGGGGGCTGGCGGGGCGTGGCGCGCTGGAGGGCGGGGCGAGGGAAAGAGGGGCAAGGGGGGGGGGGGGGGGAGCGAGGGCAAACGGAGGAGGGGTGAGCGAGGGAAAAGGGGTGAGGGAGGCGGGTGACGGGAGCAAGGGGGGCATTCGGGTCCTCGCACCGTCGGCTTCCCGACGCTCCAAGACGGCCCAAGAAGCCCCCAGGACCGCTTCAGGACGCCCCCATAGGCCCCCCCAATGCGGTCCCAAGACGGCCCCATATGGCCCGAAGGCGGCTTAAGAGGCCCCCAAGACGGCCCAGGAGGCACCCAAGACTGCCACACGAGGGGTCTCACACGGACGACCCGAATGGACATTTCTAGTATTCGGCCCCAGGAGGCCCCCATGAAGTCCCAAGGAGCCCCCGTGAGGCCCCTGAGACGCCCCAAGAAGTCACGGGCCCCCCGCCCCCGAAGAGGCCCCAAATATCACCCCAAGATGCTCCAACGAAGCCCCAAGAAGCCCCAACATGCCCCCTAAGAAGCATCAGAACTGTTTCGAAGAGGCCACCGAGCGGCCCACCGCGGGATCCCAAGTAAGACTTAATATGCATCTTGCCCACAACCCAAGCACGGTGGCTGGATGGGCCGAGTGCCATTCGATACGGCCCACGACCCAAGGCGCGGTGGCTGACCCACAACCCAAGCACAGTGGCTGGACGGACCTCGGATCTCGAAACACTCGGCTCTGGAACGAACGTGTGGATTCCCTGCAGGTCCCCACCATTGCCATCATCCGTCCCCTCATTATCCTCATCCTCCTCGTCCTCCTCCTCCTCCTCCTCCCCCTCATCACCCCCATCCGTGCCATCCTCCTCCTCGTTCTCATCCTCATCGCCATCAGTCGCATCTCCATCCCCCTCATCATCACCATCCTCATCATCATCATCTTGTGTTCCATGCCCCTCCTCCTCCCTACCACGCCCTCCTCATCGTTGTCGGACTGGGCTCCTTCTTCTCCTTGATGAGGCCCTTCCGAAGCCTCACGGGGTTCTCGGCGAACACCTGGAAGCACATGAACACAGCCGCCTCCTGCACGATCACCCTCGCATGGAAACCCACCGACTTCGCCTCGGCAAGGCTACGCCCATGCCCGTCATCGCGGCCGTACCGCTCGATCTCCTTCTGGTACTCGTGCAACTCATGGTCGAGCCTCTCAGCCAAAGGAGTCAACGTGTCGCCGTCGACCACCTTCATGATGGTGTCACTGGAGAGCTCCACGAAAGCCTCCCACGCGCCATCGAAGCCATCCTTCCACACCTTGCCGTCTTTCGTGAACGCACTCCCCGCGGCAACGAACACCTGGCCGATCAAACTCTGCACGCCCTTCATGCGCTTGTCGAGAACCGCGTCGGATATTGACGCCAGGGTGGCCGTGGCTGCACCGACCGCTGCATCAGCAAAGGCGCACTTCACTTGGGCACGCTTGACCTGCATATCGCGGATGTCGGCCCGCTGCGACATCATCTTCATCGGGATCACCTGGTGGGGGTCCGCGTCGATCGCAAACACCACGTCGCCGCCGAGGGCCTTGAACTCACCCAGCGTGTTCTCCAGCTCCACCGCGGCCAAGCCGATCTTCAGGAGCGCCGCGGGGCCGTCCTGCTCGCCTGTACCCGCCAGGCCGCAGAGGCAACGGAGCGCTGCCAATGCCTCATTGCAGCCGTCCGCAGTGGCAGATCCGACCAAACCGATGACCTCGGCGATCCTCATCGTGGCGGCCATGGGGACCTCCTTGAAAAGAGCGCTGTCATTCACGACGCTCTTGAGGGCCGAAACCCCCTTGCACTCGTCAACCAACCGCTTGCTGACCTCGGCGAGCGGCAGGTGCCCTGCAGCAGCGCATGCTGCCCCGTCGGGAGGGTTCGCGTAGTCAGCAACCAGCGCAACGCAAGTCTCCACGCGATGGATGGAGACGATCGTGGACCGAGCGTGCTCAGCAGCAGCCACCATCCTGGAAGCCTCGGGGACCAGCTCAATGATATGCTTCTTGGCCGCCTCGAAGAGAGCAAACGCCTCGTCGCACACCTTGGCGAAGGCTTGGCGAGCATCTGGTTCAGAGGGCAGCTCGCGCTCGGCGAAGGCCTGGAAGTCCGTGAAGTAGTAGCGGACGAGCTGCGACAGCTTAACACCCATACTGGTCACCATGCCTTCCCTCATGTTCGCCTTGAACGCGGGGTACTTGGCGATCGCGTCTGCTGTGCTGATCATGGTGGCATCGCGCAGCGCCGCCATGGCCTCCGAAAGCTTGTCTGCATTGAGCACCGTGCTGGCACCTTTGAGGCAGTAGTCGTCGACGTACAGCTTGAACTCCGCCAATCGTCCGATGGTTGCCCGCGCCACCGAAGGCAGAGCGTCCTCCTTCCCCTTGGCAGGCCTCTCGGTGAGCGCCTTGATCGCCTTGTCGTGCTTGACCGAGAACTCGACGTTGAACAATCCAATGCAACCGCGCCAGACGGTACAAGCGTCCAGCAGGGCATACACATACAGGTCATCCATGTCTGCATTGGGGGCATCGGAGTACGCCTCCAAGCACCATGAGCAAGCCTGGGTGATGATGTCGATGGCGTCCGTGTTCTTCGTCAACAGTGGCACGATGAGCTGCTCGATGCTGGCGGTGAAAATGTTTGCAAGATCCGCAGGGGCGCCCTCGCACTGCCACAGCTTGGGCGACTTCCAGTCGAAGCCGTCGCCGTCGCCGCCGCCACCGACGTTCAAAGGGAAGACGCTCCTCAAGAAACGCTGGAGCCCATCCCTGTCCCTGAACTCCATATTCGCAATAGCCCGACACACGTAACGGTAGAAGAGCTTGAGCTTCAGATTAGTCGGCAGCTCGCCATGCGTGGCCTTCAAGATTTCTTCCATGCGGTGCGCCAGAAACTCGTCATCCGCCTTGGCCACGTCGCAATCGTTGATCTCGATAGCGTAGCCCACGAGAGTGATCTGCTCGGCAAGCAAGCTCTCCTTGGTGTCGGTGGCTGGCGAATTGTCGTGGTGCGTTTGCGCGAAGGTCTTCTGGCGGTGCATCGCCGACCCGCTAAGCGTCTTGAACAGGTCGAGTTTCTGGATCCACTCCGTCGTGCTGAACTTGCGCCGCTTGCCATCTGGGGCACTGTCGTCATCATCGAACTCCCCGCCATACTGCGTCGAGCCGCCCCTCCTGATACCCCCAACCTCCGACTGAGCTGCGACGCTGGGTGCCGACCTCCTCCGCGCTCCTGGCGTCTTCGCGACGGTGGCGGGCTGGTTTAGCAGGGGCCCCGTCGCCACTCCCATGACGACGTCACCGCTCAGCAGCTCAACGTCTTCTCCTCGCCCCCCGCTCCCAGAAGCACAGTCGCCGCCAACGCCTCCGCCACCAGACGACGCGGCTGGGCAGCCTGACGATGACGCACCCGTTGGCCCGTCTGGGCGATGGCCATGTTTAGCGTAGATCGCCTGCCTGATCTCGCTGGGGTCGGCAGTTTGCGTCCGCAACCTCTGCATCGTCGACCCGACGGCGTTCACGTCAGACCTGAAGACGCTGTCGAACACCTTGTCGTCCTGCCCACACCAGATGTGATCGATCTTCGACATCACCTCCACTGCCTTCTCCAAGGAGTACTCGTGAAACACAGCGTACCTGACGCCAGGCCGCTCGGGGTCGTTCACCAGCACCCCCTTGAACGAGGCGCCGAACTCATTCGGGAGGTCCTGCAACTTCAGGCCCGCGTCCTCGATGGTGCCGTGGAATAAAGACTCGAACTCGCCTGGCCTCAAGCCCATCTTGCACCGATACGCGCGGAAGCCCTGCACAGTGGACTTCACGATGTCTGCGAGGCGATACAATGCCTTCGAGAGCCCCTTCCTGATGGAGTCGGCCTTCTGAAAGCCTTCCTTGTACTGGGCGTCTGCGCGGCACTTCTCCATGACCTCTGCGAAGCTGCCGTCAGCCTGGTAGCCAGCGAACCACGTATTGTAGCACTCGGCGTCGTCAGTGCCGACTGGCACCTCCTCGCCGTTCCCCTTCTTGATGTACTCAGCCCAGGGGGCCGTATTGCACACGCCACACCCGAAGCAATTGGCAGGCGCCTTCTTTTTCTTCGGCGGCGGTCTCATCTGAGTCTGAGCGGCCTTCGGAGGCGGTGGGACAGCTCCATTGGCACCACGGGCAATGCTCTCGCCGCCCTCACTCGCCTCGTCGCCCCCTGCGTTGCTCGCAGGCGGCGGTCCAGGCCCCTTCACCTTGGGAACAGCTGACTGCTTGGACCTGGCCATCGGCCCTGCTCCGACGGGCTCGTGGGGACCGACACTTCGACGCGCGCACTCTGCGCGCGTACTCGCCGCAACCTCTGGACCGCTCGAGCAAACACGGCCACGGGGTGGGGCGAACCCGTGGGCATGCTAGGCCAAGGAGGTGGAGGAGCAGCAGCAGCCAGAGGATAACTGCACACCGGATGGCAGGAACATGAAAATAGAGATGTTGGTGAGGATACTGAAGAGGTGCCTGGAGGAAAATGCGGGGGGGGATGGGAGGGATACCAAGGGGGAGGAAGAGGAGGAGGAGGACACTTCGGGCGGGTAACGCCGCGGGGGGCTGAAGAAACTAGCGAGGCCCAGTCAGAGTGCCAAAGTGCCACCGAAACGCTTCTCGATAAACTAAGTAAGCATGCTTCTATCGAGGCACCTCTGGATGGGTTCACACTTGGAAACTTATTGTGGGAGATGCGACTGAGCTCCTCTCCATCACCCGCACCTCCCACATCACCCTCGCCATCCTCATCATCCACCCCGTCCTTCTCATCTCCTCCTCGTCCCGCCCCCCCCCTCCCCTCGCCGCATCACCATTATCCTCGCCATCATTCTTACCACCTCCAGTCGGGTCGGGACGTGTTCCACCAGGTGCTCGCCCGCCCGATCGCGCCCCGAAGAGGCACGCAAGCGCCGCATCGATGCCAACGAGCGTCGTCGCAACATCGAGGCCAACAAGCGACTCCCACGAACGAGCCACGCACTCTGGAACACCGCAAAAAGATCGTGCGCAATTGCCGACCCCACGGTACTTGTCACCCTATATTGGTGGGTATTTGCCCCGTCCCAGGGCCTGTTGCACTATCCTGAATACCCTCCGACTGACACCTCCGACGGACGGCGGTGGGGGGATGGCACGCGCGCAAGCCTCGGCGCGAGAAATCAGCATCTGTTTCGCTGGCCCCCGCCCCCCAATCTCCTCATCACCAGCGGGGTGGCCCTCCAAGGGCGTCCGGATGAGAATAGCCAAGACGAGATGGTGTTCCAAGGCGGAACCCGCTCTGTGCGAGGATCACTCTGCCAGCGCGCAACTGCGAGGCGCGCCGAACATCACTCAAACTAACAACGCGACTGAACTATCCACTGCGATGCGCACCCGATGCAACTGGCCAGATGTCAACACTAGTATCCGATGCATCCCAATGCGATCGAGTAACGCCGATGCGCCGCCTAGCAAACGATGATGCTATGCAAAACGGCATCCACATGATGTCCAAACTTTGCATCTATCACAGCAAGACGAGGCGCTGAAACGCAACCCGACGCAACAACAACGGAGAACGCTGCGCCATGGTGTGGTGAAAAAGTCCTTGCTCAATCACTCGAGTCGCTATGCACCTCCCAGCCGTCCTGGATCTGGAAGATCACTTGGAAGCACGTGTCACGCGGGCCACCGCTGGTGAGGGCCCTGCCGTCCCCAAAGTGAGGAATCATCTGCTGGAAGACCATGCGCATCCACCCTGGCATCGACTCGAGGCTGCTGTACTTGTGCACTTGTGTCAAGACCTTCCTGCGCTTGGGAAGGTGGGTGGTCTCAAAGTGGTCAGGCCCACCCACCTCGCCACCCTCTGCTCCAACATCTGCAGACCCAGCCGCTGAGAGAGGAGGCCCCGCTGCCACTGGGGTACCCCCTGCTGGCGGCTCCTCTGGGAGCGGCAAAACTGGGACCAGGCGCGCGGGGTCAGAGTCGAGCGGGACATCGTCGGAGAAGCTGGTGGGCACTGTTGGAACCTCAACCACGGGAAGCAATGTCCCGCCCATGCTGGCGGCGGGGCCCAACGAGTCCTGGTCCTGGCCCAACTCGGGGCCCGCGTGCCTCCGCTCCGAGACGGAGCGCCGACGCCCTGGACCGAAACCGCTGTTGCCAGTCTCAGGTGGGGCTTCTCCTTCCTGTGACGAATCGGCAATGAACTGGGCCTCCTCGTCGGACAGCACTGGGCCAGGGACACACTGGTAAAGCTGCCTTCTATGAGAAGGGGGCACGCGAAGCGGCAGTCTGAAACCAAGGCATGCAGAACCGCTGAACGGCAGCGGCAGCAGCTTGGGAGAGGGGAACAGAGGAAAGGGGCGAGAAGGATAACGCGAGGGCGTGGTCATTTTTGGAAAGCGGTACGTTCTGGAATATTACACAAAAAAACACAACGTACACTTCGAACCTGGCAGCCACGAGCAATCAAGAACACGGCTGCCCCCCTGGCGCGAATCGAATTCATGCACGCCGCACGGAGGGAGGGGGGGGTGAAAAGGTGCCAGCTGGCCCGCGGGCTCACAGAAGAAGCGCAGCGACATCGGATCGCAGGGCGGCCTAAGGCGACGGGCATGGGGCCCGCCAGACTGCAGGACGCGGGGCGCAGGACTTCGCGCGCAGCGCAGCGGCGGGCTTGGCGCAGGCCAGATGAGATGAGGCTGACGGGGTCGCATTGCGGCCAGGGCCCAGTGCCAATCGGAAAGGCAACATCTCATGCCGCAGGGCTCCCAGGCACGAGGTAGTCCTGACTGGCAGGCCCTGGACCAAGGGGCTAAGCTAATCGAAACGCGGCCAGGCCACACGTGCCTCACTACTGGGCATGGACGCGGCGTCGCCACCAGCCGCGCGAAGATGCACGATCGCGCAAGACGCGCTGGCCGTCTCCTCGCTATAAGCCGACTGGCCAAGCCAGCGGGCGCGCTGTCGCGCGGACCCGCGACGCTAGGGTGCCCGCGGGCCCAATGCCCGACTTGGCCCGCGGCCCCCCAACCGAACTCAGGACGGCACGCCGCTGCGCTGGACCCGCGGGCCCGCTTCACGCCACGCCCAATGGGCGGGTCGCGAGATGACGGGCGCGCACGGCGCGATCGCGGGAGGTGCCCGCATCAAGGTCACCCTCTGTCGGTCCAGACGTCGACCGACGGGCTGGCCCGTCGTGCCCGCGGGGCCCCGCGACCGCCCTTGCGCGCCGCGGCCCGCGGCCTTGATGAGGGCACTGGCGGGCCAGCCGCAGCGCCAGCAGACCCAGCGGACAGCCCGAGTGCGGCCTTGGCGCCGCTGTCCTACTGGCGGCGGGCAACCGCGCTGCACTGGCCAATTCGGTCGGGCACTGGCGCGCCCGAGACAGCAGTCAAGCTGTCCGCTGGCGGACTGGGCTGGGGGCGCGCGGCCGCGCGGGCCAGCGCCGAAGCCGCGGTCCCAGCCCAACCACGCGTCTGCATTGTGCCAGGTCAAGAGTGGGCGCTGCGCATCCGACCCTCGCTCCTGCAGCGCGGCACGCTCCACCCTGAGGGGGCCGCTTGGCGCGCGCGAGCCACCACTGCGGGGGGGTGGGAGGGGGCGCGAGGGGGTCGGCTCGGGGGTTGGCCAAGCGCGTGGCCCACCTCCCCATCGGGGGTAGCGGCTCGACGCGCGCTGCTAGCGGGAGTGCCGATGGAGGAAGCATGCGGCGCGCGGCCCAGAGCGCCGCGGGCAAGGAGGGGGCTCTCGGGCGGCGCTTAGCGCGCAGCCCAGCCCGCTAGGGGCCCTCGGGAACTCGGCGCACGGCCGAGCGCGCCGCCCGCCCCAGTGGGCGTGCTCAGCGCGCGAGGCGAAGCGCGCCGCGGGGCCCTGGGGGGGGGGCTCACTGAACGCGCGCGGCCCAGCGCGCGCGCGCCCTAGGGGGGTACTTAGCGCGCGCGGCCCAGCGCGCCAATGGACCCCAGGGGGGTACATAGCGCACGGGGCCCGATCACACGGGGGCATCAGTGGGGCACTTAGCGCGCGCGGCCCAGCGCGCCATGGGGGGGGGGGAGGGTACTTAGCGCGCGCGGCCCAGCGAGTCGGGGGCCCTAGGGGGGTACTTAGCGCGCGCGGCCCAGCGTGTCGGGGGGCCCTAGGGGGGTACTTAGCGCGCGCGGCCCAGCGCGTCGGGGGGGCCTGAGGGGGTACTTAGCGCGCTCGGCAGGCCGACAGGTCGTACCTTGGGGGCATCTCGCGAGCGTACGACGCACCCCAGGGGGGCACACGCTCCTAACTTTGCTGATACATTGTCGTAACTTTGCGGCTACATTGTTTTTGGTGTTGCTACATTTTGGAGACTGTGTTGCTACATTTTTTCCAGCCGCAAAACGTACCCCAAAATGTCGAAACATTTCGGAAACATGTTCGTAACAGTTTCGCTACATTGTTTGAAAAATGTTTGAAAAATATTTGAACAATGTTTATGCTCATTTCAGACGACCAACGGATGTTTCCCCAAATGTTTGCGCGCGCGGAGGGCTCGCTCCGGATGTTTGTGCGAAAGGTTCACCTAAATCCGCAGGCGCATCACATGTATGCCCGCGCGCTTGGGGCGCGTTGGCGACGTCGGCGCGACGCGGCAAGCCGTGTTGCCGAGGCTGGCACGCGCAGACGGCGCGGGCCGCGCGGGCGACGCGCGCGAGCGCGCGCGGCGATTGCGGCTGGCGTCTCCTATCAAAGAACGCCCGCATCGCCATGCGTCGGGCGGCCGCGGCGACGACCCGACCAGCGCATGCAAGTTCGCATGCGGCCCCAGCGCGGCGGTCGACCAGGCCAACGCTTCCCTCGCGGCGCACTGAGGCTTCATTACGCACCCGCCCGCCCGCGGCACACCCGACGTGAAGCGCTGCGGGCGCTAGCGACACAGTGCGGCGCGCGCGCTCCGCGCCGATGCTCGGCGACTCAATGCCCCCGCGCATCTTTCGACGGCGACCCCTTCCTCGACCAGGATTAGCGCGCGAGCGCGCCACGCGCAGCCGCGTCCAGCGCGGCTCGCCGCTGCCGCGGCGCACGGCACGCCCAGTCCGAGGCGCGCGCAGCCGCAGCCGTCGTCGTCGTCGTCGCCTGTCGGCCCGTCGGCCCCAGCTCCAGGGCCCGCAGCGCAAGACGTCCGCCTTGCGGAACTGGACCCCCTCGGCCGCTGTTCTTTACGCGCGCCAATGGGGGCCCCGCACGCGGGAGGCACGACGGGCATGTAACGGGCCGCGCCACGCGGGCGCGGGCGCCCGACACGCGGGCGTCGCGGGCAATGCGGGCTCGAAAAATACATGCGGATCGCCAAGGGCGGCCCCGCGCGCGCTGCAAGGGAACATCGTCGACCGCGCATGGCGCAGCGGAACCGCTGGCGATCGCCCGCTGGGCGCGGCGGGGCGGGGGCGATGCGCAGGCGATGGCGCAGGCGCGCGCGCGCCAGCGGGAGCGCATGTCGCCCCACCCCCACCGCCCGCATTCGGCGGGCGGGCCGCGCGCGGTGGGCGAAGCGCGGCGCCCCCCCTTCCGCGGCGACGCGGGCTCGGCGGGGGCGACGCGCGGCGGCATCTCGATCGGCGGCGGCGATGCCGACATTGCGCGCGAAAGCGCGCCCGTCGCGCTGGTCAGCAGCGGGGCGAAGGAGGCCCGCTGCAGCGCAACCTCACCGCGCAGCGGCTGAAAGGTCGGGCTGGAAATGCGGCACGCGTGCCGCCCCATGCGGCGCGCATCGCATCGGAAACAGCGACAGCGATGGCCCGTCCAGACCAGCGCCAAGCGGCGCTCCAGAAGTGGACACCCAACCGCCCGCAGAACGCATGCCGCTGCGACTCGCGATACTGCCCCGTGAAGTCCCGCCCGCCATGGCATGGCTGGGCTATGAGGGATGGGGCGCGCCGTCGGGGCCAAAGATGGCATCGTCTGCGTCTTCCGCGACGCCGCGCATCCACGAGCGGCGCGCAAACTGCGGGCGCGGGCAAGGGCGCCGCACAATGAATGCGACAGCGCTGGTGGGCCGAGCGCGGCGCAACGGCCCACGACGCATGCGGGGTCGCCCCGCGGCCGACACCCTCTCGGCAATGCCGCCGACGCTGAGGAGCAGATCTGGGCGACCCGCCGTCGGCATGCCCACGTGGCAGGCGCGCGCGCGCGCGCGCGTCGCGCGTCGGCATCGCTGGGCCTCGCGCAGCGCCACGGGCGCAACTCGTCCAACGCTTGGGCAACTTGGGGGGGCGCGGGCGGCACAGCGAATCGGGCGCGCGGGCTGCCCCCGATCGGCCATCGTGGCGCCGCGCACGAACGTTCGAGTGCAGCAACCCCTGCCATCGAACTTGGGCGTTCAGGTGGATGGACCATATGATGCAAAGATCGTGGACGCTCCAGTTCCAGCCACTCCAGCTGCCAAGCTTGGACCACCAACCATTTGCCTGTAGCGGCGCATAGCGACCTCTCCCGTTCGATGGGCGAGCGGCCGATTAAAACAGACTGGCCACGCGCGTCATGGGAATGCAACGGCGGATGGGCTTGACAGGTCCGCCAGGGCCCCTATTTCACAACAGCCGCACCACGCAGCCAACGGAAACTATCGCCAAACGCGGCGCAAACCGCAGAGGGGAGCGGCCGAAGCCGAGCGTTTCTTCTCGCGCCGCGCACCCGCAGCCCATCTTTATTGTACTGAGAAGCAGCTCTTCGCAGCGCCTGCACCACTACGCCGCCCTGCGGGTGCCGACCGTGGAACCCTGGGGCGGGGGGGCCAGCGCCCGTAAACATATCTGCGGCATGAATCTGATCGCACCCACGCACATGCCACCGCGCCCACCCAAAAAAAACATGCAGGATAGTTCGGCCGCGAATTGTCCGACGGCAACAACCGCAACTTCTTGGCAACGGTGGACGGCGCGCCGCTTGATTCACCTGGCAAAGCGCGGAACGCTGCCCACCCCAAACAATCGTGCCACATACCAGCCAACGACCAGTTCGACTTCTTGGGCGAGCAAAGCGGCATCGCGACTCTCGGCCTCAGCGAACCCTCGACTGGCGGCAAGTTACGCGGCGCCCCCGCGCGCTGAAACGCCCGACCGCAGGTCGGCCACCCGCGGCCGCGGGCCGCGCTCGACCGTGCCCCCCGCGACCTTCGGGTGACAACTCCGCGCGCCATGCGGACTGAACTGCGGGCAACACGTGCGCTGACCGCGTCGCCGCGAGGCGCGGGTGGCATTTGTGTCTGGCGCGCCTTGTCGCGACTCGCCACCGCACCCCATGGCCGCGCGCACAGCCCCCATCACGGCCCCAGCGCGCGCATGGCGCGAGCCGCGGCACGATCGACCCTGATAAATCTCGTCAGCAGCGCTCGGGGCGCGCTCTTGCAGCAGCGCGGAAGATGCCTCTAGATCGTGGCCCCATGTCTGGTTGGGCCGCTGCGCTGGGAACCTCGGCGCCGACTGCCGAGCGGCCCGTGTCCGCATTGGTCGGCGGCGCTGCCCGCCCTCGCCCGCGGCGCCTTTGCTACAGACGGCGGGGCTTGCGAGGGCCGCCGCCCTGCCGCGAACGAGCATCGGCGGCGCCTGCAATCGCAGGCCCAGCAGCGAGCGCGCACGGAAGCGCAGCTGGCGAAAAACAGGGCAACAACGAGCGCTTGCGAGAGATTAAAGCTAGCTTGATGGAAGTCGCTTGAGCCGCCTACGTCGCAGGCCTAACCCAACGCGGGCCGAACCAAGATGGCAACGGGAGCACGGGGAGGCGGGGCGACGGTAGCAAGGCAGGTGGGGGAGGGGAGGGGTGGGAATGCGGAGGACGTGGGAATCATTATCAGGATAGCGGGTGGAAGGAGAAGGTGCGACCTGTAGGACGGCGGAGGCGAGAATAAGGAGAGGCATCAGGAATAAGCATGGGGATGGAGGAGTGACGGGGTATGTTGATAATGGGGGTGAGGCCGATCGGGGCACCCAATGTCAGTAGCCAACGGCCCCCCACAGGGGGGCACCTGTTCAGTATGGCACTCCATGGCATCAGTGTGCCCCACGTCGCACCCCCTTCTCATCGGGCCGCAGCGCAACTCTGAGCGATGCCTCAGTGAAACAGCCACGGGCAACAATCGTCGGAGCAAGGGGCGGGGTCGGTATGGGGTCGGCTGAGAAACGTCATACGTTTGTTTGTTGTTTCTCAAACCTTCGGGGGGGGGGGAATTTGCCCACGTACTGCCAACAGCGTCCCAGCGCAACAAGTATTGCTTGCATTCACGACTGGATCGCACACGCTCTACAATGACCTATGTTTGTTGTGAGGGCAATGACAGGGGAGAGTGGGGGGGGGGGCAATGAGAAGAAAGGAAGTATGCGGGGGTGTATTCAGGGGACTCTGCATGGCTCAAGGCTCCAATGCTGGCTCCATGCCCTCTCCAGGCCACCTGGCCCGCTCGTACTTCAAAAGCATGCGTGCTGGCTCGTCCGCACGCCTCAACAGGATTCGCCGCGCGGCCCTTCGCTGGTTCAGCGAGGGGGTCTTCGTCCACACGTGAAGGTCAGCTGAATCAGCCTCAGCACACAGCAAGGCCCAAGCTAGCAAGAACCCAAGCGGCCTCCCTTCAGGAGAATGCTCGGCCCCAGGCGTTGCAGTGCGATTCTTCCTACACCTGTTCCCGTGGCATTCCTTCCTGCCGCACTCTGCATAGAACGTTTTCTTATTCTTAGAAAATACTAAAGTATGAATGCCAAACTTCACCCTGATAGCGTTTGCTTCGGGGTCCGAATCGGGAAACTCGGGGTCGGGCAACTCAATATCGTCGTCGTCATCAAGGGCTGCCGCTGCGGGCGGCGGCGGGGGCGGCGGCGGGGGTCCTACATCACCAGGACCGCCGCCATCTGCCTCTGGCTCAGGCGGCGCACCACCTTCTCCAAAAATGACGTCCATATGGTGCTCTGACTCCGTGTCATGCTCATCGACGGCGCCCACGCAGTCCATGTGAACTGGTTCGGGTTCAGGGGCCAGGTCGACGTGATCCCCCATGTCGTCGGCAACAGCGGCGTCGAAGCCAGGGGCCTCCTCGTGGCCCTCCTCGGGCTCGTCGTCGACGTATCCGCCAGCGCCGTCGTCCATGTCGTCGTCCCCCTTGAACCCGTCATCCTCGCTGTCGTCATACTTTGACAAGTCGATGCGCCACCCCTTCCTCTTCCGTCTCTTAGGTGGGGGGCCGCGCCGAGGCATCCACAACAAGTGAGCGGGGTTGACGGGCAAGACGGGGTCGCACTCGGCAGAGTTCGGCACGAAGCTACCGAGCATGCCATGCGAATGCCGCAACTCCCAGAAGCTCACGTCCCAACGCTTCTCCAGGTCCAGCTTCGAGAAAAACTGAACCGTGCCACTGCCATCCAGCAAGCTCGTGACCCTGCGAGGCCTTGAGCACCACGGCGAAATCGCAGCTGCAGCGCCCCGCGGCGCCTCGACGAAATGGAAGAGGGACTCCCAAGGCTTCTGCCATTGCCAACCGACGTGGGCCCAAACCAGAACAGCCGACTCGTCAACGTTCTCCGAGACCATCTGGGCCGACGTCCCTGCCGATGAAAGCGGCGACGACGTCCCCGTTCAGCAGCTTCTTTTTGAACCCAGCCGACGCCACATCAGATGCACGAAGAGCGGCCTTGAAGTTGGCGGTCACCTTGCCCGCGTGAGCTGCGCCCCCTAGCATGCACACGCAACAACCCAGATACTTGCAGCGATGATGCTTCTTCTCGGCGTCCCGCTGCTTCCCAGCCTCGAGAATCTCGGGGCGACGGGGGCCGCCGCAGATACTGTGCAACTTCGCCCATGTCTCGAGCAATCGCTTCTGGATGGTCTGCCCCACGGCGTTGCTGGTGCCGATGCTCAGCAACTCCTTGCTCTTCGCGATGGTGCGTGATGGCGCCCACTCGTAGTCGTAGCATGTCGGGTGGCCGTTCGGTATAGGGAGATGGTCGACATGCGTTTCACCGGCAGCGCCAACCTGCAGCGAGCGCGATCCCAAATCACCATGTCGAGCATAGTCCACCAGCGACCGCATCTCGGCAGCCTGCAACTCCTGCTTCATCTTCGTCTCGACGAAGCAATCGGCCTTCAGGCTCAGCACGGTTTTCCACGAATCTGCGGGTCGCGACTCGAGGTCGGCAGAACGTTGCAGCAACGGCATATGTTGAGCGACGTCTCTGTGTTCCAAGCAAGCATCGTGCATCGCAAGAGCGTGCTTTGCCTAGGATTCGCGGGCTGACTTCAGACTCTGTCGTTCAATATCTCTCCTCCCGTGCCCGAAGGGCTTCTTGTTCCCCATCCGCACTTGCTCGGTAGCCTTTCTGCCAGCCGTGATAAGCCGTTCCTTCATCACTGGATTTAGCATTGCTGCGCGATAATCTTGAGACATACTGCCGCCGAAATTTGTTTTACCCTCCACATTCTGGCACCCCATAGATATGAATGCGCGGTAGGGGCCGCCACCGCCACCACCTTTCTTCCCCTGGCTCGCCGCCGCAGCGCCCGCCTCCGACGAGCTCGCAGCGCCAGAAGAGGGCGCTGCATCAGGCACCACGGCGCAGCCCCCCGCACCCGCCTCTGGCATCTCTGGCGCACGAATCTCTTGACATGCTTGTTCAAATGCACGAAGCCGCCTCAACAACTCGGCGGCGCTTGCATCCTCGATGGCTTGCCGATGGGTCTGCACGCTCGACCCCTCCAGCTGCCTGCGGAATCGGCTGTGCCAGACCTCGACGGGCACGGTATCGCGCATCAGCAGCAAGAGCGTGCATCGAAGACCGGCCAATGCAATCGTCGACGCGACGCCGCCTCTGCCCTCGCTCGTGCAGTGCTTGTGGAAGGAAGCGAACCAGTCGTCCCACATGTGCTCCTCCGCGAGAAGCTCGTCAATCAAATCGGGCTCTGTGAGTAAACGAAAAGGCTTGAATGGGTATGTTGACCGGTGCACCTGGAACTCCAGCATGAGACAGAGTGACCTGGATAACTGCTTGAACACCTTCAGTCGCAAGGAGAGCGACCTGCAATTCGCTGGGAGCACGCGCCACATGTCTCCAGATCCCATCAGCTGCTTGATCAAACCAATGAGCTTCACGTCGGGGGTGCCCGTGGCCAGCGACAAGACTCTGCATGCTCGAAGGTTGAACCCAGACTGGCCCGCCATTACACATCGCCCCTCCTCAGCACGTTGCCGCTGGCCCCAAGCCGACCCGCTCATCCATAACAAAGTCTGCATCGCAACCCTGTGCACTTCTGCAACCCGTCGAAGCACGGTTGTCTCGGCAAGAAACGTTGGCCTCGATATCCACTCCCGAACACGCTGGCGACGACGGGCCATCTCTTGCTGCTGGAGCTTCCACTCGGGCAAGGGCTCGCCCTGATTCCCGCCGCCATGCGCATGGGCTGCAGGATCGGGCGCCGCAGCCCCCGCCACGCCTAGAGGAGACCCCGCGTCGCCATCCAGCAACATCGGAACTGCATGAGCACCGTCTCCAGGGGCCCCCTCGCCGACTACAGCCCCGACGTCGCCAACAATGTCTCTGAATGTCGCGCACCAGTCCACGCACGCGTCCTGGAAGATCCCGTGGATGCAAGCAAGCCCCCCGATCCAGTCCAAAGGCTTGTCATGACCAACCCAAGAATCCCTCGGAAAACAGCGGGGCGCCGCGCCAGCCATGCACTTCACGAAAAATACCGAGAACTTTTCCTTACAATGCTTCTCACTGTTGCAACATCCATCGCAGTAGTGTTGGAGTTTCCGTGAAGACCATCTGCCATTGCAGAGCGACTCCACGATCTTGCGCCTCAGTCTCTGCGAGCGCTCCTTCCCCGTGAAGAACAGATCGAGCCGCAACTGCCTCTCGTGGAGGTTGGTGTCGGGCGGTGAGCCTTTGATGTACTCGAGGCGGTCATTGACGAGCTTCCTCAACACTCTCCGAAACCGAGCCATGCCGAAGCCGTTGGACATGGAATGAGACACATCTATTATCGCATTGATATCATCTTGCCCGAAAGCCATCACTTTTGCATGAATAGTTGCCATTCGATGCACGACACATTTGAGATGAATGCAACTGAACCCAACGTATCCTGTCGTAGTGGCAGGACCTCGCTCCGCAGCCTGGCAAGATGCATCGCCATCTGTGGTCACGAGGCGCTGTCGCCGCTCGAAGCTGGCAGGTATGTCCCCCAGCTTCGGCCTTGACTTTTCCAGACACTGCATGTAACACTCTGGGTGATTGCTGGCCATACTCTGATGCCACGCTGGCAAACTGAAGCGAAACGACTGAATATACCCATCAACTTTGACCAAAAGAGAGAATGTCCAAAACGTGGCCAGAATCTTTTGCTGCGAAACCTCAGTGAGTGATGCCGCCAGCTTCTCTTCTTCAGGAGTGAGGGTCGAGCTCGACTTGACAACTGCATTGAACTCAACGTCCGCGACGCGCAACCTCATCGGAGTCTCATCGTACTGGCACGACTCCGCAAAGAGCAAAAGCTGTCCTCCCAATCGGCGAGTGTTCGAAATGATCTGCTGCATCGCACACATCACATCAGAATAAAGAATTGACAAACCTGCCATGGCGAGACACCGCCGTCGTCTAGACAAGGTGAACGGACTCGTGCTCAACATCTCGGCCTCTACTTTCAAGCTGGCGTGCGAACGTTTTGTTGAAAAATAATGGTCGGCAATCCGCTTGAATACCTCATCAGTCAGATCCAGCGCGTCGCTCTGGTGGACTCGGCCCCACAGCACAGACACATCCTGCAACGACGACCCCTCGTGTATGATCTCTGCGACGGGGCCGATGCTGTATGGCGTCTCATCGGCAACCACTGGCAATGGGTACGGGACAATCGCCAGGTCCGCAGCCGCGGGAGGAAGAGGAGCATCGGCAGCGCCTCCACCCACGGGGCCGCCCGCGTCTGCATCAGCCTCGCCGCCGCCGCGTTCAGCATCCAGACGCTGGCGCACCAGCTTGATAAGCTCTTTGGATGTCAAACTCGCTGGCGACGCGTCGTCGTCGCCAGCTCGCCCTGCGTCGCCGCCGCCGCCCTCCACGCCATCAGGGCACTCACCAGCAATGGCACGTTGGAGGCCCGCCCAGGGCGCGGCAGCGGCAGGCTCCCCGTCGCCGCCGCCAACCTCCACATCTAGGCACTCACCAGCAATTGCAGCATGGAGGCCCGCCCAGGGCGCGAGCGCGGCGGGCCCGCCTCCGCCGCCGCCAGCCCCCCCATCACTACATTCATCTTCGATAGATTTCTCAAGGCATGCCCACGGCATGCAAGACCCCTGACAAAGCGCGAACGCTAGAAGTGGTTTGAGCCAAAATCGTTGCGGACGACGGGCACTGGCATCTCGAGCTTTCCGCTCCCCTCTTCGCGCCCAACCCCCGAGACACTAACTGAACGAGCCCGCGCATCCTTAATGTCAGGGGCCCAAGGACGCCACTGGGTAACACCCGAATCTTCGCGCCCCCACGCAATCCTGAAATCTTCGCGCCAAGACCCCACGTGCCCAAGGAACCACGAGGCGCGAAACTTATCCTGATAGGGGCAATCCTCCTCCTCCCCTCCTTCGTTTTGCTTGCGATTGCAAACGTCATTGTAGTTGTTGTTTATCTCCCCCCCCGCTTGATCCCCCCCCCCTCCCCACCGCTGCCATTTTGGCTAACGCCTCCGTTTGGCCACCGAGATGGCATTCGCATCGGACATCTACGTCGGCGGGAACGCATCGGCCACTCAAGGGCCGAGGAACCTCGCAAAAACTGAGCGAACCCTCCGCTACATCGAGGGACACCACAAACATAAACATTTCAAACATATGCGTTTCAAACATTTTCGAAACATTTTCCCTATTTCCTGGAACCTACTAAAACAACCCGCTTACGAAGACATCTTTTTCTCAAACTGCACATCCTGAATCTCGAATTTGCGCAAGTAGTGCAAGGCAGCCTCGTTGTTGGGGAGCTTCGTAATTTCGGGGCGCATCTGTTCTCCGTTCTGCCTCACGAAAGCCTCGCCCATCTTCGGCGCGAGTGCGTATTCGCCGTAGGCCTCGATCTCTGAGGCAACGAGGAACTTGCTCGCGTCTCTGCGGCGTACATCGCGCGGCTCAGGACGCGCATGGTCAAGGGGTGATTGCGGCCTGTGTTCTCGGCGATGTCTTCGAACATGCGGCGCGGAGCAGTCAGTTCGCTAGAATTCACCGCGGCCGAATGCCCCGGTGCGAACTCGTCAATGAAAGGGCCATCGCCCATTGCAGCGGCATACTTGGCGAAAGCCGCGACGACAGCAGGCTGGAACTTCAAGGAGCTCGCGTCGACCACCCTGGCTACAAGCCGGCCCAGCGGCACCTGCAACAACGCAGACTTCGGCGCACTGGCAAAGGAGGGAAAAAAAGGGTGGGCGAGAAGGGGGGATCGGAGGACGAGGTTGGCGCGCATGAGGATAGGGGCGGGGATGGGACGGAGGCGGGCGGTGCTACCCTCTCAGCCGCCGCCTCCTCCCCCTCTCCGCCCCCCGTGCCCCTCTTACTTGGCCAACCTCATATCGCCCTCCTACCCCCCTCCTCGCCCTGCCCCCACATGTCCCACATCGCTTGCTTACGAACCGAAGTTGCAGGGCCCACTCGACCTGGGGATCGCTCGGGAAATGCGTCTCGATGACGCTCTCGCAATGCTTGATGTGATCGACCTCGCTCTTCGCGAGGCTGCTGTTGTTGTCCGCGTTCATCCACTCGATCAGCTTCTCGCACTCTTCCTTCTGGCACTCGTGGTTCAGCGCGATGTACTTATGGCCTGCAGAAATCACACAAGTCAGCTTCTCGTCGTTCTCCACCTGGAGTCGCTCAAGGGTCGAGATGACGCCTGCCTTGCACGGCCGTGACAACAGGGCGCGGTGGGACCTCGCCAGCGTGAGATACCCCATCTTATCCACGTTAACTGGCGTGTACAGCATTGAATTTCCAGTGAGCTTCTCGTTGCAGCCAATCCATTATGGCCACAATTTTGGGCAGCCCTCTTTCCTCAGCCCGACGACAACACCAGGTTTCGCCCTCAATGGGTCGTACCCTTTCTTGGAGTTGGCGTTGAAGTCTTCGTGCACGCACTGCGCGTTTGTGTCTGAACTGGATCGGCCCCAATGGCAATGCCCGATCTCCTCGGGTGGAACGTTCACAAACTTACCCCTGTACACGCTGTGCTCGTCGATCAGCTTCATGGCATCCTTTCAAAGTTTCTGAACCGAGGTCTGGTCGCGGTCGCTGCTTGGGGTCGGCGCCACTGGCGGCGGCATCGCGGCGCACCCTGCCCCTTCGGGCGAACGCCGGCGCGTCGGGGTCGAGGCGACTCCTCGCCTCGCCGAAACCCCCGGAGTCAAAATGGCTGCAATGAAAAGGGCATGGGGGCGAGGGGGCCGGGGGGCGGGGTCGAGAGATCCAGGGCCGAGGCCGGCGCCCGCGTGGCGCCCCAGCCACGTTAAGGGCTCGGTTCCAGGCATTGCTCTTTCATCGGTTTTAATATGACACTCTCCTCGAACCAGCGGTCATTTTCGGCGCCTAGCTTCGGCGCAGTTATCTTCCTGCCTTCGCGCCCTCGCTCGGTCATCTCGGCGCCCCCAGCTGGCAACTTAGGCCGCTCAGGTAATTTCCGCGCGTGCAGATTGGCGTGCTCGCGTTGTTATTTACGCGCCCCCACGGGCGACATAAGCCGCCTAACCTCGGCGCGGTTAACTCCGCGCCCTCGAGCGACGATCGCCGGCGGCTGCAGGGAGCCGATAACGGCGAAAACGCTATTCTTTCTCCGATGCCACACGGCGGGCGACAGGTGCAACCACGCTGAAGCCTTCGCAACGCGCAGCGCCAAACACTGCCACGGCCACAGCGACGATGGGACAGCGAATCGCTTCGATCACACCGATTGCGAACGATTCGCCAAGAGCCCAAAGATATACACCACCACCACCTCCATGCCTTTTCACCCCCTCCAAGGAAAGAAGAAACGAACATGAGGGGGGAGGAGGAGGAGGAGGGGATGGTGGCGGGGGCGGCGGCGGCGGTGTAAATTCCTGGGCCCCAGACGGAGCGGAGCCTAAAGAACGCAGACCAGCAGCCCAGAGCTCTCAACTGGCCATCGCTCGGACGTCCATTCCTTGTCCTTTTTGCGGTTTCGTGCGTGATTCTTTCGCTGGATGGTCCAGGATGTTCTTTGATACTCCCCGCCGAGAAAAAGTCCACGCGCCCGAGAGATGGCGAGTCAAGGCCGCCACGGCGAAAGCGCCCTCACATGCCGCGCGGGCCGCGCGGGCGCAGCAGCGGCCGCGGCCGCCTTGGCAGCCGCGGCCGCCTTGCGCCGGCCTCCCTGGGTTTCGGCGCCCCACTGGCTGTCTGTATCAGGCCACAGCAAGCGGCCAGTGCCGCTCTCGATCCGCGGTGGCGCGATGCTGACAATGTCCATCTACCGATGGAAGTTACGCTGCTCCGCCACCACTTCTGCGGCCCCTCTCTGGACTGCTGCTCTCGTTTTCGCCGCCTCATGTGAAACTGCGATCGCGGCTCTAGCCAAGGCATCCTCATACTGCATTGTTTGGTGTTCGAGGTCCTGGATGGCTCTGTTACGGGCTTCCCCCGCAGCTATCCTGGCGCGCTGATATTTCTGGCAACCGCTCGTGCCACTGTTTCTTTCTGCGCAGCCAGAGCATGTCCATCCACATCCACTGCTTCGGGGTCGCGCCATGGAGCCCTGGGGAACGGTGAGTGTGGATGCGGATATCCATATCCGCCGCCCCCCGAGGCCCTTCGGCACAATCCCGAAGAAGTGGATGTGGATATATGAGCGAGCGTGATCCACCGCCGCTCTACTGTGGAAAATTCCCCCCCCTCTTCCTCCGGAACCCGCCCCCCCCCCCTCCGAAAATCCCCTCCCCCCCCACCTCCCCTCCCCTGGGGCACCCGAACCCCAAACGACTCCTGGTCCCTACCACCGTCCGCACCACATCCCCCACTGTGTTCCCAGCACCACTGTCCTCACCACCACTTCCCCACTGGTTCCACCACCGCCCCCACCAGTGCCCCCACCACTGTCGCACTGTCCCCACTGTCCCCGCCACTGTTCCCACCACGGTCCCACTCTCCCCACTTTCTCCACGGCCCCAACCACTGCCCGACTATCCCCAGTGTCCCCACTGTCCCATTGACTCCTCCGCTGTCCCACTGAGCTGTCCTACTGTTCCCACCACTGTCTCCACTGTCCCCACCACTGTCCCCACTCTACCTCTATCCTATTATCCCACCGCCGTCCTCGCCACCACCTTCACCACCGTCCCCACCACCACTGTACCCTCCACTCTGCCACTGTTTCCACCACATCCCCACTGTCCCCACACCACTGTCCCCACCACCACCGTCACCACCACTGTCCCACTGTCCCCAGTTCTCCCACCATTGTCCTCACCACAGTCCCCACCACTACCGTCCCCACCACTGTCCCGCTGTCCCCACCACTGTCCCGCTGTCCCCTCACCACTGTCCCCATCACCACCTTCCCCCACCACTGTCCGCACCCCCCCCCAGTTTTCAAGGAGGGGGGGGGGTCGAACAGGTAGTGACCCCCCCCCCCCGGTTTCGAGGGGGGGTCGAGACGGCAGTGACCCCCCCCCCTTTTCATGATGGACTGGGGGGGGTGGAACCAATAGTGACCCCCCCCGTTTTTCCGGAGGTTCGAACCGGTAGTGACCACCCAATAGTGACCCCCCCCGTTTTTCCGGAGGTTCGAACCGGTAGTGACCACCCCCGGTTTTCCGCCAGCAGCGGTAGAACACGCCCTTTCGGATATGTCCTGGCGGTGAATTCCTGCGCTTGCCATCACGTGAAGGGCGGCGGGGTCGGGGAACGGCGGCATCAGCGCCCGACGGGGCCGCGGCTGCGGAGGACGCGGGGCGCCGCTTGAGCCCGGTCATGTCTGTGGCCCAACATGGATGCCGCCGTTCGCCGCCCTCGTATTTTCTCTCGGCCTGTCCCCAATCATTTCTGGAGGCCCAGAAAACCATTTCTATAAGTATGAAAATGGTTTTCCAGAAGCTCGGACCGTATCCACCCACCACCCCTGACACCGCCAGCCTCCTGGAGCCTCTGGGCACAGGTCTTAGGGGCAACCCACCCAGCAAAAACCGCGCCGGCGCCCCCCACCACCTCTGACACCGCCAGCCCCCTGAAGCCTCTTGGCACAGGTTCGTAGGGGCCACCCACCCAGCAAAAACTGCGCCAGCACCCCCCCCACCACCCCTGACACCGCCAGCCTCCTGGAGCCTCCGAGCACAGGTTCCTAGGGGCCACCCACCCAACAAAAACCGCGCCGACCCCCCCCCCACCACCCCTGACACCGCCAGCCTCCTGGAGCCTCTGGACACAGGTCTTAGGGGCAACCCACCCAGCAAAAACCGCGCCGGCACCCCCACCACCCCTGCACCCCCACCACCCCTGACACCGCCAGCCTCCTGGAGCCTCTGGGCACAAGTTTTCAGGGGCCACCCACCCAGCAAAAACCGCGCTGGCACGAGACACCCAACAGGCCCCAAAGGCTGCAAGAAACCCCCAAGAGACCCAACAGCGACTCCACGAGGCCCCAAAACTGCACCCAAACAAAAAAAACGAGATACACCAGAGAATCTGGAGACTCATCTGAACCCTTCCTGCCGTGCTCGGAAAAGTACCCGGACAACAAACGAATCCAACATTCGTCGCTCAACTGGGGTCGGCGGCAGGGGCGGCAGCCTTTAGATAAATGGTCGTGCCCGATGTGGCGCGCCAGATGGTGGGGCGAGGCAGGGTGCCATACGTGCGTGCCGAAATAAAATGGTCGAGACGAAGTGGGCGCGCCGGCTAGGGGGCAAGAGGGAACTGGGCTGGCTGGTCGGAAGGAAGAGCGCGGTGCCAGTGCAATGCGTGCGTGCCGAAATACAATGATCGAGGCGGAAAGGGCGCGCTGGCTGGTAAGCGAAGGGGAGCTGGGCTGACGGGGGGGGGGAGGGGGGGGCGCGGTGCCAGTGCTGGTGCCCGTGCGTGCGTGACGAACAAAAATAATCAGGGTGCGAGGGGGACCTGGGCTGGCTGGGGGGGGAGGGGGGGGCGCAGTGCCAGTGCAGTGCGTGCGTGCCGAAATCAAGTGATCGGGGCGGAGAGGGCGCGCTGGCTTGGGGAAGAGGGGGGGGGCTGGGCAGGCTGGGGGGGAGGCGGTGCCAGTGCCGTGCGTGCGTGCCGAATCGGAGCTCTAGACACCCTGTGCAAGAGAATGACAAGAACTAAGATCCTAGACCCAGGAACAGAAGGCTATGATTATACGTGGATGGGGGTCCCTCTTCTCCTCCCCCTCCTCCTCCTCCTCCTCCTCCTCTCCTCCTCCTCTCCTCCCTCCTCCTCCTCCTCCTCCTCCTCCTCCTCCTCCTCCTCCTCCCCTCCTCCTCCTCCTCCTCCTCCTCTCCTCCTCCTCTCCTCCTCCTCCTCCCTCCTCCTCCTCCTCTCTTCTCCCATCCTCCTCCTCGTCCTCATCTCATCCTCATCCTGATCATGATCCTCATTATCATCCTCATCCTCATCCTCATCATCTCATCATCCTCATCCTCATCATCATCATCATCATCATCATCATCATCATCATCATTCATCATCATCATCATCATCATCATCATCATCATCATCATCATCATCATCATCATCATCATCATCATCATCATCATCATCATCAGCATCATCATCATCATCATCATCATCATCATCATCATCATCATCATCATCATCATCATCATCATCATCATCATCATCATCATCATCATCATCATCATCATCATCATCATCATCATCATCATCATCATCATCATCATCATCATCATCATCATCATCATCATCATCACCATCACCATCACCGTCACCATCACCATCACCATCACCATCATTAGTATTATCATCAGCAGCAGCATCATCATCAGCATCAGCAGCACCATCGTCCCAGTCATCATCATCACGAACATCATCATCAGTATCAGCATCAGCATCAGCATCATCCGTGTCATCATCATCGGCATCATCAGCATCCTCATCAGCATCAGCAGCATCATCATCATCATCACCATCAGTATCAGCAATTCATCACCATCATCAGCATTATCATCATCATCAGCAGCATCAGCATCAGCATCAGCATCAGCATCATGATCAGCTGCATCATCAACTTCATCATCGTCGTCGTCATCAGCAGCAGCATCATCAGCATCATCATCACCTTGTCGTTACCACTACCATCAACAACGGCAGCAGCATCATAATCATCGTAATTACCATGATAATTATCATCCCCACAACCACCATCGTCATCACCATCGTCATCACCATCGTCATCACAATCAGCAGCATCATCATCATCATTATCGTCGTCGTCATAAGCATCAGCAGCATCATCGTTCATCATCATCAGCAGCAACAGCATCGTAATCATCGTTGCCATCATCATCATCAGCATCATCATCATCACCATCATCATCGTCATCATCAGCATCAGCATTATCCTCATCCACAACATCCTCATCGTCATCATCATCGTCATCGTCATCATCGTCATCCGCAGCAGCAACAGCAGCAGTAGCATCAGTATCACCAGCACCAACACCACCAGCTCGGGTAGAGCTGGTTCCCGCTCTCTCTCCTTCCAATATGGTCGATGATCCTCAAAACGTGTGTTAGCGCCAAAATGCCCCTGTCCACTGAGGCCCCTCCATCTCACGCAAGCGTCGTCACGACGGCCGACACGGGCTGCGCGCCATCGGCGGAGGCGGGCCCAAGTGGGGTAACGCCGTCGCCGTCATCGTTGTTGCGTTCGTCGTCGTCGTCGTGGGGAGAATTGGCACTTGTAAGACGAAGCCAGGACCAGGGCAAGATCGGACTGGGATAATTCGGGAATCTCTGAGGCCTGGCGGCTCTGGAGCAAGTGTAGGGCGCCGCGGGGGGTCCAGAACGCGCAGGAACACTCTGATAGCGTTCCGGGACGCTCTGGAACGATAAATTCTGGTCACAAACTCATGGGATAAAAGTGTCGTCATTTGCCCCCAAAAAACAGCGGGTTCGTCTCGGGGTCTCGCACCCTTCCGTTGACATCGCTTCGTAAGTGTTCTGTCTTGCGTTCGTTACCCAACCGACCTCCTCCCCCCTTCCCCCGACCCTCCATCCATCATTGTTGTTTTGTTTCTCTCTCCCTCTTTCCGCTCCTCGTCATCATATTCATCTTAATCAGGGCGACCTTTAGGGCTTCACGTAGGAAGGGCGAGGTAAAAGGAACGGCAAGCTGAGAGAAGGAAGGATGCTGGAGGCAACAAGGGCGGGGGGTCAAAATCGAGGAGGACGACTCAGACGGGCAAGCTTTGCTAAAATGACAAGCAAGACGAGAGGAGGCAGGAGGCTGGAGGCAGGAGGAAGGGGAAGGAAGGAAAGGAAACAGAGAGACAGACAGACAGCCAGCCAGACAGACAGACAGACAAACAGAGAGACTCTGATGTGCAAACGTGCGACGGCCCAGGTCAAAACAACTCGAACGACATGTTGAGCTAAGCGAGAGCTCGATCGCCAATCTTAGATTTGAAAGCGTCTTCCACTCTATTCAACCACAGGTTTCGTGTGTATCCGCACAAATCTCCAGTGTAGTCCCGAGCCGCTTGGCTAGCACATCCTCCCAACGCCACACATGGAATCTGGAACCGCGCCCCTGGCTGCCGAGGACGCTCTGAAAATGGGCCAAATATTCGGAGCTCCTACAAGGAAGAATTTGTCCTACCAATGTGTCGGGGGCCGGGCTGCTAATGCGCGCCACGTGGCCGGCCCACTTACGAATATGGAGCAAAGCCACTTCATCCCATCGACGCCATCGATGCTGACTTCGGAAACCTTGCACAATTCTCGCGTTAATATCCACGTAGTCGTCGGCGTCCTGCTGTTTGCTGCTGATGCCTGCGAGTTTGAAGCCCAAGATTATGCGCGGCATCTTCAGCTCCACGCATCGTATTGCGGATAAGTCTTTGACTGCAAAGTGGCCAATGCCCAAACTGTAAATTCAGCTGGCATGACCAAGTCCCGCAATTTCTGCAATCTCCGCCAGACCGGAATACGCCAGCACAGCAAATGCGAACGATGCTTTGCGAAAGCGGCCCATGCAACGCTCATCGATGATTCACATCTGCAGCAGTCCCCAGAAGCGGCGATCTGGCTGCCCAAGACCTAGATGGCAGTGTCACGAATCACAAACGGCACATCGCATTCGGCTGCGTCGTCTTGCACTGACAGGAGCTCCGGCCATTCACTGAAGACTCTGACGGCACCGTGGGCTGGGGCTCGATTCGTCGTCGTCTACGAGCACGCTGCCAAATCGACTCGCCATCCAGCCTGTCCGAAAACGGCGTACCACTTCCTGGCCATAACTTGTAGCTGGGTCCGGCTCTGGGCCAAGAGCCACAAGTTGTCGGCGAATAGAATTACACCCACCTTCCGCGCCCGCATCTTCGAATCCTTCCAGACACGCCGTTCACAGCTCGCCTGCAAGACGGCGAGGTCCTCGCGTGAGGACTCGGCGCCGCACTGCGCGCGCTCGCACCAAGCCTGGAAAAGAACCACCGCCCGACGCATCGACGCCCACATTGACATTCCGAGGCGCCTCCGGGCCCCCCCTGAAACATCGATCGGGCGCGTCGCCGGATCCGACCAGCCAGACATCCGGGCAGCTTCACAACCCTCATGCTCCAGATCACTTCTTGGGCGCAGGCGGCCGCCAGTGTCCTCGGGATTCCCCTTGCTTCGAAAGCCCGTGCCCAAGCACCATCGCCCACGACGTCGTAAGCATTACGAATGTCACCGCCCAGGTAAAACCAGTCACGCTTGTGCTCGACAGCTCTCTACGAGCTGCCGCAAGATAAATTGGGCCCCCGCGGCTTGGTGCCCTGCCCGAAAATCCAACTGATGCCCAGATAAGCGCCACTTGTCGAGCTCGCCAAAGTCCGCCAAAGCCACGCTGCAGAGCTTGGCCAAGACTGACCGCGCGACTATCCCCCTCCAGTGCCTCATGCTCGTTAGGTTGGCGACACTCGAACAGGAGATTTCGTAGGCGGCGAAGGTGTCATCTGTGGTTGCGCTCCGACTCAACATCCCAAATTGTACAAGCAAGTCGTCATACACTTCGTGTGGTAACGCATGAATCATCTTCGCGGCGACGCGATCATCGTCGTTGCAGGTTGTTCCTTCTTTAGCCTCCCAGCCAATTATCGCAGACGGCGCGCAACACGTGACCCTTTTCATTTCCCGCCCATTTCTTGGTCGCCCACCGCGGCGCACTGGATCAGTTTCTACATATGTACAATGCCCCAAATAGTGCGTGGATTCTGTCTGCAAGTCGCCGTCCGTGCGCAGGGCATTGTCATTCGAATCCTTGAGAACACTCTTCCATGTCTTACTCCTCCTACCTTGTTTGAGTGAGCGGCCCTGCTGAAATGCAGCTTCACACCTGAGGTTTACGTGCTCTTCCCGGACATGTTTTTTTGCAACAGGTGCGCGACAGCGCTGAACATCTTAACCATCTGAGGTGCCGTGCTGGACTACCTGGGTCTGCAAATAACGGATAATGCGTGGTCGATTGGTAGTCGCGGGCGCTTTGGCGGCCTCGGTGCCCCCCAAACGCTCGCTAGCCACAGGAAAAATGTGTAATAACTCTTCCATGCTGGGACCCATGTATGCCGAGGCGCCTGCGCTCGTGGTTGGGTGGCCCTCTGGGCGGTCCTTGCCGTCTGGCGGGATCTCCAACGCGCGTTCCCCGATTACCCCGTCACCCCCCCGAACGATTACCCCACCAATTCGCAAATAATATCCAAGATATGTTCCTTCCAGTGGCAGGTCATATGCACGGATTCCTTTCTGAAGCCGTTGATGGTCCCAATTGTGGAAAAATTAGTCCTGCTTGAACAGCTCGCACGTTTGTTCCCCTCGCTTACCACCTCGTTTGGCCAACGGTTCCCACGTCTCCTCGAAGAGCTCGTCGCCACTGCGGCCTGCCCATGCTGGACATGTCTCTACACAACGCCCAAACCGTCTGCAAGACGGCGATAAGTATAATATTATGAACAAGCCAGAAATATCGAAGTAACAACTTGACCATATACATCGATTCGAATGTCAACAGGACGTTGGGCCCCACTCCATTAAACGGTCGGGCAAATTGAGATTGAAATAACAGCCACAGCATCGCCTCCAACGCTGCCTGGAGCACGCAGTATTGTTGCTATGCCGCACAGCGCCGACGAACATAGGATGACACACGTCCGTCGACATCTCTCCGCACGCTTCGAATATGAGAATATCCCAATCCTCTGGTTGGCCTGTCTTGAACACAGCGTAGCCCCACCCACAAAAGGGAATCAACCGCCTCCGGCACCCCGCCGTCATCGTGACAATCTTGAAAAGCCCGTCGCAGAAGATATCAAATGCATCGTCCCGGCCCTATCCTGGGAGGTACCGTCCCGCGCAGTCTGGCTTTCGAATCTTCTGTAAAATCTCTCCCCGGAACTCGGCCGCCGACGAGGCCCTCCAGAACAAAGGTTTTGTTGTGCGCTCGTGTCCATTGCGCTCCCACGCCAGATATGCCCCCTCCGGCATCCGAGTCTTGGCGACCATAAGAAAATGATCAGAGCAGTCCGAAGTCGGGAAACTCAGCATCGTTCGAATATGCTCGAAGGCCAGCCACTTCGTCATGATGTAATTAATCATTCTGCCCAATCCAGGAGTTCGCGTGGAAGTAGGTATTGTCGCCGTCGTCGCTGTGAAACGAGGTACTGGTTGCCCGCAACCCCTCTTCAATGATGAATTCGTTGAGTAAGGAGGCCTTCCATGCATGCACCCGCGGAGGACTTTCCGTATAGTTGCCGATCTAACTGCATTCCTATCCCTTCAAGCTGGCAAGTAAGCTACGCTCGTGATCATGCTTGGATGTCGAAGCTCTCAAAAGCGCAGTAATTACAAATACCGGTCCGATGCATTGGAAAACAAGGCCCAATCCTGTGACCATCCCACGTAAACTGGTCCAATAGTGGTGTAGGTGGGCGTGATACCGGAGAAAAAAACATTCATTTGTTTTAAGACTGTAGTGCTGTGGGGCTATGGGGCTATAGGGGTATAACGCTCTGGGGCTGTAGGACTGTAGGACTATAGGGCTATAGGGCTATAGGATATAGGGCAACAGGGCTATGGGACTATAGGGCTATGAGGCTATGAGGCTACGGGGCTATAAGGCTATAAGGCTGTAAGGCTATAGGGCTATGGGGCTACAGGTCTATGGGACTATAGCGCTATCGGGCCATTAGAGCTAGAGGACTATAGCGCTGTAGGGCTATAGGGCTATAGGGCGATAGTAGTATACGGCTATATAGCTGTAAGCCTATTGGGCTATAGGGCTACCGTGCATGCCGGCACCCGGGCACCCGGGCACCCGGGCGTGCCGCCGAAACCAGCGGCACAGCTAACCTAACCATATGATACCAGAGAGAAACCCAATCATGATCTTTGTAGAAATATAAGGCTATGGGGCTACAGGGCTATAGGCTGTAGGTCTATGGGGCTATGAAACTCTTGGGCTATAGGGCTATAGGGCTGTAGGGCTGCAGGGCTATATGATTATAGCGCTATAGGGTTATAGGGCTATAGGGCTATAGGGCTATAGGACTATGGGGCTATAGGGCCATAGGGCTATAGGGCTCTAAGGCTATAATGTAGGACGAGCACCCAGGCGTGCCGCCGAAATCAGCGCCACAGCTAACTTAACCATATGATACCAGAGAAAAATCAAATCATAATCTTTTTAAGGGTTATAGGGCTCTAGGGTTATAGGGCTATAGGATTACAAGGCTATGGGGTTATAGAGCACTATAGGTTTATCGGAGGTTGGGGGGTGAGATCGAAGTGGAATGGAGAGCCCCCCACCGGGAAATCGGTTTCGGTTTCGTGTTCGTGCGTGCCGTGCGTACGGGCGAGGCGAAGCTGCGTAGGCGGGCGAGAGGAAAGTCTCCTGTGGCTGAAGCGCGGCTGGACCAAATGGTTCCCCTCCCGCAAACGGGGCCGCGCGGTGTCCCGCCGGTGTCCCGCCGGTGTCCCGCTGGAGTCCCGGTAAGTCTCCTATGGCTGAGGCGCGGCCGGA
>CAUYUJ010015155.1:7500-25000 GCA_963575745.1 Prorocentrum cordatum | reverse complement strand
TTCTGCACACCTTCCGCAAGCATCCGCCCCCCGTTCTACTTCCGTCGACTTCTGCTGGTGATGGTCGTGGCAAAATTCGATGAACTTGCACTGGGCCGATGCGAATCCGGCTTTAAAAGAGCCCCAAGATGGCCATAGAGAGCCTCCGGAAAGACCCAAGACGACCTGAGAGAGCCCCTAGGCGACAAAAGAAAGTCCCGACCCCTAGCGTACACAGAGAGCCCTAAGTGGTCTCAGGAGGCCTCCGAAACAACGGCGTCGGTATTTGAAAAAGCGGTTTCGGCATCCACCAAAACAAGCCTCGGCATCCACCAGAATAGGTTTCAGTTCTCGAAGGTCGGTTCTGGTGTCCACCAAAGTCGCAGTTTCTGTATCCACCAGGGCCGGTTTCAGAATCCAGCAAGGTCGAGTTCAGTATTCAGTATCCACGAATATCTGCCTTCTGCCCACCACATGTTTGTGATTCGCGCACGTGCGTCCTCAGCTCTGTCTGTTTCATTAGCCTATCCTTCAGGATCGTCTCCCGTCTCTCCAATTCCGTCTCATTCTTTCAGCTCCGTCTATAGACTCCTGTATTTCCCGCGACTCCCATCTCTGCAAATCCGTATTGCTCCCATCTCGTGGACTACCGACCCGATGTTTCTGACTCCAGCCTGTAGGCACGTCGGCTTCGATACCCGCAACCGCGCCCCCTGGCACGTTGAGGCGTGGAAGAATGCCAAGGTCTGTCTCGTAGGATTTTGAATTCTAGTATGGGACCGCCCCTCCCTCTACCAGCAAACTCTTGTGTGCACCGCGCCGCCTTTCCGAGGCCTCTTCCCTCGTGCCCGCTCGAGGACGGTGCACTTCCCGCCTGGCAGCCAACGCCCGAACCCCCCCGCTCCACGCGTGCCCGCTCGAGAATGGTGCTCTTCATGGCAGGTAGCGCCTGAACCCTCACCCCATGCGCGCTCGCTCGAGGATCGTGCACTTTCCGCATGGCTGCTACTGGCCATCGCTCGGACGTCCATTCCCTGTGCTTTTTGTTCGGTTTTGTGCGTGGCTTTTTCCCCAAATGATCAAGGATGCTCCTCGATGGTCCTCGCCGAAGGAAAAATGCACACGTCCGAGCGATGCCAAGGCTAACTCCTAGACCCCTTATCCCACGCGCACCCGCTGGAGGATCGTGAATCTCCGGCCCCCCCAGGCGCTGCTCCCAAGCGCCCCGCAGGGCCTCCCAAGCGACGATCCCTCGTTGAAAACAGTGCATCTGCGCCCCGCGCTCACACGGCCCGTGCAGGCAACCAACGACACCAAGACGGCCCAAGATGCCTCGGATTGGCGGCGCGCACAATGGGATGGAGGGAGGGGGAGGGCTTCTTAGAAGCAGGCTGCTTCTTAGAAGGCGCCGGCCTTGCATCCATAGATAAGGCCCGCGCCTTCTAAGAGGCCCTCCCCCCTCCCCGCACCCCCCTCTGCGCGTGGCTGAAAGACGGCCCAAGATGCCTCGGAGCAAGATGGCCCCAAGGCGGCCGAATATTGATTCAAGACGGCCCGAGATGACTCCAGGAGCGCCCAAAATGGTCACAAGAGGACCGCCAACAGGGTCAGAAAGAGCCAAAACTGTTGATTACCCTTCGGTTTGTATTGATTTGTCTCATTCTCGCCTTTTCTGGCTTCCGTCAGCTCGAGACGGCCCAGGGGGAATCCACGAAAGCAGAAGAGGCATCCATGACGGCCCCAAGACGGCCCCAGAGGGAGTCCCTCTGGGACCCAAGACGACGGCCCCCAGATACCCACCATACGACTAAGCCGGTCCCAAGACGGCCCAAGCCGGCCCAAACGAGTTTCATCATCCCCACCACCACCAAAACCACCACCACCACCACCCCATCATCATCATCATCATCATCATCATCATCATCATCATCATCATCATCATCATCATCATCAGCAGCAGCAGCATCATCGTCATCAGCATCAGCATCAGCATCAGCATCAGCATCATCATCATCATCATCATCAGCAGCATCAGCATCATTATCGTCATCATCATCATCATCATCATCATCATCATCATCATCATCATCAGCATCAGCATCATCATCAGCATCAGGGTCATCATCATCATCACCACCACCATCACCATCACCATCATCATCATCATCATCATCATCATCATCATCATCAGCATCAGCATCATCATCATCAGCAGCAGCATCATCATCATCAGCAGCAGCATCAGCATCAGCATCAGCATCATCATCAGCATCATCATCGTCAGCATCATCATCATCATCATCATCATCATCAGCATCATCATCAGCGTCATCACCATCATCATCACCACCATCATCATCATCATCATCATCATCATCATCAGCATCATCATCATCATCGTCATCATCATCAGCATCATCAGCATCATCATTATCAGCATCATCCTCATCGTCATCATCATCACAATCATTATCGTCGTCGTTCTCCTCCTCCTCTTCATCATCGTCATCATCATAATCATCATCATCATCATCATCAGCATCATCGTCATCATCATCATCATCCAGCAGCACTGCAGACAACGTCATCATCAATATCATCATCGTTGCCATCGTCATCATCATACTCGTCGTCGTCATTATCATCATAAGCAGCTGCATAATCATAACCATCATCACTATCATAGTCGTCATCATCATCAGCATCGCCATCATCGTCATAATCATAATCAGAATCATCAGCACTATCATCAATCTCATCATCAGCAGCAGCATCAGCATCAGCATCAATATCATCGTCATCATCATGATCATAATCATCATCATCATCATCATCATCATCATCAGCATCATCATCATCATCATCATCATCATCATCATCATCACCCCCCCATCATCCTCACGCATCACAGTAATCACGGCTTCCAAGCCTGGCGACACGAGGTTTGAGACAGCGCGCCCGTGGTACACTCCCAAAGGAGGGGGGGGTCACCATTTAGCTACCCCCTGCCCCTTGGACCTCCCCATGCTGGAAGTTCCCCCCTCCTTCTTTCTTGCCCCTCGAAAGCTACCCCCCCCCTCGCACTCTGGAAGCTACCCCCCTATCCTTTCAGGGGAGCGAAGGCTTACCTACCCCCCTTGGACGTGGACCTCCCATGTCGAAGCCCCCCCTTCTTTTTTTTGTCCACCTCCCTCGGAAGCTACCCCCCCCCTTCTCGCGCTCCGGACCGCTACCCTCCCCCCCACCCGCTTTCAATAGGGGGGGGGGGCTTCGCTCCCCCCCCCTTGCCGGAAGCGCCCCCCCTCCCCCCTCCCCTCCACAATTACACAATATGGATACTACTCTCCTGTCTCCCCTGATGACGTCTGGAAGATGTTCGGCCCCCCTCCGAGCACTGTTTTTCTGCAAACAGGATTCCCGAGAGTTGGGTTTTCGCTTGGGCTTTTTTCAAAATGTTGCTCCCACTGAAGCGCTGTGCTCGTTCCGAATCGTGCTCCCGCTGCGGCGGTGGCCTCATTTCCGCGCTTCCGCTCGTTCCGAATCGTGCTCCTGCTGCAGCACCGACCAAACTTCCGCGCTTCCGCTCGTTCCGAATCGTGCTCCCGCTGCAGCGCTGGCGTCGTCACTTCCAGTGCCATGCCACGGCATGCAATGCAATGCTATGTGGTGTTCTGGTGTGCGATGTCATGCCTTCAGCTGAAATGCTAGGACGTGCAGTGCTTGGCTACGCAGTGCCACGCCATGCTATGCCATGCCACGCTTTGATCTTCAACGCCATGCTATGCCATGTTATGTTATGTGCCGCTGTGCGATGCGATTATTGGCGTTACAATGCTTTGTGATGCAATTGTTCACTACGCAATGCCACGCCATGCTATGACATACTACGCTATGCCGTGCTCTTCTACGCCCTGCTATGCCGTGCTCTACGATGCATCGCGCACCCTCTCGGGATCATTGCCCTGCTCGACATCCGACTGCGCGAATAGAGAGATCTACACCATGGTAAGGGATGGGAGGGGTAAGACGTCAGATATGACGCGAGTGCACCTAGCTTGCCCCTCCCCCCTTTCCCCTCCCTGCTGGACCCCCCCCCCCCCTTTTTGGCTAAAGGGTAAGGGGGGCTTGGAAGCCCCCCAATTGGCTAAAGGAAGGAGCACCGAAAACTAAATGGGCGCCGAAAACCAACAGAGCTCCGAAAACCAGAGGGCCACAGAAAATCGAAAGGGTACGAAACCAATAGGGCGCCCAAAACCGAAGGAACTCCAAAAACCAACAAAAGCGCGCCGAAAACTGGAGGTGCACCGAAAACCAAAAGTGTGCCGAAAACCAAAGGTGCGCCGAAAACCAAAGGAGGGCCGCAAACCAGAGGGGCGCCGAAAACCAAAAGGACGCCGACAACAAAACTGGAGCTGAAAACCAAGAAGCACCGAAAACCAAAAGGCGTCGAAAACCTTCCAGACCACCCAAAACCGAAGAGGCGCAGAAATCCAAAAGGGCTCCGAAGAAAACCAGCGGGGCGCCGAAAACCAAAGATGAACCGAAAACCCAAAGAGCGCCGAAAACAAGAGTAGCACCGAAAACTTAAAGGCACCGAAAACCAAAGAGCGCCGCAACCCAAAAGGGCGCCGATAACTAAAGGGGCGCCGAATTCGACTGGGACGCCGAAACCGAAAGGGGCGCCGAAAACCAATAGGGCGCACACAATCACAGGATCGCCAAACACCAAAAAAGGCACAGAAAACCAAGACGGTGCCGAAAACCAGTGGGGGCGCCGAAAAACAGAAAGACACCGAAAACCGAAGGGGCGCCGAAAATCAAAGGGGCGCCGAAAACCAAAGGGGCGCCGAAAACCACAAGGGCGCCGAGAACAAAAGGAGCGCCGAAAACCGAAAGGGCGCCGAAAACCAAAGGGGCGCCAGAAACCAATTACGAACGCAAAAAGGGGCGCCGAAAACCAAAGATTCGCCAGAAGCAAAAATGGCACCGAAAACAAGAAGGACACCGAAAATCGAAACAGCGCCGAAAACCACAGGGGCGCCGAAAACCAAAGGGGCGCCGAACACCCAAGGGGCGCCAAAAACCAAAAGGAGCGCCGAAAACCAAAGGGGCGCCGAAAACCAACCAATTGCCGAAAGCCAGAAGGGCGCCGAAAAGCCAAAAAAGCGCCGGAAACCAGGTAGAACAAAAACTCAAGGTGCGCCGAACGCAAGAAGGAGAGCCGAAAACCATTGAGGCGCCGAAAACCAAAATGGCGCCGAAAACAAGAACGACACCGAAAACCAAAGGGGCGCCGAAAATCGAGAGGGCGCCGAAAACCAAAGGGGCGCCGAAAACAACAAATGCTCCGAAGGTGAACAGGGCGCCGAACACAATAAGGCGCCGAAAACCAAAGGAGCGCCAAACACTCAAAAAACACCTAAAGCTTACAAGGCGCCGAAAACCAAACAGGCGCCGCGAACGCAAGGGGCGCCGAATATCATGAGGCGCCGAAAACCAAAAGGGCGCCGAAAACCAAGGGGGGGCGCCGATAACCACAAGGCACCTCGAAAGCCAAAGGCGCCCCGAAAGCCAAAGGGCGCCAAAAACCAAAGGGGCGCCGTAAACCAAAGAGCACCGAAAACCAAAAGAACGCCAAAAACTAAGGAAGCGCCGAAAACAAAATGGAAACCAAAAGAGCGCCGAAGACCGAAGGGCTGCCGGAACCCAAGAGGGCGCCGAAAACCAACGATGCGCCGCAAACCAAGGGGTGCGCAGAAAACCAAAAGGGGCGCCGAAAACCGAAGCAGCGCCGAAAACCACAGGAGCGCCGAAAACCAGAGGAGCGCCAAAAACGGAAGGGGCGCCGAAAACCGAAGAGGCGCCAAAGGCCAAGGGGCCGCTGGAAACTCAAGAGGCGCAGAAAACCAAAGAGACCCCGAAAACAACAAGTGCGCCGAAAACCAACAGGGCGCCGAAAACCAAAAAAGGAAAGTAGCTTCGATGCACTCCCTTTCAGCCAGGGCCCTCCAGCTGAAAAAGCCAACAGAAAGAGGGGAGGGGGGGGTAGCTTCGGAAGCCCCCCCTGGGCTTACCCCGGGCCCCGAAAAGGAGGGGAGGGGGGGATAGCTTCCAAGCCCCCCCCCTTAGCCAGGGACCCCCCAGCTACAAAATCCAAAAAAAGGAGGGGGGTTAGCTTCGGAAGCCCCCCCCTCCCTTTAGCTAGGGCCCCCCCTAGCTCCGAAATGCCCACAGAAGGAAGGGAGGGGGGGGTAGCTTCAGAATTCCCCCAACTTTTCCAAGGGAGGGGGGGGAGGGTAGCTTCAAGCTGGGGCCCCCCTTTTTAGTGAGAAGTGTGGCATGAGCGCGCTCTTGTCGAGGTGTCACATGACTGCTTCCCGTGCCCCCTCGAACAGTCGCCATCCAGAATGCTGGGCTGGCAGTGGCGGGGCTTGCCGCAGGCAGCTGGATCCTGTCCACATGACGTCCTATGCATGCGAGTTTCCCCATTAACGGCCTGGATGGTTGTCGTGCCAACGCGTCCTACTGGGTGCATGCCTTGAGCGAGTGAGCATCGGGTTCTGCATCCTGGCACACGGTTTCGCATATTGGACCATTGGATCGGCCACTAACGAATTCAAGTGCAGCAGGTTCGTATCGTGACGACCCTGGCGTTGGTGTCTGACACCGCGTGGATCATTCGACCACGAACGATCGGCGGCTTTCCGATCGCCAGATCGTTCCAGGTTGGCCGATTCCGGGCCACCGGCGGCGTGCAACCTGGAACGCCCGCGGCGGGGTCGTTGCCGCGCCGGCGCGACACGAACCTGCCGTGCCATACTTACCGCGCGCCCGCCCTTCCATCTAGTTCGGCCCTGTTGCCCCCTTCGTTCCCCGATCCACCTCTTATCTGTACATTCTAGCCTCCATCCGCTGTCCAATTTAGGCCCGTGTCTTTCCGACTCTGCTGTGTCGCCGGTCAGGATTCCGCGTCAATTGGCCTCAGGAAGTACCTGCACGACTCTGTAACTAACGACCTGGCCACGGGAGAAACAGCAATACAACTCATACTTGTGTACATTATTTTATCCGCTTCCACTGCGCTGTGCCGCGAGAATAATACAACTGATATGTGTGTACGTGGTTTGATCCGCTTCCACTGCGCTGCGCCGCAAGAGTAATACAACTTGCATATGTGTGCATGGTTTGATCCACTTCCACTGCGCTACGCCGCAAGATGGCAAAGTCTGGCGCGCCTGCGAGAAGCATGTTTTACACGAAAACCTCAACGATTAAGAAAACAGTCTGAAAACAGACATGATAACGAATGCGATCGGAATAAAATCATGTGCTGATAGTTTGTGTTTTGTTATCCTTCCATGGTTTCCTTTCATGTTCGTCTTTGCTCTTGTCTCGTTCCTTCTCTTCCTCGTTTCGCAACGCCACTCGCTGCGGAAATCATGGCGCGCTCGATGTTGGCGATGGAGCCAGCATTTGATACAGAACGCGATCACGACTACTAAGATATGATCTAATTATCCCGAAATGTTATCAATATTCCATTTCTTGCCGCAAGACATTGTTGTCCAACTCCATGGCACCTTCCGCTCTGGCGCTGGGACCATCATATGATTCCTTGGTGTCTACTTCCTCTGGAAAGCCAACCCCGCGGGCGCACCCACAAAAGACAACGTTAAAAAGAATACACGTAAGCCATCCACGGAGAAAGAAGACTTGAGTCGGAGACACGGAGCCCGAGCTGGCGCGATAAAAGCTGGCATCTCAAAAAACAGAGGCGGGTTCGAAACGTCCGCGAACAGCTGAGAACACGAGTGGGAAAGATGGGTGCAAGAATCATAGGTATAGCGTCTGCAACTGGATCAGTGTGAACGAACTGGAGTTGGAGACACATGTTTCGAAGAGACAGGAGGTAGGAAACTAAATCGTGAGAAACAACACACAATTGAAGAGATGGGGGAACAATTCGAAAGAACACGGAAGTGAGGCTGCACGCGCGCGAATTACTCAGATGTGAAGAGCAGAAGTAGGAGGGAAAGTGGTTCGTTGGCTTGGTTGCCAAAAAAGACGGGAGGAAGATACCAAACAACGATGTTGGTGGATATTAAAGCCGATGCTGGTGGATACAGAAACCCACCTTGGGGGACATTGCACCGACTGCAATGGATACTGTCACCGACCGTGGTGGATACGGAAACCGACATTAATGGATATCGAAACCAGCGTCGGTGGAAACGGAAAGCGTTGCTTCGATGCCGAAACCTATGGCTCGATATCGAATATGGTTCCCTACCCTCCAAGAGGCTCTAAGACACCTCCAAGACTCTCTCCAGGCGGGCCTTGAGAATTCAAAACATGCATTTGCTGCCAGGTTTGTATGTTGTTCGTTTCCCACGCTCTTCCGTCGTCAAAGATCGGGTCACTTGCGGTCTCGGAGTGTCCAAAGGGGCCACTAAGAGCACCAAGAGGGACCCTAGTCGGCTCAGGACAGCACCGAGAGAGGCCCAAGCTGGCCAAAGAAAGCCTCCGGCGGAGCCCGAGACGCCCTGGGAGGGCCTCTGGACGGCTCAAGGGGGCCCCAAGACGGCCCTAAGACGACCCGAAGAGACCCCCAGACGAGCATTAGGGCCAAGTACGGCCCAAGATGGCCGCAAGACAACCTCACAGAAACCAAAGGGACCCCAAAACTGCCGCACGGGAGCCCAAGGCAGCCCCAGGAGGGACAACGGATTCCCAATGGGAGCTCCTCAAGAATCGGAACCGAAAGGTGTCACGTGTGGCAGCCCTCTCGGCAGTGCTCGAAGGGTCGCCACGCACAGTGTGTCGCTGGCACGGTGGCGGATTCGCCGCAGGCGCCTGGATATCTGTGCTCTTCACTCCACTCCTCTCCAACATCTCGAGCCATGGAGCGCGCAACAGCTTAGATAGTTTTTCTACATACCTGGGATCGTCATCCGACGGCCCGAGCTTGGAGCCGTCACGCTGAGTGTCCAGAAACCCAGCGAACAAATCAAATCTAGTCTCTTTACTTTCAACTCCTAGGAAGCGCAATGAATCCGCCATGCACATGGATATCGAATCGCCTATGAACACCAAGCTCCGTCCACCGAGCAGCTCGTTGAAATGCTGACTGTCAAAATTATGCAGTCTGCACGTCTTCGGCGTCCAGACCCAGCTCATGGATTCGAGAAGACGAGGATGGGGCCCGCAGTTGTAACCGCTGTTAGGCGATGTTCGAAAGGCTGATTCTACCCGACTCTTCTCTGCGCCGCTGATTCCTTTGTGCGTCCACACACCGTTGCCATACTCCGTTGTGTTGCTCAAATAACCGACGTCGCAGAGAGGTAACTGTTCGTGAGATTGCGGCGAACTCAAACTTGAACTGAACACGATGGCCTCACCGTGCATGCACAACCCAAGCAATGCCAACAAGGGCGTCATTATTCTGCCCGTGTTCTAAAAACTGATACGATGCTCGACACTAACACACCATAGAAAAGGAATTACGTGTACGGTGGCTTGGCGCTGAAATGGCTTGACCCATGAATAATTGTTGCACACACATCTATGTATATACACACATTGTATACATACATCTAGATAGTAGTACAGATCGCAAGCTCGCGCCCATACATAAACATTGAACGAGAGCTACTATGAACGTGCTGCTACCTAGTGGTGCGGACGTTGCGAATACATGCTTGGAGCCCAGTGGTGTTTGGGCTTTCTTTCATTGCCTTGAGTCTGACGACAATGCTGACGACGGCTTCGCTTTGGCCCTCTTGGGAAAACCTCCTGGACTATTTGTGGAATCGTGACTATAGCCCTGGTAGCCATGTTGATGACTTTGAAATCCTCCGGAATCAAGGCTACTCCTTCATGGCGAAACTCGAGTGCTTAGAGGGCGAGACAAACACTCGAAAATGGGACGGGCACCACCATTTCCAAAACAACGGCATGCCTGAGCAAGATAAGGACACTGCTCAGAAGCGACCAAACTGGAACGGATACAGATTTCCTCGGCTCCGTCAGAAGAAACTGAAATTCCAAATATTTCGATCGGAAAAAGCTTAACCTATGTCGCGGTATTACGCCACGTTTCGTACTCTGCCGACGAGCATCGAGCTTTCCCAAAGATGTCCCTGGCCCATGGTATCCCCAGGAATTCCAGGGAGGACCAAATGGCCTCCCGAGCACCCCTCACGAGACCCAGAGGGCCCCAGAGGCCACAAAGTGGCACGAAAAGCTGGGGAGGCATGGGGACAAAACCACGTCCATCAGCTTTGTTTAACCGATTCCTATCCTCACTGGCGTGGCCCAGGCCCCACTGGTCGACTTACCCACCCAGATGGGGATGCAGGCTGTGCTCTTCGGGCTTGGAGGGGCCCATCTCTAACTGGGGTGGTTGGATGGTGGGGCTGAGATGCCACGGTCCAGTGGGGATGGGGACAGAGTCTGGCAATGACCGCCCACCAAACCACCCCGACCCAACCCGAAGGCCCCGATTTGCCCTCCATTTCCACCAGGGTGGTGAGAACACTGAAAAAACACATCTGAAGCCCGTGCCCCCCCCCCCCCAACCCGAAATTCGGGCTTTCGGGTTGGGCTGGGGTGGCCTGATGGGTAGTCTTAGGTCGGGCCTGTCCCCCTACAGGGATTTTCGACGAAAAATTAAATATACCCCAAAAGTACACCAAAAAAGCAAAAAAAACACTCCAAAAACAGTCCCCCGAGCATTTGGGGATTATTTTTGGACTATTTTGGGGGTCTTTTTTTATTTTTCGTCGAAAATCCCCCTGGTAGGGGGACAGGCCCGACGTAAGGGTAGCCAGGCAGGGCAACACCCGCGAGCAGACCGCGGCACCGCGCCCCGTGGCCCGCTCCGCGCGCGGGCTCGGAGACGACGCCGCGCCTCGGCTTTCGGCCGGTGTGGCCGCAGAGGCGCGGGCCCGCAGGCCCTCGTGGGCGCGGAGGGCGACGACGACCACGACGACGACGACGACGACGACGACGACGGCGACGACGACGGCAACGACGGCGACGGCGACGACGACGGCGACGACGACGACGGCGACGACGACGGCGGCGACGTCGACACGACGAGCCGCAGTCTCGACCAGACAGCGCTGCCGCGGGCCACCCAGGAGAGCGCTTGCGCACGAGGTGGGAGCGCAGCGGGCGGGCGCAGACCGCCCGAGACCCGGGCGCTGCTACGAGGGGGGCGAGGACCAGCCCCCGCGGGATCCTGAAAACAAACGACAGCAGGCTTTGAGCCTCCTCCTCCTCCTCCTCCTCCTCCTCCTCCTCCTGCTCCTCCTCCTCCTCCTCCTCCTCCTCCTCCTCCTCCGCCTCCGCCTCCGCCTCCTCCTCCTCCTCCTCCTCCTCCTCCTCCCTCCTCCTCCTCCTGCTCCTCCTCCTGCTCCCCCTGCTCCTCCTCCTCCTCCTGCTCCTCCTCCTCCTCCTCCTCCTGCTCCCCCTCTTCCTACTCCTCCTCCTGCTCCTCCCTCTCCTCCTCCTCCTCCTCCTCGGCCCGGGTCCCCAAGAGCGTCGAAAAGCCCGCCCGGGAGGAGAAGCCGGTCCGGGGGGACGGTGCGGGATCTCCAGGGTCAAAGAACTGGCCCCCAGATCGGGCGCTGCGAGGTTTCCCGGTCATCCTGTGGTAACGAGTCACTGGGTTGGAAACGCACCGCACCGATGTCCTCCTTCTCCTCCTCCTCCTCCTTGTCCTCCTCCTCCTCCTCCTCCGCCTCCTCCTCCTACTACTCCTACTCCTACTCCTACTCCTACTCCTACTCCTCCTCCTCCTCCTTTTTTCCTCCTCCTTCCTCCTCTCCTCCTCCTCTCCTCCTCCTCCTGCTCCTCCTCCCCCTCCCCCTCCCCCTTCCCCCTACCTCCTCCGCTCTTCGCTTCTGTCCTCCGCCTGCCCCTGTTTCGGCACACACACACACACACACACCCGCACGCACGCTTCGTGGCCCACACGCGGGAACCCTAACGGGCGGGTCGGGTCGGGTCGGGCGGGTGGACCTGCACGGGCGGGTCGGGTCGGGTCGGGCGCGCGGGCCTTGACGGGCGGGTCGGGTCGGGCGGGTAAGACATTATCGTGTTGACACGCGAGAACCCTAACGGGTCGGGTCGGGTCGGGCGGGCGGACCCTAACGGGCGGGTCGGGTCGGGCGGACCCTAACGGGCGGGTCGGGTTAAATGTGGTGCATGGACACGCGAAGCCCTAACGGGCGGGTCGGGTCGGGTCGGGCGGGCGGACCCTAACGGGCGGGTCGGGTCGGGCGGGCGGACCCTAACGGGCGGGTCGGGTCGGCGGGCGGGCGGACTCATACGGGCGGGTCGGGTCGACCATAACGGGCGGGTCGGGTCGGGCGGGCGGACATTACAGTGTGGCGCATGATCGAGCTCACACGCGATATCGGGCGGGTCGGGTCGGGCGGGCGGTCGGGTTCGGGTCGGGTCGGGCGGGCGGACCGGGCGGGTCGGGTCGGCGCGGGCGGGTCGTGTCGTGTCGGGTCGGGTCGGGTCGAACGGCGGACCCTAACAAGCGGGTCGGGTCGGGCGGGCGGGACATCAACGCGAGTACCCTAACGGGCGGGTCGGGTCGGGTCGTGCGAGGGGATCCCAAGGGGCGGGTCGGGTCGGGTCGGGCGGGCGGACCCTAACCGGTGGGTCGGGTCGGGCGGGCGGGACATTGAAGTGTGGTGCATGATCGAGTTCACGCGCGAGTGCCCTTACGGTCGGGTCGGGTCGGGTCGGGCGGGCGGACCCTCACGGGCGGGTCGGGTCGGGTCGGGCGGGCGGACCCTGACAGGCGGGTCGTGTCGGGCGGGCGGGACATTGAAATGTGGTACATGATCGAGTTGACACGCGAGTACCCTAACGGGCGGGTCGTGTCGGGTCGGGTCGGGCGGACCCTAACGGGCGGGTCGGGTCGGGTCGGGCGGGCGGACCCTAACGAGCGGTCGGGTCGGGCAGGCAGGGTAGGCCTAAGGGGTAGACCCAGGGGTAGGCCTATGGGTAGGCCTAGGGGAAGGCCTAGGGGTAGGCCTAGGGTAGGCCTAGGGGGTAGGCCTATGGGTAGGCCTAGGGTAGGCCTAGGGTAGGCCTAGGGGGTAGGCCTATGGGTAGGCCTAGGGTAGGCCTAGGGGGTAGGCCTAGGGCCTAGGGTAGGCGTAGGGGGTAGGCCTAGGGGCAGGCCTAGGGTAGGCCTAGGGTAGGCCTAGAGGGAAGACCTAGGGGTAGGCCTAGGGCAAACCTAGGGGGTAGGCCTAGGGGTAGGCCTAGGGTAAACCTAGGGGGTAGTAGGCCTAGGGGTAGGCCTAGGGTAGGCTTACCCCCCGGGTTCTATAAGGATTTCAGAACACCCTCAGTTGTAGAAGACCCAGAATGCTACTTTGAGGACACCTGTTTGGTTTGGGAAAACCCAGGAGTTGGTTTGGGAAGACCTGGGGGTTGGTTTGGGAAGACCCGGGGGGTTGGTTTGGGAAGACCCGGTTGGTTTGGGAAGACCTGGCACGTTGGTTTGGGAAGACCCGGTTGGTTTGGAAAAACCGGGGGCCGTTGGTTTGGGAAGACGCTTTTGGTTTGGGAAGACCCTGGTTTGGTTTGGGAAGACCCGGCGGTCTGATTCCGCAACATTTGGTTTGGGAAGACCCGTTCGGTTTGGGAAAACCCTGGTCCCGGGGGGGCGGGGGACAGGAGAGAGGGGGGGGAGGGGAAGACAGGAGAGAGGAGGGGGGGGAAGGAGAGAGGGGGGGGGCGGGGACAGGAGAGAGGGGGGGGGGACAGATTCTGGCTCAAGCCGGCTTGCGCGCGCGCCCCCGACGGGGGGACGGAGAAAAGTGCTCGCCCCTTTTTTGATCGATCGCCCCCAAGATGGCCCCAAGAGACCTCCCAGACCCCCCCAAGAGCCCCAAAGGAGCCCCAAGACCCCCCAAAATTGCCCCAGGAGTGCCCCAAGAGACACCACGGGGACCCCAAAATGGCACAGGGACCCCCAAAATATCCCCAAGAAGGCCCCCGGATAGCCCCAAGATGCTTCCAAGAGGCTTGACTCCTGTCGTCATCGTCGTCGTCGTCGTCGTCTTCGTCGTCGTCGTCGTCGCGGTCGTCGTCGTCGCCGTCGCGGTCGCGGTCGATGTCGTCGTCGTCGGGTGCGTCGTCGTTGTTACGATCATCGCTGTGGTCGTCGTCGCCGCTATCTCCCTCTTGCCTCCCACCGCCTTCTCCCCCTCTTCTTCCGCCTCGCCCTCCTCCCAATCCCCCCACAAGGAGGAGGTACAAGGAGGCAGGAGGAAGGAGGAACAGGGGAGAGATGCGACGGCAAGCGGAAGCACGCTTGAAAAACACGACGGTCGGCATGCTTCGCAAAAACTGCTGTTTTAGGATGGGGTGGTGGGGATACGCGAAGCTTGAACAACTGTGAATTCTGGATTCTGCATGGCAAGGTCCAATCGTGAATCCGGAATACAGGGCCGAAAATCTGGAAAACACGACCCCCGAATGCGGAACTGCAAAATCAAATCCGGCATCCGAACCCAGAATCCAGAACTCTGGATTCTGGAATCCGAAATGAAATCCGGAATCCAGAATCAGGAAGTCTTGATTCTGGATTCCGAAGTCCGAGCTGGAATCCGGAATCCGGAATCCATGGATTCTGGATTCTGGATTCTGGACACAGAGGTCCAAGCCGGAATCCGGAATATCCGGACTTCTGGATTCTGGCTTCCGACATCCAATCTGGAATCCGGAATCCGGAATCCGGAATCCAAATCTGGAGTCTGGATTCCGAAGTCCACCTGGATATCTGGATTCAAAAATCGAATCCGGAATCCGGAATCTGGAATCCAGAATCCAGAATCCGGAATTCTGTATTCTGGACTCCGAGGTCCAATCCCGAATCCCGAATCCAGAATCCGGAATTCTGGATTCTGGATTCTGGATTCGGATTCTGGACTGGACCTCTTCGTCTTGACTCTCCGGATCGCCACTCGGCAACCTAAACTGCACCCCGTGTGTGAACATACATGATAGGACCCGCCCCCCGCCGGATCGTCAACAGTATTCGTTGGACAACGCCTCACAGGTCCCCTTGGTCTCGTCAGTCCCACAGGTCCCCCAGGCCTCACAGGTCGCACAAGTCCCACCGGCCCAACAGGTCTCGCAGGGCCCACAAGTCTCGCAGGTCCCACAGGTCCCACAGGTTCCACAGGGTCCCACAAGCCCTACACATCCCGCAAGGCCCGCAGGTCTCTCGCAGGCCCACGTTTTGCACAGGCCCCACAGGTCTTACAAGCCCCACAACTCCCACAAGCTTCGCAGGTCGCACAGGTCGCACAGGTCCCGCAAAACCCGCCGATCCCGCAAGTCGCCCAGGTCCCGCATGTCTCGCAGGTCCCACAAGTCGCACAAATCCCACAGAGGCACACGTCTCACACGTCCCACAGGACCCACAGCGCGGCACGCTAAAAGACGAAAGAGAATCGCGCGGAAACCCAATAGCTAGGCAGAATTACCTGTGGATGTCGAAACTGCATGGGCGTGCTCCAATCGTTATGGCGGCTATTGCCCTATAGAGTCGGCTACCTCTGCCGCTCGGGCAGATGGGACGGGAAGCGCGCGGTCCCTGATACATAGACTGGTACCCAGACGGCTGCCGCAGTCTGTCGCGGCTTCCCTGGGAGGCTAGGGGGGGAACGCCCATGCAGATGCACAGGAGGAGGAAACCGAGGAGGGAGGAGGAGCAGGAGAATTAGAAGGAAGAGGCGAGTGGGGATGCTGATGATGTTTCGGCGGAGGAGCGGGAGCTAAGCAGTGGCGGGCGATGTGGCGAGAACGCATGTCGTCTTCGTCGTGGTCGTCGTGGTCGCCGTGGTCGTCGTCGTCGTCGTCGCCGTCGTCGTGGTCGTCATCGTCGTCGTCGTCGACGTCGACGTCGCCGTGGTCGTTGTCGTCGTCGCCCGCCGTCCGAAGCAATAACATCTGCGCTCTGGGCCTGGAGCCCAGGACCCGCCCGTCGTTGTCGGACGCAACTCCTATTGGGCGGGAGCGGGCTCACTTTGAAAATACGTTCATGGCGGCAAAATTTCGACATCTGGCAAAACGACTTAACGATTGGACGCGGGCGTGTTCAGGTTCACTGTGAAAATTCATATACGAGACGCACTTCCCGTTGTCCAAGGGCCCCACTTAGAGATCGGGCGGTGGGAGGTCTAGTGTGTAAAATCAAACACGGGACGCACTTCGCGTAAAGTGGCGTGCCCCGGCGTGCCCACTTTATGATATGGCGTGTGAAAACATCGGACGGGAAACACAAATCGTAAAGTGGAACTGCTCGAATGACAAAAAGCTCTTGCTTTGTATCAGACCAGTTCCCACTTCACGATGAACGGTTCCCGTATGAATTTCTTAACGCACCAAACGCAGAACAACCAAATCGTAAAGTGGGCACGCCGGGGCACGCCACTTGACGCGAACTGCGTTCTGTGCATGAATTTACACACTAAACCCGCACCCGCCCGATCGTTAAGTGGGAATGCCTGGCAACCTAAACTGCACCCCGTGTGTGAGTTTACATGATAGAACCCGCCCCCCGCCGGATCGTCAACACGGCTCGTTGGACAACGCCTCACAGGCCCCACTGGTCTCGTCAATCCCACAGGTCCCCCCCAGGCCTCACAGGTCGCACAAGTCCCACAGGCCCCACAAGTCTCGCAGGTCCCACACGGCTCGCACGTCCCACAGGTCCCACAGGTCCCACAGGTGCCAAAGGTCCCACTGGCCCCGCGGGTCCCATAAGCCCATCGCATCCCGCAAGGCCCGCAGGACTCTCGCAGGTCCTAACAAGGCCGACGTTTTGCACAGGCCCCACAGGTCTTACAGGCCCCACAGCTCCCACCAATTTCGCATGTCGCACAGGTCGCACAGGTCCCGCAAAACCCGCCGATCCCGCAACTCGCCCAGGTCCCGCATGTCTCGCAGGTCCCACAAGTCGCACAAATCCCACAGAGGCACACGTCTCACACGTCCCACAGGACCCACAGCGTGGCACGCTAAAACACGAAAGGGAATCGCGCGGAAAACCAATATTTCGGCAGAATTCTCCACCCCCGTGAAAAAAGTTCGCAACAAAAGCGACACAGGGATGGAAGCCACAAAGATGTTGAATGCGACCAGGCGGGGCCCGCCGCATAAAGTGACATCCATCTGTCACTGTTACGGAAGAACGCATCGTCTGCATTGTGCGTCGCACGATAGCCATCCGACTGGTGGGGGCGAAACCTTAAGGCACAACGTGGAACCGCCCACGCCAGCGGCCATGCGAAAGATGAACTTGGAAGAGCACCTGGGCATTAAGTGGCGTCCGCCTCCCAATATTGCCATTGAGCGCGCAAGCCAAAGTGCGGCACGTCAGTGTCCTGGCCACGGTGCACGCCTACGCGCTCGGTCAACCTCAAAAGGCGAGTGTCACTCGATGGTCCTCTTTAGGCGTTGCCGTCTGGAGATCATTCACGAT
>CAUYUJ010015155.1:0-2500 GCA_963575745.1 Prorocentrum cordatum | reverse complement strand
CACGGCGGCCCCGGGCCATTTCGGCACACCCCTCACGAGGATCGTGGCCCCATAGTTGTGCTGCTTCAACAACCGCGCCTGGGCGTCGTACTCCGCCTTGTCGACGTGCAACGCCACCTCCTCCCTCATGGCTCTCAAGGCCCTTTCCTGCTTCTGCTCCTCGGTGAGAGGGACGCCGTCCTTGTCATCGTCGGCGCCCGCGAAGACGGCCACGAACGCGCCCCTGAGCTTGTCGGGCTCCGGCGGGAAGCCGTGGACACATAGGGAGCGCGGGCGAAGATGGTATTCACAATTGCGGTATTCACAACTACATATGGTTGGGTCCTTCGCCAGGATAATTTCTTCGGTGGAGCTCCCTATGGGGCCACGAAGCGCTGCACTGGGTGGGGGGGAACGCATGCGGGCGGTAGAACTGGGGCCGTCGGGCGAACTCCCGATGGGGCCACGAAACGCCGCACTGGGTGGGGTGAAAATGCCAAAGTTGATGTGTGGGGCGCATGCGGGCGGTCCCACTGGTGGCTTCGGTGGAGCTCCCTTTGGGGCCACGAAACGCATGAGGGGTGTGCCACATGTGGTTTCCGGGACGCATGCGGACGGTCCCACTGGGGGCTTCGGTGGAGCTCCCTATGGGGCCACGAAACGCTGGACTGGGTGGGGGGGAACGCATGCGGGCGGTAGAACTGGGACCGTCGGGCGAACTCCCGATGGGGCCACGAAACGCCGTACTGGGTGGGGAAAAAATGCAAAACCTGATGTGTGGGACGCATGCGGGCGGTCCCAGTGGTGGTTTCGGTGGAGTTCCCAATGGGGCCACGAAACGTATGAAGGGTGCGCCAAATTTGGTTTCCGGGACGCATGCGGACTGTTCCACTGGGGGCTTCGGCGGAGCTCCCGATGGGGCCACGAAGCGTTGTACTGGGTGGGTGAAAATGCCAAATTGGATTTCCGAGACGCACGCGGACGGTCCCATTGGGGGCTTCGGTGGAGCTCTCTACGGGGTCACGAAACGCAGTAGTAGGTGGTGTGAAAATACCAACATTGTGTTTCAGGGACGCATGCGGACAGTCCCACTGGGGGCTTCGGTGGGGCTCTCTATGGGGCCACGCAACGCCGTACTGGGTGGGGTGAAAATGCCAAAGTAGATTCCCGGGACGCACGCAGACAGTCCCACGGGTTTCGGCGGGGCTCTCTATGGGGCCACGAAGCGCTGTACTGGGTGGGGGGACGCATGCGGACGGGAGCACTGGGGGCTTCGGTGGGGCTCCTTATGGGGCCACGAAACGCTGTACAAGGGGGGAGGACGCATGCACACGGTAGCACTGGGACCTTCGGTGGGGCTCCCTATGGGACCACGAAACGCTGTACTGGGCGTGGGGGGCGCATGCGACGGGTGGCACTGGGCTTAGGCGGGCTCCCTGCGGGGCCACGAAACGCTGTACTGGGTGGGGGGGGCGCATGCGGACGGTAGCACTGGCACCTTCGGTGGGCCTCCCTATGGGACCACGAAACGCTGTACAAGGTGGGGGGGACGCATGCGGACGCTAGCACTGGGACCTTCGGTGGGGTTCCGTATGGGGCCACGAAACGCTGTACTGGGTGGGGGGACGCATGCGGACGGTAGCACTGGGACCTTCGGTGGGGCCCCCTGTGGGGCCACGAAACATTGTACTGAATGATGGGGCCGCATGCGGACGGTAGCACTGGGACCTTCGGTGGGGTTTCCCTATGGGGCCACTAAACGCTGTACTGGGTGGGGGGGCGCACGCGGACGGTAGAACTGGGACCTTCGGTGGAGCCCCCTGTGGGGCCACGAAACGCTGCACTGGATGGTTGGGGACGCATGCGGACGGTAGCACTGGGACCTTCGGTGGGGCTCTCTATGGGGCCACGAAACGTTGTACTGGATGGGGGGGGACGCATGCGGACGGTAGCATTGGGAGCTTCGGCGGGGCGCCCTATGGGGCCCCGAAGCGCTGTACTGGGTGGGGGGGGCGCATGCGGACGGTAGCACTGGGACATTCGGTGGGGCTCCCTATGGGGCCACGAAGCGCTGTATTGGGTGGGGGGGACGCATGCGGACGGTAGCACTGGGACCTTCGGTGGGGCTCCCCGTGGGGCCACGAAACGCTGTACTGGGTGGGGGGGGCGCATGCGGACGGTAGCACTGGGACCTTCGGTGGGGCTCTCTATGGGGCCACGAAACGTGCGAGAGGCATGCTGAAACGGGTGATGCTGATGATGGTGATGGAGGAGGGAGAACGAGAGGAGGAGGAGAGGAAAGGAGAGGAGAACGCGGGGACCGTCTCTTCAAAACGAGGACCCAACACCACAGGATGATTGAAAAAATACAAAGGCTGTTAGTCCGACGAATGAGTACTACGACTACTACTATTACGACTACTCGGAATACTACTACTACTACTACTACTACTACTACTACTACTACTACTACTACTACTACTACTACTACTACTACTACTACTACTACTAATAATACTAC
>CAUYUJ010015154.1:307691-351235 GCA_963575745.1 Prorocentrum cordatum | reverse complement strand
CTTCTTCTGGGGCGCCTTGGCGACGCCGTCGCCGACTCCGTACCCGACGCCCTACCCGACGCCCTACCCGACGCCCTACCCGACGCCCTACCCGACGCCCTACCCGACGCCCTACCCGACGTCGTACCCCACGCCGTACCCGACGCTTTACCCGACACTCTACCCGACACCCTACCCGACGCCCAACCCGACGCCGAGCCCGACGCCGAACCCGACGCCGTACCCGACTCCGTACCCTACGCTGTACCCGACGCCGTACCCGACGCCCTTCCCGACGCCATTCCCGACGCCCTTCCCAACGCCCTACCCGACTGCTTTCCCGACGCCCTTCCCAACGCCTTACCCAACGGCCTTTCCGACGCCTTACCCGACGGGCTTCCCAACGCCCTTCCCGACGGCCTTCCCAACGCCCTTCCCGACGCCCAGCCCGACGCCCAGCCCGACGTATCCTCCGGGTTGGCCGACGCCGCATCCGACGTTTCCTCCTGGAGCTCCCATGGCGGGCGGAGCCGGCGGAGGCGTGGCTGCCACGGGCGATCCCCACCTCCAAAACGTTCATGGTGAGCGATTCGATCTGATGAAGCCGGGCAAGCATGTTTTGATAAACATCCCCCGTGGAACGAGCGCTGAGGAGGCATTGTTTCGCGTGCAGGCCGATGCGCGCCGACTGGGGGCACATTGCGCGGACCTGTACTTCCAGGAATTGAACGTTACTGGGTCTTGGGCAGAGGCAAAACAACATGGAGGGTACCATTACAGCGCCTCGCAGAGTGTTGCGGGTACTCCGCCATGGGTTGCGTTCGGTCAGGTCGAGTTGAAAGTCGTTCATGGACGCGCGGGCGGTGGCCTCCTGTACTTGAATGTGTACGTGAAGCATTTAGGGCGAGCAGGGTTTGCCGTCGGAGGTCTGCTGGGGGAAGACGACCACAAAGAGGCAATGACTCCCCAGGCGGCATGTGCAGAGCATACATCTCTATCGGAGTGCAAACGAGCGGGCCAGGTTCCTTCCTCCGCGTCGGTCAGTTGCGCTGGCAACCCTGGCGTGACCGGCGCGGGACAATGGAGCGGCGAGGACACGAGAAGTGCCCACTGAGAGTGAGCGCTCCTTCCCGAGGCATGTGAGATGGCGTGCGGATCCTTTTGTTTTCTGTGGACTAATATGATCACCGTCGCTCTATGACATCTGCTGCTCTTGCGTCTCCGCTTGACAGCATAGCATTCCCTACAGTCTGGGTGTGGGGCTCTGGGCGAGAGACCTGTTTGAACCTGAAGTCGGAGATGGGGTGGGGGAGGATAACCACGTGCTCATTCGTTGTTTTGCTTTGCGGCCGAAAGGCCAAACACTGATCCAGAACGACAAAGAGTCTCGGGGGCTGGGGGGTGAGACCCCTATAGCCCGCAAGTGCCAAACTCACATCGTCGGACGTCTGGGAAGAACGAACATTCGAGGTTCGATGAAGAGGATGGTGTTCTCACAACCTTCCTGTGTTGAAGAGGCAGCACCCCTCGTCTTTTCTCCCGCTGCCCTCTCCCTCCTCACCTCATCATCATCTGTCTCCTCAGTATCGTCGTCATCCTCATGCTGACGATCATCATCATGATGGTGATGATGATGATCATCAGCAGCATCATCCGATTCATCGTCATCGTCATCGTCGTCATCAGCATCGACACCATCATCATAGATGGGTACATAGTTGGAGGATTCGTGATCATCATCATCATCATCAGCAGCAGCAGCATCAGGACCGTCAGCATCACCATCATCGTCATCACCATCGCCGGCATCATCAACACCGTTGCCATTAGCTTCGGCACACCCCTGACACGGTTCGTGGCCCCGTAGGGAGTTCCACCCAGGGCCCCAGTGGCGCAGTCCGCATGGGGGGGTCACCGTTGTTTCGGCACACCTCTCAAACGTTTCGTGGTCCCACAGATGGGTCTGGCGAAGGTCCCAGTGGCGCAGCCCGCATGTGGGCGTTACCCCCGCTTGGGCACGCCCCTCACACGCTTCGTGGCCCCATAGGGAGCTCCACCTAAGGCCCTGGTGGCGCAGCCCCCATGTGGGCGCCACCCTGTTTCGACACACCCCTCACACATGTCGTGACCCCACAGAGAGCTCTGTCCAATGTCCCCGTGGCGCAGCCCGCATGTGGGCGTCGCCCGCTGTCGGGCACACCCCTCACACGCTTCGTTGCCCCACACGGAGCCCCGCCGAAGGCCCCAGTGGCGCAGCAACCCGCACGTGGGTGCCGCCCCCGTTTCGGCACACCACTCGCACGGTTCGTGGCCCCAGCTCCAGGCAAGGCCCCATTGGCACAGCCCGCATGTGGGCGTCACGTTCGTTTCGGTACTCCCTTCACACGGTTCGTGGCCCCACAGGGAGTTCCGCCTGAGGTCCCAGTGGCGCAGCCCGCATGTGGGCGTCACCCCCGCTTCGGCACACCAGGGGGTAATTCGGTCAGCGGGGCCCAGGCCGCGCCGCTGGGGATAGGGATCGGATAAACGCTGTTCAATGTGGAAGAAAAACGCGCAACAGTCAAGAATGAATCGAACCATTGTCAAAAGAGCAAGAACAATCGCCACCCGATTGCTTGTAACTATTCTTGAACGTTCCTCCTGCAGACGGACATGCCCGGCTTAATCCACGTCTGTCGCTTCGGGGAGGTCAGGGGCGGCACGATAGAGGGGGGATGGCGCGGGGGGGATGCTCGTACCCAACGCCCCATTGACCCCTGACACTGGGCCCGATAGCCGACTTGCCCAGGAAGGTGCGGATTCGCGATCGAGGGCCCCTCGCCGATCTATCGGCGAGGCACTGCCGAATCCAAGTCGACGCATCCCCCCCTATGCCAGGGCCTCGCCTCGAGGCGCCCGCCCATGGGCGGAGGCGCGCGTGACGGGGGGGGGCGCTGCGGCCGGAGGGCCAGGCGCTCCACGTCTTAGGTCGGGCATGTCCTCGTCAGGCGAATTTGACGCATGTGTCAGTCTCGTTCAACCGACCCCCATCCCCATCCCCATCCACTTCGAGACCCCCACCACATTCCCCGTCCCAGTTAGGGGATACACCCCTCGAAGCCCGAAGGGTGCGGCCTATGTACAACTGCAGATGATGGGGTATTTCGCCAGGATAAATGTATCATCCCGGCGGCCACGCAGGCAGGAGCTATCGACCACGGAGTTGCATGACACGAGCCACCGGATCCATCCTTGAAAGAGGGCGCCTCGGGTGAGGCAGTAGCCATTTGGGGCTCAGGCTGTATACACAAACAGCGAATCCTCTACCTCTTGGTCCTTCCACCAGGTGAGATGGGACCAGGCGCGGCAAACCCGGCCAAGTGGTTGGTGTTGTTGTTGGCCCATTCCGTACTAATCGCGGCTGCCCTCGAAGTGCAGCCACGCACCAACTTTTCCTCAGAGACCAGCACTACCTGGACCCTGCTGCTCAGCTCGAACTTGGGCAACACCAACATCGGGGATTTCTCCAGTGGCTCCACGTACGGAACCCAGAGCAGCTACACCTGGTCGGAGTATCGGATCGGCTACACTGGGTCGCAGCTCCAGAGTCTCGGCATGTATGGTATGCGCGTGGACTACCGCATCTGGATATTCGGTCGAGCACTACTGGACCCTGCGCACCTGGGCTTCGACAACAACGTGCAGGAGCTTCAATTGCGACGGTAACCATTCTGGGCGACAGCTACTACTGGCCACGGCGGACGTGCGCGGCTGCTGGGGATTTTTTTTTTTTTTTTTTTGTTTGGTTTTTTTGCCTTTTTTTTTTTTTTTTCTTTTTTTCTTTTCGTTTTTTTTTTCTTTTTCGTTTTCCTCACGGAGCTTTTTAGGGTTCAAGAGGGAGGCCGATGTACACAGCGCGTGCAGCGTTTGGGGCTACGAAAATCGGCACGCCGGGGCCATTTCCACCGCACCGCACATCAATTACGGGAGTCTATTTTTTCGGCGACAGCTGCATCAACTTTAACGAGTGGGGGGAGCGGTACTTCTTCTGGGGCGCCTTGGCGACGCCGTCGCCGACTCCTTAACCGACGCCCTACCCGACGCCCTACCCGACGCCGTACCCGACGCCCTACCCGACGCCGTACCCGACGTCGTACCCCCAGCCGTACCCGACGCTTTACCCGAACACTCTACCCGTACACCCTACCGACGCCCAACCCGACCCGCCGAGCCCGCCGACGCCGAACCCCGACGCCGTACCCGATCCGTACCAACGCCGTACCCGACGCCGTACCCGACGCCCTTCCCGACGCCATTCCCGACGCCCTTCCCAACGCCCTACCCGACTGCTTTCCCGACGCCCTTCCCAACGCCTTACCCAACGGCCTTTCCGACGCCTTACCCGACGGGCTTCCCAACGCCCTTCCCGACGGCCTTCCCAACGCCCTTCCCGACGCCCAGCCCGACGCCCAGCCCGACGTATCCTCCGGGTTGGCCGACGCCGCATCCGACGTTTCCTCCTGGAGCTCCCATGGCGGGCGGAGCCGGCGGAGGCGTGGCTGCCACGGGCGATCCCCACCTCCAAAACGTTCATGGTGAGCGATTCGATCTGATGAAGCCGGGCAAGCATGTTTTGATAAACATCCCGCGTGGAACGAGCGCTGAGGAGGCATTGTTTCGTGTGCAGGCCGATGCGCGCCGACTGGGGGCACATTGCGCGGACCTGTACTTCCAGGAATTGACGTACTGGGTCTGGGCAGAGGCAAAAACAACACGGAGGGGACCATTACAGCGACTCCGCAGAGTGTTGCGGGGGACTCCGCCATGGGTTGCGTTCGGTCAGGTTGAGTTGAAAGTCGTTTGCATGGACGCACGGGCGGTGGGCCCCCTGTATGAATGTATACGTGAAAGCACTTAGGGCGAGCAGGTTTTCCGTCGGAGGGTCTGTCTGGGGAAGACGACCACAAAGACGCAATGGACTGCCCAGGCGGCATGTGCAGAGCCATACATCTCTATCGGAAGCGCAAAAGAGCGGCCAGGTTCCTTCCTCCGCGCCGTCAGTTGCGGTGGCAACCCTGGCGTGACCGCACGGGACAATGGAGGATGAGGGCACGAAGAAGTGCGTCCCCTGAGCCGTGAGCGCTCCTCCCGAGGCATGTGCGATGCGTGAGGATCCTTTTGTTTTCTGTGGACTAACATGATCACCGTCGCTCTATGCCATCTGCTGCCCTTGCGTCCTCCGCTTGACAGCATTAGCATTCCCCTACAGTCTGGTGTGGGGCTGGGGGTGAGGACCTGTTTGAACCTGAAGTTGGAGAAGGGGAGGGGGAGGATCACCACGTGCTCATTCGTTGTTTTGCTGTGCAGCCGAAAGGCCAAACATGGATCCAGAACGACAAAGAGTCTCGGGGGCCGGGGGGTGAGACCCCTATAGCCCACAATTGCCAAACTCACATCGTCGGATGTCTGGGGGGAACGATCATTCGATGTTCGATGATTAGGATGGTGTTCTCCCAACCTTCCTGTGGTGCTTGGTCTTCGCTTTGAAGTGGCAGCATCCCGCGTCTTTTCTCCCGCTGCCCCCTCCCTCCTCACCTCATCATCATCTTTCTCCTCATTCTCGTCGTCATCCTCATGATGATCATCATCATGATGATGATTATGATCATCATCATCAGCAGCCTCATTCGATTCATCGCCATCGTCACATTCGTCGTCAGCATCAACAACATCCACATCCATAGATGGCCGGATTTCAGGGATTCGTGATTCATCATCACTCGATTTTATACCATCAGCATCAACCATCATCGTCATTATCATGCGTCATCCTCACCATCGTTCCATTAGCTTCGGCACACCCCTAACACGGTTCGTGGCCCCGTCGGGAGCTCCACCCAGGGCCCCAGTGGCGCAGTCCGCATGTGGGCGTCACCGTTGTTTCGGCACACCTCTCAAACGTTTCGTGGTCCCACAGATAGATTTGGCCAAGGTCCCAGTGGCGCAGCCCGCATGTGGGCGTTACCCCCGTTTGGGCACACCCCTCACACACTTCGTGGCCCCATAGGGAGCTCCACCTAAGGCCCTGGTGGCGCAGCCCCCATGTGGGCGCCACCGTGTTTCGACACACCCCTCACACATGTCGTGACCCCCCACAGAGAGCTCTGTCCAATATCCCCGTGGCGCAGCCCGCATGTGGGTGTCACCCCCTGTTGGGCACACCCCTCACACGCTTCGTGGCCCCACAAGGAGCTCCGCCTAAGGTCCCAGTGGCGCAGCAGCCCGCATGTGGGTGCCGCCCCCGTTTCGGCACACCACTCGCACGGTTCGTGGCCCCAGCTCCAGGCAAGGCCCCATTGGCACAGCCCGCATGTGGGCGTCACCTTCGTTTCGGCACTCCCTGCACACGGTTCGTGGCCCCACAGGGAGTTCCGCTTGAGGTCCCAGTGGCGCAGCCCGCATGTGGGCGTCACCCCCGCTTCGGTACACCATTCACACGGTTCGTGGCCACATGAGGGGGCTTTAGTTCAGGCCCCAGTGGCGGCGCCCGCATGGCGGCCCCGCTTTGTTTCACCACACGTTTTGCACGCATCGTGGCCACGAAAGGAGATCCACCGATGGCGATACCCACAACGACGGTATGTATATCCCCATCAAGGGGGGTAAATCGGTCAGTGGGGCCCAGGCCACGCCGCTGGGGATAGGGATCGGATAAACGATGCTCAAGTTGCGGAAAAACCCGCCACAGTCAAGAAATAATCGAAACATTGTCAAAAGAGCAAGAGCAATCGTCACTTGACTGGTTGTAATTATTCTTGAATGTTCCTCCTGCAGACGGACATGCCCGGCTCAATCCACGTCTGTGGCTTCGGGGAGGTCAGGGGCAACGATAGGGGGGGGGATAGGCGCAGGGGGGGCGTATCGTCACCCAATCGCCCATGGATTCCTGACAGGGGCCCGACAGCCCCGACTTGCCCAGGAAGGTGCGGATTCACGATCGAGGGCCTCTCGCCGATCTATCGGCGACGCATTGTCGAATCCAGGCCGACGCATCACCCCCCTATGCCAGGGCCGCGCCTCGAGGCGCCCGCCCACGGGCGGAGGCGCGCGTGACGGGGGGGTCGCTGCGGCTGGAGGGCCAGGCGCTCCACGTCTTAGGTCGGGCATGTCCTCGTCAGGCGAATTTGACGCATTGGTCAGTCTCGTTCAACCGACCCCCATCCCCATCCCCATCCACTTCGAGACCCCCCACCACATCCCCCCCCCCAGTTAGGGAATACACCCCTCGAAGCCCGAAGGGTGCGGCCTATGTGCAGTTGCAGATGGTTGGGTCCTTCGCCAGGATAAATGTATCATGCCGGCGGCCACGCAGGCAGGGGCTATCGACCATGGAGTTGCATGACACGAGCCGCCGAATCCGTCCTTCAAAGAGGGCGCCTCGGGTTGAGGCAGTAGCCATTTGGGGCTCAGGCTGTATACACAAACAGCGAATCCTCTACCTCTTGGTCCTTTCACCAGGTGAGATGGGACCAGGCACGGCAAACCCGGCCAAGTGGTTGGTGGTGTTGTTGGGCCATTTCGTACTAATTGCGGCTGCCCTCGAAGTGCAGCTACGCACCAACTCTTCCTCAGAGACCAGCACTACCTGGACGCTGCTGCTCAGCTCGAACTTGGGCAACACCAACATCGGGGATTTCTCCAGTGGCTCCACGTACGGAACCCAGAGCAGCTACACTGGTCGGATTATCGGATCGGCTACACTGGGTCGCAGCTCCAGAGTCTCGGCATGTATGGTATGCGCGTGACTACCGCATCTGGATATTCGGTCGAGCACTACTGGACCCTGAGCACCTCGGGCTTCGACAACACGTGCACGAGCTGCAATGCGCCGGCAATCATCTGGGCGACAGCTACTACTGGCACGGCGGACGCGGCGGCTGTTGGGGCTCGTCGCACTTCGGGCTCAAGAGGGAGGCCGATGTACACAGCGCGTGCAGCGTTGGGGGCTACGAAAATGGCAACGCCTGGGGCCACTTCCACCGCACGCACATCAATACGGGCGTCTATTTTTTCGGCGACAGCTGCATCAACTTTAACGAGTGGGGGGAGCGGTACTTCTTCTGGGGCGCCTTTGCGACGCCGTCGCCGACTCCGTGCCCGACGCCCTACCCGACGCCCTACCCGACGCCCTACCCGACGCCCTACCCGACGCCGTACCCCACGCCGTACCCGACGCTTTACCCGACACTCTACCCGACACCCTACCCGACGCCCAACCCGACGCCGAGCCCGACGCCGAACCCGACGCCGTACCCGACTCCGTACCCGTACGCTCTGTACCCGGACGCGTACCCGAAGCCCTTCCCGACGCCCTTTCCGACGCCCTTCCCGACGCCCTTCCCGACGCCTTTCCCGACGCCGTTCCCGACGGCCTTCCCGACGCCCTTCCCGACGGCCTTCCCGACGCCCTTCCCGACGGCCTTCCCGACGCCCTTCCGAGCCCATCCCGACGCCAGCCGGGAGTACGTGACGGGTTGGCCGACGCCGCATCCGACGTTTCCTCCTGGAGCTCCCATGGCGGGCGGAGCCGGCGGAGGCGTGGCTGCCACGGGCGATCCCCGCCTCCAAAACGTTCATGGTGAGCGATTCGATCTGATGAAGCCGGGCAAGCATGTTTTGATAAACATCCCGCGTGGAACGAGCGCTGAGTAGGCATTGTTTCGCGTGCAGGCCGATGCGCGCCGACTGGGGGCACATTGCGCGGACCTTTACTTCCAGGAATTGAACGTTACTGGGTCTTGGGCAGAGGCAAAACAACACGGAGGGTACCATTACAGCGCCTCGCAGAGTGTTGCGGGTACTCCGCCATGGGTTGCGTTCGGTCAGGTTGAGTTGAAAGTCGTTCATGGACGCGCGGGCGGTGGCCTCCTGTACTTGAATGTATACGTGAAGCACTTAGGGCGAGCAGGGTTTGCCGTCGGAGGTCTGCTGGGGGAAGACGACCACAAAGAGGCAATGACTCCCCAGGCGGCATGTGCAGAGCATACATCTCTATCGGAAGTGCAAACGAGCGGCCAGGTTCCTTCCTCCGCGTCGTCAGTTGCGGTGGCAACCCTGGCGTGACCGTGCGGGACAATGGAGGGCGAGGACACGAAGAAGTGCGTCCCCTGAGCCGTGAGCGCTCCTCCCGAGGCATGTGCGATGCGTGCGGAGCCTTTTGTTTTCTGTTGGCTAACATGATTACCGTCGCTCTATGCCATCTGCTGCTCTTGCGTCCTCCGCTTGACAGCATTAGCATTCCCCTACAGTCTGGTGTGGGGCTGGGGGCGAGGACCTGTTTGAACCTGCAGTCGGAGAAGGGGGGGGAGGATAACCGCGCTCTCATTCGTTGTTTTGCTTTGCGGCCGAAAGGCCAAACACTGATCCAGAACGACAAAGAGTCTCGGGGGCTGGGGGGTGAGACCCCTATAGCCCGCAAGTGCCAAACTCACATCGTCGGACGTCTGGGAAGAACGATCATTCGAGGTTCGATGAAGAGGATGGTGTTCTCACAACCTTCCTGTGTTGAAGAGGCAGCACCCCTCGTCTTTTCTCCCGCTGCCCTCTCCCTCCTCACCTCATCGTCATCTGCCTCCTCAGTATCGTCGTCATCCTCATGCTGATGATCATCATCATGATGGTGATGACGATGATAATCAGCAGCATCATCCGATTCATCGTCATCGTCATCGTCGTCATCAGCATCAACACCATCATCATAGATGGGTACATAGTTTGAGGATTCGTGATCATCATCATCATCATCAGCAGCAGCAGCAGCATCAGGACCGTCAGCATCACCATCATCGTCATCACCATCGCCGTCATCATCAACACCGTTGCCATTAGCTTCGGCACACCCCTAACACGGTTCGTGGCCCCGTCGGGAGCTCCACCCAGGGTCCCAGTGGCGCAGTCCGCATGTGGGGGTCACCGTTGTTTCGGCACACCTCTCAAACGTTTCGTGGTCCCACAGATAGGTCTGGCGACGGTCCCAGTGGCGCAGCCCGCATGTGGGCGTTACCCCCGCTTGGGCACACCCCTCACACGCTTCGTGGCCCCATAGGGAGCTCCACCTAAGGCCCTGGTGGCGCAGCCCCCATGTGGGCGCCACCCTGTTTCGACACACCCCTCACACATGTCGTGACCCCACGGAGAGCTCTGTCCAATGTCCCCGTGGCGCAGCCCGCATGTGGGCGTCGCCCGCTGTTGGGCACACCCCTCACACGCTTCGTGGCCCCACAGGGAGCCCCGCCGAAGGCCCCAGTGGCGCAGCAGCCCGCACGTGGGTGCCGCCCCCGTTTCGGCACACCACTCGCACGGTTCGTGGCCCCAGCTCCAGGCAAGGCCCCATTGGCACAGCCCGCATGTGGGCGTCACGTTCGTTTCGGTACTCCCTTCACACGGGTCGTGGCCCCACAGGGAGTTCCGCCTGAGGTGCCAGTGGCGCAGCCCGCATGTGGGCGTCACCCCCGCTTCGGCACACCAGGGGGTAATTCGGTCAGCGGGGCCCAGGCCACGCCGCTGGGGATAGGGATCGGATAAACGCTGTTCAATGTGGAAGAAAAACGCGCAACAGTCAAGAATGAATCGAACCATTGTCAAAAGAGCAAGAACAATCGCCACCCGATTGCTTGTAACTATTCTTGAACGTTCCTCCTGCAGACGGACATGCCCGGCTTAATCCACGTCTGTCGCTTCGGGGAGGTCAGGGGCAACGATAGGGGGGGATGGGCGCGGGGGGGATGCATCGTCCCCCAATCGCCCATTGACCCCTGACATGGGCCCGATAGCCCCGACTTGCCCAGGAAGGTGCGGATTCGCGATCGAGGGCCCCTCGCCGATCTATCGGCGAGGCACTGCCGAATCCAAGTCGACGCATCCCCCCCAATGCCAGGGCCGCGCCTCGAGGCGCCCGCTCACGGGCGGAGGCGCGCGTGACGGGGGGGGGGGGCGCTGCGGCCGGAGGGCCAGGCGCTCCACGTCTTAGGTCGGGCATGTCTTCGTCAGGCGAATTTGACGCATGTGTCAGTCTCGTTCAACCGACCCCCATCCCCATCCCCATCCACTTCGAGACCCCCACCACATTCCCCCCCCCCAGTTAGGGGATGCACCCTTCGAAGCCCGAAGGCTGCGGCCTATGTACAACTGCAGATGATGGGGTATTTCGGTAGGATAAATGTATCATTCCGGCGGCCACGCAGGCAGGAGCTATCGACCACGGAGTTGCATGACACGAGCCACCGAATCCATCCTTGAAAGAGGGCGCCTCGGGTGAGGCAGTAGCCATTTGGGGCTCAGGCTGTATACACAAACAGCGAATCCTCTACCTCTTGGTCCTTCCACCAGGTGAGATGGGACCAGGCACGGCAAACCCGGCCAAGTGGTTGGTGTTGTTGTTGGCCCATTCCGCACTAATCGCGGCTGCCCTCGAAGTGCAGCCACGCACCAACTTTTCCTCAGAGACCAGCACTACCTGGACGCTGCTGCTCAGCTCGAACTTGGGCAACACCAACATCGGGGATTTCTCCAGTGGCTCCACGTACGGAACCCAGAGCAGCTACACCTGGTCGGATTATCGGATCGGCTACACTGGGTCGCAGCTCCAGAGTCTCGGCATGTATGGTATGCGCGTGACTACCGCATCTGGATATTCGGTCGAGCACTACTGGACCCTGAGCACCTCGGGCTTCGACAACACGTGCACGAGCTGCAATTGCGCCGGTAACCATCTGGGCGACAGTTACTATTGGCACGGCGGACGTGGCGGCTGCTGGGGCTCGTCGCACTTCGGGCTCAAGAGGGAGGCCGACGTGCACAGCGCGTGCAGCGTTGGGGGCTACGAAAATGGCAACGCCTGGGGCCACTTCCACCGCACGCACATCAATACGGGCGTTTATTTTTTCGGCGACAGCTGCATCAACTTTAACGAGTGGGGGGAGCGGTACTTCTTCTGGGGCGCCTTGGCGACGCCGTCGCCGACTCCGTACCCGACGCCCTACCCGACGCCCTACCCGACGCCTCACCCCACGCCTTACCCGACGCTTTTACCCGACACTCTAACCGACACCCTACCCGCCGCCCAACCGACGCCGAGCCCCGACGCCGAACGCGACGCCGTACCGCACTACGTTACCGACGTCTTTACCGACGCCGTACCCGACGCCCTTCCCGACGCCCTTCCCGACGCCCTTCCGACGCCCTACCCGACTGCTTTCCCGAACTCCCTTCCCAACGCCTACGAGACAACGGCCCTTTCGAAGTCTTACCCGACGTGCTTCCCAACGCCTACCCGACGGCCTTCCCAAACGCGTACCCGACGGCCCAGCCCGACGACCAGCCTCGACGTATCTCGTGGTTGGCCGACGCCGCATCCGACGTTTCCTCCTGGAGCTCCCATGGCGGGCGGAGCCGGCGGAGGCGTGGCTGCCACGGGCGATCCCCACCTCCAAAACGTTCATGGTGAGCGATTCGATTTGATGAAGCCGGGCAAGCATGTTTTGATAAACATCCCCCGTGGAACGAGCGCTGAGGAGGCATTGTTTCGTGTGCAGGCCGATGCGCGCCGACTGGGGGCACATTGCGCGGACCTGTACTTCCAGGAATTGAACGTTACTGGGTCTTGGGCAGAGGCAAAACAACATGGAGGGTACCATTACAGCGCCTCGCAGAGTGTTGCGGGTACTCCGCCATGGGTTGCGTTCGGTCAGGTCGAGTTGAAAGTCGTTCATGGACGCACGGGCGGTGGCCTCCTGTACTTGAATGTGTACGTGAAGCATTTAGGGCGAGCAGGGTTTGCCGTCGGAGGTCTGCTGGGGGAAGACGACCACAAAGAGGCAATGACTCCCCAGGCGGCATGTGCAGAGCATACATCTCTATCGGAAGTGCAAACGAGCGGCCAGGTTCCTTCCTCCGCGTCGTCAGTTGCGGTGGCAACCCTGGCGTGACCGTGCGGGACAATGGAGGGCGAGGACACGAAGAAGTGCGTCCCCTGAGCCGTGAGCGCTCCTCCCGAGGCATGTGCGATGCGTGCGGAGCCTTTTGTTTTCTGTGGACTAACATGATCACCGTCGCTCTATGCCATCTGCTGCTCTTGCGTCCTCCGCTTGACAGCATTAGCATTCCCCTACAGGCTGGTGTGGGGCTTCTGGGTGAGGACCTTTGTCAACTTGCAGTCGGAGACGGGGGGGGGGAGGATAACCACGTGCTCATTCGTTGTTTTGCTTTGCGGCCGAAAGGCCAAACACTGATCCAGAACGACAAATATTCTCGGGGGCTGGGGGGTGAGACCCCTATAGCCCGCAAGTGCCAAACTCACATCGTCGGACGTCTGGGAAGAACGATCATTCGAGGTTCGATGAAGAGGATGGTGTTCTCACAACCTTCCTGTGTTGAAGAGGCAACACCCCTCGTCTTTTCTCCCGCTGCCCTCTCCCTCCTCACCTCATCATCATCTGTCTCCTCAGTATCGTCGTCATCCTCATGCTGACGATCATCATCATGATGGTGATGACGATGATCATCAGCAGCATCATCCGATTCATCGTCATCGTCATCGTCGTCATCAGCATCAACACCATCATCATAGATGGGTACATAGTTGGAGGATTCGTGATCATCATCATCATCATCATCATCAGCAGCAGCAGCAGCAGCAGCATCAGGACCGTCAGCATCACCATCATCGTCATCACCATCGCCGTCATCATAAACACCGTTGCCATTAGCTTCGGCACACCCCTAACACGGTTCGTGGCCCCGTATGGAGCTCCACCCAGGGCCCCAGTGGCGCAGTCCGCATGTGGGGGTCACCGTTGTTTCGGCACACCTCTCAAACGTTTCGTGGTCCCACAGATAGGTCTGGCGAAGGTCCCAGTGGCGCAGCCCGCATGTGGGCGTTACCCCCGCTTGGGCACACCCCTCACACGCTTCGTGGCCCCATAGGGAGCTCCACCTAAGGCCCTGGTGGCGCAGCCCCCATGTGGGCGCCACCCTGTTTCGACACACCCCTCACACATGTCGTGACCCCACGGAGAGCTCTGTCCAATGTCCCCGTGGCGCAGCCCGCATGTGGGCGTCGCCCGCTGTTGGGCACACCCCTCACACGCTTCGTGGCCCCACAGGGGGCCCCGCCGAAGGCCCCAGTGGCGCAGCAGCCCGCACGTGGGTGCCGCCCCCGTTTCGGCACACCACTCGCACGGTTCGTGGCCCCAGCTCCAGGCAAGGCCCCATTGGCACAGCCCGCATGTGGGCGTCACGTTCGTTTCGGTACTCCCTTCACACGGGTCGTGGCCCCACAGGGAGTTCCGCCTGAGGTACCAGTGGCGCAGCCCGCATGTGGGCGCCACCCCCGCTTCGGCACACCAGGGGGTAATTCGGTCAGCGGGGCCCAGGCCACGCCGCTGGGGATAGGGGTCGGATAAACGCTGTTCAATGTGGAAGAAAAACGCGCAACAGTCAAGAATGAATCGAACCATTGTCAAAAGAGCAAGAACAATCGCCACCCGATTGCTTGTAACTATTCTTGAACGTTCCTCCTGCAGACGGACATGCCCGGCTTAATCCACGTCTGTCGTTTCGGGGAGGTCAGGGGCAACGATAGGGGGGGGGGATGGGCGCGGGGGGGATGCATCGTCCCCCAATCGCCCATTGACCCCTGACATGGGCCCGATAGCCCCGACTTGCCCAGGAAGGTGCGGATTCGCGATCGAGGGCCCCTCGCCGATCTATCGGCGAGGCACTGCCGAATCCAAGTCGACGCATCCCCCCCAATGCCAGGGCCGCGCCTCGAGGCGCCCGCCCACGGGCGGAGGCGCGCGTGACGGGGGGGGGCGCTGCGGCCGGAGGGCCAGGCGCTCCACGTCTTAGGTCGGGCATGTCCTCGTCAGGCGAATTTGACGCATGTGTCAGTCTCGTTCAACCGACCCCCATCCCCATCCCCATCCACTTCGAGACCCCCACCACATTCCCCCCCCAGTTAGGGGATACACCCTTCGAAGCCCGAAGGCTGCGGCCTATGTACAACTGCAGATGATGGGGTATTTCGCTAGGATAAATGTATCATCCCGGCGGCCACGCAGGCAGGAGCTATCGACCACGGAGTTGCATGACACGAGCCACCGAATCCATCCTTGAAAGAGGGCGCCTCGGTGCGCAGTAGCATTTGGGGCTCAGGCGTGTATACCCAAACAGCGATCCTCTACCTCTTATCTTGTCCTTCCCCAGGTGAATGGACCAGGCGCGGGCCAAACCCGGCCAAGTGGTTGGTGTTGTTGTTGGCCCATTCCGCACTAATCGCGGCTGCCCTCGAAGTGCAGCCACGCACCAACTTTTCCTCAGAGACCAGCACTACCTGGACGCTGCTGCTCAGCTCGAACTTGGGCAACACCAACATCGGGGATTTCTCCAGTGGCTCCACGTACGGAACCCAGAGCAGCTACACCTGGTCGGATTATCGGATCGGCTACACTGGGTCGCAGCTCCAGAGTCTCGGCATGTATGGTATGCGCGTGACTACCGCATCTGGATATTCGGTCGAGCACTACTGGACCCTGAGCACCTCGGGCTTCGACAACACGTGCACGAGCTGCAATAGCGCCGGCAATCATCTGGGCGACAGCTACTACTGGCACGGCGGACGCGGCGGCTGTTGGGGCTCGTCGCACTTCGGGCTCAAGAGGGAGGCCGATGTACACAGCGCGTGCAGCGTTGGGGGCTACGAAAATGGCAACGCCTGGGGCCACTTCCACCGCACGCACATCAATACGGGCGTCTATTTTTTCGGCGACAGCTGCATCAACTTTAACGAGTGGGGGGAGCGGTACTTCTTCTGGGGCGCCTTTGCGACGCCGTCGCCGACTCCGTGCCCGACGCCCTACCCGACGCCCTACCCGACGCCCTACCCGACGCCCTACCCGACGCCGTACCCCACGCCGTACCCGACGCTTTACCCGACACTCTACCCGACACCCTACCCGACGCCCAACCCGACGCCGAGCCCGACGCCGAACCCGACGCCGTACCCGACTCCGTACCCGACGCTGTACCCGACGCCGTACCCGACGCCCTTCCCGACGCCCTTCCCGACGCCCTTCCCGACGCCCTACCCGACTGCTTTCCCGACGCCCTTCCCAACGCCCTACCCGACGGCCTTTCCGACGTCTTACCCGACGGGCTACCCAACGCCCCCGACGGCCTTCCCAACGCCCTTCCCGACGCCCAGCCCGACGCCCAGCCCGACGTATCCTCCGGGTTGGCCGACGCCGCATCCGACGTTTCCTCCTGGAGCTCCCATGGCGGGCGGAGCCGGCGGAGGCGTGGCTGCCACGGGCGATCCCCACCTCCAAAACGTTCATGGTGAGCGATTCGATCTGATGAAGCCGGGCAAGCATGTTTTGATAAACATCCCCCGTGGAACGAGCGCTGAGGAGGCATTGTTTCGTGTGCAGGCCGATGCGCGCCGACTGGGGGCACATTGCGCGGACCTGTACTTCCAGGAATTGAACGTTACTGGGTCTTGGGCAGAGGCAAAACAACATGGAGGGTACCATTACAGCGCCTCGCAAAGTGTTGCGGGTACTCCGCCATGGGTTGCGTTCGGTCAGGTCGAGTTGAAAGTCGTTCATGGACGCACGGGCGGTGGCCTCCTGTACTTGAATGTGCACGTGAAGCATTTAGGGCGAGCAGGGTTTGCCGTCGGAGGTCTGCTGGGGGAAGACGACCACAAAGAGGCAATGACTCCCCAGGCGGCATGTGCAGAGCATACATCTCTATCGGAGGCGCAAACGAGCGGCCAGGTTCCTTCCTCCGCGTCGTCAGTTGCGGTGGCAACACTGGCGTGACCGTGCGGGACAATGGAGGATGAGGGCACGAAGAAGTGCGTCCCCTGAGCCGTGAGCGCTCCTCCCGAGGCATGTGCGATGCGTGCGGAGCCTTTTGTTTTCTGTGGACTAACATGATCACCGTCGCTCTATGCCATCTGCTGCTCTTGCGTCCTCCGCTTGACAGCATTAGCATTCCCCTACAGTCTGGTGTGGGGCTGGGGGCGAGGACCTGTTTGAACCTGCAGTCGGAGAAGGGGGGGGAGGATAACCGCGCTCTCATTCGTTGTTTTGCTTTGCGGCCGAAAGGCCAAACACTGATCCAGAACGACAAAGAGTCTCGGGGGCTGGAGGGTGAGACCCCTATAGCCCGCAATTGCCAAACTCACATCGTCGGATGTCTGGGAAGAACGATCATTCGAGGTTCGATGAAGAGGATGGTGTTCTCACAACCTTCCTGTGTTGAAGAGGCAGCACCCCTCGCCTTTTCTCCCGCTGCCCTCTCCCTCCTCACCTCATCATCATCTGTCTCCTCAGTATCGTCGTCATCCTCATGCTGACGATCATCATCATGATGGTGATGATGATGATCATCAGCATCGTCATCCGATTCATCGTCGTCGTCATCGTCGTCATCAGCATCAACACCATCATCATAGATGGGTACATAGTTGGAGGATTCGTGATCATCATCATCATCATCAGCAGCAGCAGCAGCAGCAGCAGCAGCATCAGGACCGTCAGCATCACCATCATCGTCATCACCATCGCCGTCATCATCAACACCGTTGCCATTAGCTTCGGCACACCCCTGACACGGTTCGTGGCCCCGTAGGGAGTTCCACCCAGGGCCCCAGTGGCGCAGTCCGCATGGGGGGGTCACCGTTGTTTCGGCACACCTCTCAAACGTTTCGTGGTCCCACAGATGGGTCTGGCGAAGGTCCCAGTGGCGCAGCCCGCATGTGGGCGTTACCCCCGCTTGGGCACGCCCCTCACACGCTTCGTGGCCCCATAGGGAGCTCCACCTAAGGCCCTGGTGGCGCAGCCCCCATGTGGGCGCCACCCTGTTTCGACACACCCCTCACACATGTCGTGACCCCACAGAGAGCTCTGTCCAATGTCCCCGTGGCGCAGCCCGCATGTGGGCGTCGCCCGCTGTTGGGCACACCCCTCACACGCTTCGTTGCCCCACACGGAGCCCCGCCGAAGGCCCCAGTGGCGCAGCAGCCCGCACGTGGGTGCCGCCCCCGTTTCGGCACACCACTCGCACGGTTCGTGGCCCCAGCTCCAGGCAAGGCCCCATTGGCACAGCCCGCATGTGGGCGTCACCTTCGTTTCGGTACTCCCTTCACACGGTTCGTGGCCCCACAGGGAGTTCCGCCTGAGGTCCCAGTGGCGCAGCCCGCATGTGGGCGTCACCCCCGCTTCGGCACACCAGGGGGTAATTCGGTCAGTGGGGCCCAGGCCACGCCGCTGGGGATAGGGATCGGATACGCGCTGTTCAATGTGGAAGAAAAACGCGCAACAGTCAAGACATAATCGAACCATTGTCAAAAGAGCAAGAACAATCGCCACCCGATTGCTTGTAACTATTCTTGAATGTTCCTCCTGCAGACGGACATGCCCGGCTTAATCCACGTCTGTCGCTTCGGGGAGGTCAGGGGCAACGATAGGGGGGGATGGGCGCGGGGGGGATGCATCGTCCCCCAATCGCCCATTGACCCCTGACAGGGGCCCGATAGCCCCGACTTGCCCAGGAAGGTGCGGATTCGCGATCGAGGGCCCCTCGCCGATCTATCGGCGAGGCACTGCCGAATCCAAGTCGACGCATCCCCCCCTATGCCAGGGCCTCGCCTCGAGGCGCCCGCCCATGGGCGGAGGCGCGCGTGACGGGGGGGGGCGCTGCGGCCGGAGGGCCAGGCGCTCCACGTCTTAGGTCGGGCATGTCCTCGTCAGGCGAATTTGACGCATGTGTCAGTCTCGTTCAACCGACCCCCATCCCCATCCCCATCCACTTCGAGACCCCCACCACATTCCCCGTCCCAGTTAGGGGATACACCCCTCGAAGCCCGAAGGGTGCGGCCTATGTACAACTGCAGATGATGGGGTATTTCGCCAGGATAAATGTATCATCCCGGCGGCCACGCAGGCAGGAGCTATCGACCACGGAGTTGCATGACACGAGCCACCGGATCCATCCTTGAAAGAGGGCGCCTCGGGTGAGGCAGTAGCCATTTGGGGCTCAGGCTGTATACACAAACAGCGAATCCTCTACCTCTTGGTCCTTCCACCAGGTGAGATGGGACCAGGCACGGCAAACCCGGCCAAGTGGTTGGTGTTGTTGTTGGCCCATTCCGTACTAATCGCGGCTGCCCTCGAAGTGCAGCCACGCACCAACTCTTCCTCAGAGACCAGCACTACCTGGACCCTGCTGCTCAGCTCGAACTTGGGCAACACCAACATCGGGGATTTCTCCAGTGGCTCCACGTACGGAACCCAGAGCAGCTACACCTGGTCGGATTATCGGATCGGCTACACTGGGTCGCAGCTCCAGAGTCTCGGCATGTATGGTATGCGCGTGACTACCGCATCTGGATATTCGGTCGAGCACTACTGGACCCTGAGCACCTCGGGCTTCGACAACACGTGCACGAGCTGCAATTGCGCCGGTAACCATCTGGGCACAGCTACTACTGGCACGGCGGACGTGGCGGCTGCTGGGGCTCGTCGCACTTCGGGCTCAAGAGGGAGGCCGATGTACACAGCGCGTGCAGCGTTGGGGGCTACGAAAATGGCAACGCCTGGGGCCACTTCCACCGCACGCACATCAATACGGGCGTCTATTTTTTCGGCGACAGCTGCATCAACTTTAACGAGTGGGGGGAGCGGTACTTCTTCTGGGGCGCCTTTGCGACGCCGTCGCCGACTCCGTACCCGACGCCCTACCCGACGCCCTACCCGACGCCCTACCCGACGCCCTACCCGACGCCCTACCCGACGCCCTACCCGACGTCGTACCCCACGCCGTACCCGACGCTTTACCCGACACTCTACCCGACACCCTACCCGACGCCAAACCCGACGCCGAGCCCGACGCCGAACCCGACGCCGTACCCGACTCCGTACCCGACGCTGTACCCGACGCCGTACCCGACGGCCTTCCCGACGCCCTTCCCGACGCCCTTCCCGACGCCCTACCCGACTGCTTTCCCGACGCCCTTCCCAACGCCTTACCCAACGGCCTTTCCGACGCCTTACCCGACGGGCTTCCCAACGCCCTTCCCGACGGCCTTCCCAACGCCCTTCCCGACGCCCAGCCCGACGCCCAGCCCGACGTATCCTCCGGGTTGGCCGACGCCGCATCCGACGTTTCCTCCTGGAGCTCCCATGGCGGGCGGAGCCGGCGGAGGCGTGGCTGCCACGGGCGATCCCCACCTCCAAAACGTTCATGGTGAGCGATTCGATCTGATGAAGCCGGGCAAGCATGTTTTGATAAACATCCCGCGTGGAACGAGCGCTGAGGAGGCATTGTTTCGTGTGCAGGCCGATGCGCGCCGACTGGGGGCACATTGCGCGGACCTGTACTTCCAGGAATTGAACGTTACTGGGTCTTGGGCAGAGGCAAAACAACACGGAGGGTACCATTACAGCGCCTCGCAGAGTGTTGCGGGTACTCCGCCATGGGTTGCGTTCGGTCAGGTTGAGTTGAAAGTCGTTCATGGACGCACGGGCGGTGGCCTCCTGTACTTGAATGTATACGTGAAGCACTTAGGGCGAGCAGGGTTTGCCGTCGGAGGTCTGTTGGGGGAAGACGACCACAAAGACGCAATGACTCCCCAGGCGGCATGTGCAGAGTATACATCTCTATCGGAAGCGCAAAAGAGCGGCCAGGTTCCTTCCTCCGCGCCGTCAGTTGCGGTGGCAACCCTGGCGTGACCGCACGGGACAATGGAGGATGAGGGCACGAAGAAGTGCGTCCCCTGAGCCGTGAGCGCTCCTCCCGAGGCATGTGCGATGCGTGAGGATCCTTTTGTTTTCTGTGGAATAACATGATCACCGTCGCTCTATGCCATCTGCTGCCCTTGCGTCCTCCGCTTGACAGCATTAGCATTCCCCTACAGTCTGGTGTGGGGCTGGGGGTGAGGACCTGTTTGAACCTGAAGTTGGAGAAGGGGAGGGGGAGGATCACCACGTGCTCATTCGTTGTTTTGCTGTGCAGCCGAAAGGCCAAACATGGATCCAGAACGACAAAGAGTCTCGGGGGCCGGGGGGTGAGACCCCTATAGCCCACAATTGCCAAACTCACATCGTCGGATGTCTGGGAGGAACGATCATTCGAGGTTCGATGATTAGGATGGTGTTCTCCCAACCTTCCTGTGGTGCTTGGTCTTCGCTTTGAAGTGGCAGCATCCCGCGTCTTTTCTCCCGCTGCCCCCTCCCTCCTCACCTCATCATCATCTTTCTCCTCATTCTCGTCGTCATCCTCATGATGATCATCATCATGATGATGATGATGATGATGATCATCATCATCATCATCAGCAGCCTCATTCGATTCATCGCCATCGTCATCGTCGTCATCAGCATCAACACCATCACCATCATAGATGGGTATATAGTTAGGGGATTCGTGATCATCATCATCAGCATCAGGACCACCAGCATCACCACCATCGTCATCATCATCGCCGTCATCATCACCATCGTTGCCATTAGCTTCGGCACACCCCTAACACGGTTCGTGGCCCCGTCGGGAGCTCCACCCAGGGCCCCAGTGGCGCAGTCCGCATGTGGGCGTCACCGTTGTTTCGGCACACCTCTCAAACGTTTCGTGGTCCCACAGATAGATTTGGCCAAGGTCCCAGTGGCGCAGCCCGCATGTGGGCGTTACCCCCGTTTGGGCACACCCCTCACACACTTCGTGGCCCCATAGGGAGCTCCACCTAAGGCCCTGGTGGCGCAGCCCCCATGTGGGCGCCACCGTGTTTCGACACACCCCTCACACATGTCGTGACCCCCCACAGAGAGCTCTGTCCAATATCCCCGTGGCGCAGCCCGCATGTGGGTGTCACCCCCTGTTGGGCACACCCCTCACACGCTTCGTGGCCCCACAAGGAGCTCCGCCTAAGGTCCCAGTGGCGCAGCAGCCCGCATGTGGGTGCCGCCCCCGTTTCGGCACACCACTCGCACGGTTCGTGGCCCCAGCTCCAGGTAAGGCCCCATTGGCACAGCCCGCATGTGGGCGTCACCTTCGTTTCGGCACTCCCTGCACACGGTTCGTGGCCCCACAGGGAGTTCCGCTTGAGGTCCCAGTGGCGCAGCCCGCATGTGGGCGTCACCCCCGCTTCGGTACACCATTCACACGGTTCGTGGCCACATGAGGGGGCTTTAGTTCAGGCCCCAGTGGCAGCGCCCGCATGGCGGCCCCGCTTTGTTTCACCACACGTTTTGCACGCATCGTGGCCACGAAAGGAGATCCACCCACAACGACGGTATGTATATCCCCATCAAGGGGGGTAAATCGGTCAGTGGGGCCCAGGCCACGCCGCTGGGGATAGGGATCGGATAAACGATGCTCAAGTTGCGGAAAAACCCGCCACAGTCAAGAAATAATCGAAACATTGTCAAAAGAGCAAGAGCAATCGTCACCTGACTGGTTGTAATTATTCTTGAATGTTCCTCCTGCAGACGGACATGCCCGGCTCAATCCACGTCTGTGGCTTCGGGGAGGTCAGGGGCAACGATAGGGGGGGGGGATAGGCGCAGGGGGGGCGTATCGTCACCCAATCGCCCATGGATCCCTGACAGGGGCCCGACAGCCCCGACTTGCCCAGGAAGGTGCGGATTCACGATCGAGGGCCTCTCGCCGATCTATCGGCGACGCATTGTCGAATCCAGGCCGACGCATCACCCCCCTATGCCAGGGCCGCGCCTCGAGGCGCCCGCCCACGGGCGGAGGCGCGCGTGACGGGGGGGTCGCTGCGGCTGGAGGGCCAGGCGCTCCACGTCTTAGGTCGGGCATGTCCTCGTTCAACCGACCCCCATCCCCATCCCCATCCACTTCGAGACCCCCCACCACATCCCCCCCCCCCCCAGTTAGGGAATACACCCCTCGAAGCCCGAAGGGTACGGCCTATGTACAGTTGCAGATGGTTGGGTCCTTCGCCAGGATAAATGTATCATGCCGGCGGCCACGCAGGCAGGAGCTATCGACCATGGAGTTGCATGACACGAGCCGCCGAATCCGCCCTTCAAAGAGGGCGCCTCGGGTTGAGGCAGTAGCCATTTGGGGCTCAGGCTGTATACACAAACAGCGAATCCTCTACCTCTTGGCCCTTTCACCAGGTGAGATGGGACCAGGCACGGCAAACCCGGCCAAGTGGTTGGTGGTGTTGTTGGGCCATTTCGTACAAATTGCGGCTGCCCTCGAAGTGCAGCTACGCACCAACTCTTCCTCAGAGACCAGCACTACCTGGACGCTGCTGCTCAGCTCGAACTTGGGCAACACCAACATCGGGGATTTCTCCAGTGGCTCCACGTACGGAACCCAGAGCAGCTACACCTGGTCGGATTATCGGATCGGCTACACTGGGTCGCAGCTCCAGAGTCTCGGCATGTATGGTATGCGCGTGACTACCGCATCTGGATATTCGGTCGAGCACTACTGGACCCTGAGCACCTCGGGCTTCGACAACACGTGCACGAGCTGCAATTGCGCCGGCAATCATCTGGGCGACAGCTACTACTGGCACGGCGGACGCGGCGGCTGTTGGGGCTCGTCGCACTTCGGGCTCAAGAGGGAGGCCGATGTACACAGCGCGTGCAGCGTTGGGGGCTACGAAAATGGCAACGCCTGGGGCCACTTCCACCGCACGCACATCAATACGGGCGTCTATTTTTTCGGCGACAGCTGCATCAACTTTAACGAGTGGGGGGAGCGGTACTTCTTCTGGGGCGCCTTTGCGACGCCGTCGCCGACTCCGTACCCGACGCCCTACCCGACGCCCTACCCGACGCCCTACCCGACGTCGTACCCCACGCCGTACCCGACGCTTTACCCGACACTCTACCCGACACCCTACCCGACGCCCAACCCGACGCCGAGCCCGACGCCGAACCCGACGCCGTACCCGACTCCGTACCCGACGCTGTACCCGACGCCGTACCCGACGCCCTTCCCGACGCCCTTCCCGACGCCCTTCCCGACGCCCTACCCGACTGCTTTCCCGACGCCCTTCCCAACGCCCTACCCAACGGCCTTTCCGACGCCTTACCCGACGGGCTTCCCAACGCCCTTCCCGACGGCCTTCCCAACGCCCTTCCCGACGCCCAGCCCGACGCCCAGCCCGACGTATCCTCCGGGTTGGCCGACGCCGCATCCGACGTTTCCTCCTGGAGCTCCCATGGCGGGCGGAGCCGGCGGAGGCGTGGCTGCCACGGGCGATCCCCACCTCCAAAACGTTCATGGTGAGCGATTCGATCTGATGAAGCCGGGCAACCATGTTTTGATAAACATCCCGCGTGGAACGAGCGCTGAGGAGGCATTGTTTCGTGTGCAGGCCGATGCGCGCCGACTGGGGGCACATTGCGCGGACCTGTACTTCCAGGAATTGAACGTTACTGGGTCTTGGGCAGAGGCAAAACAACACGGAGGGTACCATTACAGCGCCTCGCAGAGTGTTGCGGGTACTCCGCCATGGGTTGCGTTCGGTCAGGTTGAGTTGAAAGTCGTTCATGGACGCACGGGCGGTGGCCTCCTGTACTTGAATGTATACGTGAAGCACTTAGGGCGAGCAGGGTTTGCCGTCGGAGGTCTGCTGGGGGAAGACGACCACAAAGACGCAATGACTCCCCAGGCGGCATGTGCAGAGCATACATCTCTATCGGAAGCGCAAAAGAGCGGCCAGGTTCCTTCCTCCGCGCCGTCAGTTGCGGTGGCAACCCTGGCGTGACCGTGCGGGACAATGGAGGATGAGGGCACGAAGAAGTGCGTCCCCTGAGCCGTGAGCGCTCCTCCCGAGGCATGTGCGATGCGTGCGGAGCCTTTTGTTTTCTGTGGGCTTACATGATCACCGTCGCTCTATGCCATCTGCTGCTCTTGCGTCCTCCGCTCGACAGCATTAGCATTCCCCATACAGTCTGGTGCGGGGCTGGGGGTGAGGACCTGTTTGAACCTGAAGTCGGAGAAGGGGAGGGGGAGGATAACCACGTGCTCATTCGTTGTTCTGCGTTGCAGCCGAAAGGCCAAACATGGATCCAGAACGACAAAGAGTCTCGGGGGCCGGGGGGGCGAGACCCCTATAGCCCACAATTGCCAAACTCACATCGTCGGATGTCTGGGAGGAACGATCATTCGAGGTTCGATGATTAGGATGGTGTTCTCCCAACCTTCCTGTGGTGCTTGGTCTTCGTTTTGAAGAGGCAGCATCCCGCGTCTTTTCTCCCGCTGCCCCCTCCCTCCTCACCTCATCAGCATCGTCGTCATCCTCATGATGATCATCATGATGATATGATGATGATTATCATCATCAGCATCAGCAGCCTCATTCGATTCATCGTCATCGCCATCGTCGTCATCATCATCAACACCATCATCATCATAGATGGGTACATAGTTGGAGGATTCGTGATAATCATCATCATCATTATCATCATCATCATCAGCATCAGGACCATCATCATCACCATCATCGTCATCATCATCGCCGTCATCATCACCATCGTTGCCATCAGCTTCGGCACACCCCTAACACGGTTCGTGGCCCCGTAGGGAGCTCCACCCAGGGCCCCAGTGGCGCAGACCGCATGTGGGCGTCACCGTTGTTTTGGCACACTTCTCAAACGTTTAGTGGTCCCACAGATAGGTTTGGCCAAGGTCCCAGTGGCGCAGCCCGCATGTGGGCGTTACCCCGCTGTTGGGCACACCCCTCACACGCTTCGTGGCCCCATAGGGAGCTCCACCTAAGGCCCTGGTGGCGCAGCCCCCATGTGGGCGCCACCGCGTTTCGACACACCCCTCACACATGTCGTGACCCCCCACAGAGAGCTCTGTCCAATGTCCCCGTGGCGCAGCCCGCATGTGGGCGTCGCCCGCTGTTGGGCACACCCCTCACACGCTTCGTGGCCCCACAAGGAGCCCCTAAGGCCCCAGTGGCGCAGCAGCCCGCATGTGGGTGCCGCCCCCGCTTCGGCACACCACTCGCACGGTTCGCGGCCCCAGCTCCAGGTGAGGCCCCATTGGCACAGCCCGCATGTGGGCGTCACTTTCGTTTCGGCACTCCCTGCACACGGTTCGTGGCCCCACAGGGAGTTCCGCTTGAGGTCCCAGTGGCGCAGCCCGCATGTGGGCGTCACCCCCGCTTCGGCACACCATTCACACGGTTCGTGGCCACATGAGGGGGCTTCATTTCAGGCCCCAGTGGCAGCGCCCGCATGGCGGCCCCGCTTTGTTTCACCACACGTTTCGCACGCATCGTGGCCACATAAGGAGATCCACCGAAGACGATGCCCACAACGACGGTATGTATATCCCCATCTAGGGGGGTAAATCGGTCAGTGGGGCCCAGGCCACGCCATTGGGGATAAGGATCGGATAAACGATGCTCAATTTGGAGAAAAACGCGCAACAGTCAAGAAATAATCGAAACAATGCCAAAAGAGCAAGAACAATCGTCACCCGACTGGTTGTAACTATTCTTGAATGTTCCTCCTGCAGACGGACATGCCCGGCTCAATCCACGTCTGTGGCTTCGGGGAGGTCAGGGGCAACGATAGGGGGGGGATGGGCACAGGGGGGACGCATCGTCCCCCAATCGCCCATTGATCGCTGACAGGGGCCCGACAGCCCCGACTTGCCCAGGAAGGTGCGGATTCACGATCGAGGGCCTCTCGCCGATCTATCGGCGACGCATTGTCGAGTCCAGGCCGACGCATCACCCCCCCATGCCAGGGCCGCGCCTCGAGGCGCCCGCCCACGGGCGGAGGCGCGCGTGACGGGGGGGTCGCTGCGGCCGGAGGGCCAGGCGCTCCACGTCTTAGGTCGGGCATGGCCTCGTCAGGCGAATTTGACGCATTCGTCAGTCTCGTTCAGCCGACCCCCATCCCCATCCCCATCCTCTTCGAGAGCCCCACCAAGTTCCCCCCCTAGTTTGGGATACACCCCTTGAAGCCCGAAGGCTGCGGCCTATGTACAATTGCATATGGTGGGGTATTCCGCCAGGATAATTGTGTCATCCCGGCGGCCACGCAGGCAGGAGCTATCGACCACGGAGTTGCATGACACGAGCCGCCGAATCCATCCTTGAAAGAGGGCGCCTCGGGTGAGGCAGTAGCCATTTGGGGCTCAGGCTGTATACACAAACAGCGAATCCTCTACCTTTTGTGGTCCTTCCACCAGGTGAGATGGGACCAGGCACGGCAAACCCGGCCAAGTGGTTGGTGGTGTTGTTGGGCCATTTCGTACAAATTGCGGTTGCCCTCGAAGTGCAGCTACGCACCAACTCTTCCTCAGAGACCAGCACTACCTGGACGCTGCTGCTCAGCTCGAACTTGGGCAACACCAACATCGGGGATTTCTCCAGTGGCTCCACGTACGGAACCCAGAGCAGCTACACCTGGTCGGATTATCGGATCGGCTACACTGGGTCGCAGCTCCAGAGTCTCGGCATGTATGGTATGCGCGTGACTACCGCGTCTGGATATTCGGTCGAGCACTACTGGACCCTGAGCACCTCGGGCTTCGACAACACGTGCACGAGCTGCAATTGCGCCGGCAACCATCTGGGCGACAGCTACTACTGGCACGGCGGACGCGGCGGCTGCTACGGCTCGACACACTTCGGGCTCAAGAGGGAGGCCGACGTGCACAGCGCGTGCAGCGTTGGGGGCTACGATGATGGCAACGCCTGGGGCCACTTCCACCGCACGCACATCAATACGGGCGTTTATTTTTTCGGCGACAGCTGCATCAACTATAACGAGTGGGGGGAGCGGTACTTCTTCTGGGGCGCCTTTGCGACGCCGTCGCCGACTCCGTACCCGACGCCCTACCCGACGCCCTACCCGACGCCCTACCCGACGCCGTACCCGACGCCCTACCCGACGCTTTACCCGACGTCGTACCCCACGCCGTACCCGACGCTTTACCCGACACTCTACCCGACACCCTACCCGACGCCCAACCCGACGCCGAGCCCGACGCCGAACCCGACGCCGTACCCGACTCCGTACCCGACGCTGTACCCGACGCCGTACCCGACGCCCTTCCCGACGCCCTTCCCGACGCCCTTCCCGACGCCCTACCCGACTGCTTTCCCGACGCCCTTCCCAACGCCTTACCCAACGGCCTTTCCGACGCCTTACCCGACGGGCTTCCCAACGCCCTTCCCGACGGCCTTCCCAACGCCCTTCCCGACGCCCAGCCCGACGCCCAGCCCGACGTATCCTCCGGGTTGGCCGACGCCGCATCCGACGTTTCCTCCTGGAGCTCCCATGGCGGGCGGAGCCGGCGGAGGCGTGGCTGCCACGGGCGATCCCCACCTCCAAAACGTTCATGGTGAGCGATTCGATCTGATGAAGCCGGGCAATCATGTGTTGATAAACATCCCCCGTGGAACGAGCGCTGAGGAGGCATTGTTTCGTGTGCAGGCCGATGCGCGCCGACTGGGGGCACATTGCGCGGACCTGTACTTCCAGGAATTGAACGTTACTGGGTCTTGGGCAGAGGCAAAACAACACGGAGGGTACCATTACAGCGCCTCGCAAAGTGTTGCGGGTACTCCGCCATGGGTTGCGTTCGGTCAGGCTGAGTTGAAAGTCGTTCATGGACGCACGGGCGGTGGCCTCCTGTACTTGAATGTATACGTGAAGCATTTAGGGCGAGCAGGGTTTGCCGTCGGAGGTCTGCTGGGGGAGGACGACCACAAAGACGCAATGACTCCCCAGGCGGCATGTGCAGAGCATACATCTCTATCGACCGTGCAACAGAGCGGCCAGGTTCCTTCCTCCGCGTCGTCAGTTGCAGTGGCAACCCTGGCGTGACCGTGCGGGGAAATGGAGGATGAGGACACGAAGAAGTGCGTCCCCTAAGCCGTGAGCGCTCCTCCCGAGGCATGTGCGATGCGTGCGGAGCCTTTTGTTTTCTGTGGGCTAACATGATCACCGTCGCTCTATGCCATCTGCTGCTCTTGCGTCCTCCGCTTGACAGCATTAGCATTCCCCTACAGTCTGGTGTGGGGCTGGGGGCGAGGACCTGTTTGAACCTGCAGTCGGAGAAGGGGAGGGGGAGGATAACCACGTGTTCATTCGTTGTTTTGCTTTGCAGCCGAAAGGCCAAACATGGATCCAGAACGACAAAGAGTCTCGGGGGCCGAGGGGTGAGACCCCTATAGCCCACAATTGCCAAACTCACATCGTCGGATGCCTGGGAAGAACGATCATTCGAGGGTCGATGATTAGGATGGTGTTCTCCCAACCTTCCTGTGGTGCTTGGTCTTCGTTTTGAAGAGGCAGCACCCCGCGTCTTTTCTCCCGCTGCCCCTCCCTCCTCATCTCATCAGCATCTTTCTCCTCATTATCGTCGTCATCCTCATGCTGATGATCATCAGCATGATGATGATCATCAGAAGCATCATCCGGTTCATCGTCATCGTCATCGTCGTAGTCAGCATCAACACCATCATCATCATAGATGGTACATAGTTGGAGGATTCGTGATCCTCATCATCATCATCAGCAGCAGCATCAGGACCGTCATCATCACCATCATCGTCATCATCATCGCCGTCATCATCACCAGCGTTGCCATTAGCTTCGGCACACCCCTAATATGGTTCGTGGCCCCGTAGGGAGCTCCACCCAGGGCCCCAGTGGCGCAGTCCGCATGTGGGCGTCACCGTTGTTTCGGCACACCTCTCAAACGTTCCGTGGTCCAACAGATAGGTCTGGCCAATGTCCCAGTGGCGCAGCCCGCATGTGGGCGTCGCCCCCTGTTGGGCACACCCTCGCACGCTTCGTGGCCCCACAGGGAGCTCCGCCTAAGGTCCCAGTGGCGCAGCCCGCATGCGGGTGCCGCCCCTGTTTCGGCACACCACTCACACGGTTCGTGGCCCCAGCTCCCCCGTTGGCACAGCCCGCATGTGGGCGTCATTTTCGTTTCGGCACTCCCTTCGCACGGCTCGTGGCCCCACAGGGAGTTCCGCCTGAGGTCCCAGTGGCGCAGCCCACATCTGGGCGTCACCCCTGCTTCGGCACACCATTCACACGGATTGTGGCCACATGAGGGGGTTCTATTTCAGGCCCCAGTGGCAGCGCCCGCATGGCGGCCCCGTTTTGTTTCACCACACATGTCGCACGCATCGTGGCCACATAAGGAGATCCACCGAAGGCGATACCCACAACGACGGTATGTATATCCCCATCTAGGGGGGTAAATCGGTCAGTGGGGCCCAGGCCACGCCGCTGGGGATAGGGATCGGATAAACGATGCTCAACTTGGGAGAACATGCATCAATAAACAATCGAAACATTGTCAAAAGAGCAAGAACACTCGTCACCCGACTGGCTTTAACTATCCGTAAGGGCTTCGCCCCCTGCCGCCGGCCCCCTCTCTCGGAGAATGGGCCATGGAAGAGCTAAGTCATGAGGCTTTGGCGCTGTCGTGCAGCAGTATCGGAACTTCATGCGAGGCCGATTCGCAATCGGCAAAACCAACTGATCACAAGAGGGGTTACCACACAGGGCGATTGGTAAGACGTGTATGGTTTACGAGCTTGGTTACCACACCTTGGGATTAAAGGGCCGAGGGAGTACTCGCAGTTTGGGTTACCACGCCTTGCGATGGATGTGCGTGAGGGGTGGCACCGAATTTCAGAAATGTGGCAAATCCCCTGTGTTTTTGGACCCTGACCCCGCGGATCTGCGTGAGGGGTGGCACCGAATTTCAGAAATGTGGCAAATCCCCTGTGTTTTTGGACCCTGACCCCGCGGATCTGCGTGAGGGGTGGCACCGAATTTCAGAAATGTGGCAAATCCCTTGTGTTTTTGGACCCTGACCCCGCGGATCTGCGTGAGGGGTGGCACCGAATTTCAGAAATGTGGCAAATCCCTTGTGTTTTTGGACCCTGACCCCGCGGATCTGCGTGAGGGGTGGCACCGAATTTCAGAAATGTGGCAAATCCCATGTGTTTTTGGACCCTGACCCCGCGGATCTGCGTGAGGGGTGGCACCGAATTTCAGAAATGTGGCAAATCCCTGTGTTTTTGGACCCTGACCCCGCGGATCTGCGTGAGGGGTGGCACCGAATTTCAGAAATGTGGCAAATCCCCTGTGTTTTTGGACCCTGGCCCCGCGGATCTGCGTGAGGGGTGGCACCGAATTTCAGAAATGTGGCAAATCCCATGTGTTTTTGGACCCTGACCCCGCGGATCTGCGTGAGGGGTGGCACCGAATTTCAGAAATGTGGCAAATCCCATGTGTTTTTGGACCCTGACCCCGCGGATCTGCGTGAGGGGTGGCACCGAATTTCAGAAATGTGGCAAATCCCTGTGTTTTTGGACCCTGACCCCGCGGATCTGCGTGAGGGGTGGCACCGAATTTCAGAAATGTGGCAAATCCCTGTGTTTTTGGACCCTGACCCCGCGGATCTGCGTGAGGGGTGTCGATTTCGAGCCCCCCCAGCAATTCAGACAACGCGCCCAGGGGGTGCTAAAAGTCCCGTTTGGGCCTCCCCCCCCCTCGCGCGGTCAGTCAATTAGTTACAGTAACCAGCAAGAAGCAGAACTGTAACACTGGAAACTACAAGCTACAACTGGTACTGGAAACTGCGGACCCGCGCCTACAGCTTGGTGGCCCCACAAGGGGGCCGGCGGATTTTTTAATGTTCTTCCTGCAGACGGACATGCCCGGTTCAACCAACGTCTGTCGCTTCGGGGAGGTCTGGGCAACGATAGGGGGGGTGTAGGCACACGGGGGATACCTCGTCCCCCAATCGCCCATGGATCGCTGACAGGGGCCCGACAGCCCCGACTTGCCCAGGATGGTGCGGATTCACGATCGAGGGCCTCTCGCCGATCTATCGGCGACGCATTGCCGAGTCCAGGCCGACGCATCCCCCCCCTATGCCAGTCCCCCCCCCGATCGTTGCCCCCCAAGGGGGAGGGGGCTCCAGCGAGACAGGGAGGGGCCGCGCCTCGGGAGCCCGCCCACGGGCGGAGGCGCGCGTGACGGGGGGTCGCTGCGGCTGGAGGGCCAGGCGCTCCACGTCTTAGGTCGGGCATGTCCTCGTCAGGCGAATTCCCCCCTCCTCCTTCCCCCTCCTCCTCCTCCTCCTCCTCCTGGCGCATCCCTCCCCCTCGGCGTTTTGTCCCACCCTCTCCTCCTTCTCCTCCTCCGCCTCCTCCTCCTCCTCCTCCTCCTCCTTCAGACGCGTTCGTGAGGCATCGAGGATGTGTCCGCAGACTGTATTCCTCGGCTCGTGCCGCGGCGCTCATCCTGCTCCTTCTCCTGCTCATCTTCGTCATCCCTTTCCTTTTGCTTCCCCCCTCCTCTGACAGGGGGAGTGGGAGGAGGAGGAGGAGGAGGAGGCGGTGCAGGGGGAGGCTGTGAGAGGGGCTGGGGAGGATGCGGGAGGGTAGCATAGGGAGAGGAGGGTCGGAGCATTGGAGGAGGGGGCGTTGAGTTGAGGAGAGGGGAGGGTTGAAAGGCTAGTTTGTCCATACAGAGTTTCCCGTCCTCTTATTGCGAAGGCCTTACGGCCGGTGCCGCCGACCCTGAATGGCGACGACGACGACGACGACGACGACGACGACGACGACGACGACGACGACGACGACGAGCGCTCTTGGGGGCCTCTTGGGGGTAGTTTGTGGGCCTCTTGGGAAGCTGTTAGAGTCCGCTTGGAAGCCTCGTGGGGGCCTCTTGGGGCTTCCTGGGGGTCTCTTGGAGGGGGGCTGGGACGTCTTGGAGGCTTCTTGGACGGTCTTGGGGCTATCTTAGGCAGCTGATTTTTTGGCGACTCGGGGCCCTCTTGGGCCGTCTCGGGGGCCATCTTGGGCATTCGGACCTCATTTGGAGTGTTTTCGAGGTTTCTAGGCCGCCCGAGGAAAAACGAATCTGCCCCCCCACCCCCCCTGGGACCCCCCCGGGACCCACCCCGGGACCCCACCCCGGACCCCCCCCGGGACCCCTCCCGGGACCCCTCCCCCCCCCCTGGGGAAGGGATCAAAGTGAAGGGGTTACCCTTCGACTCGATTACGACACTGCTAGATTTTTCTCTCGCTCACGAGCCTGAGAAGGAAGCTGCAGGGAAAGGGGACGACGGAGGCGACGACCGACGGAGACGACGACTCGAACAGCCAAGCCCCTCGCACACGCCGACAGGGTCGGCGGATTTCTCCGCGTCGCCCTTCCGAAATTTCCCTGTGCCCTTCACGCCTTACAGGGGCACTGATACGGTGACATCGCAGATGGTGAGGCACTCATGGCGCACATTCAAGTTGTTATGTCTCCTGCCAATCTCCCACGTTCCGCTTCGCCTCCCCTCCATTATGTGATTCGTGTGGGAATTGTTTTGCGGTGAGCAGTCAAATGCAGAACCGCAGGCAAGAGCACACACACACATGTCTCTGTCGTCTTTCCAGGCCGAAGCACATTCTAACAGAGGACCCGTCCTTCCGTTGACTCAAAGCATTTCAACCAGTACGTTGGTTGATGGATGGCCGCGTTTGCAATCGCGCTACCTGTCCTTACACTACAGCATTGCTCCGCTATTGCGGGACGAGCCTCCAAAATACGCACGAGAGAGCGGCTTTCTTGCTTGAACCGGACATTATCGTTTGAGGAGTTTCTCGCATTGCAAGGCTATGCAGCATGTACCTTACGCCGTAGTTTCTCGACGTGGTGGGGATACTATGCTTTGCATCGAGAGCTCGCATGAGGCAGTTGCACATTTTCTGGGCTTAGCGCTGACAGCTGCCAACGTCTAGACGTCTCGCATGCCGCGCGGTTCTTTTCCATGTCTATACTATCGTGTTCGACTCTCTGCAAATAATGGTTTCCTGTTTATCAGCGTCACGCTTTCGTGCTGCAAGAAGTTAGGGACAGGCCCTTGTCGGGATCACTATGTCTGGCCGCGCTCACCAGAGATCCCGCGGTGCGATTCGTTGGAAACATGGGCCCCTTGACTTGCCGACCCCTTCCCTGGGGCCCGCTTTTCGGCCTGAGTCGTTGTGTGACTGTCCCGAGGCCCCAAAACTCGCCTACAGGCGTCCAGTAAGGCGAAAGGCCGCCCGTCTCAATGTTTTCGAGCCGGGAGACTTCTGCCTCCTTTGTCGAAGCGCACCGCGAAGGCCAGGGCTCACTCTCCACCTCCGTTTCTCCCGAGCCCTCGGGGGTTCGTCGTGTGTTGCCTCCTCTCCTCTCCCCAACATGTGTCTGACGTCGCTCGCAGCCATTCGGGCTGACGGCGCCCGAGACAGACATCTCAGGGTCTCAGCTGACGGCGCCAGAGACGGGCACCTCAGGGTCTCATGCTCGTGCTCGTTTTTTATTACTTCTTCTGCCGATCGGCGCGGGTCCCAAACACCCCCCCTCCCCCCCCCCACCCATGGAGTAGATCTTGGCTGTTTTTGGGCGCCTGTTTCGCGCGGGTGGAGCCTCCCCCAAATGGACGCACTCTTGCACACAGTCGCACTAAGCAGAGGTCCAGAGCTCTCCCCCCCCCACACCCCCTCCCCCTTGCCGCCCAATGTCGAAACGCCGAATACAAAAAACCTCACCTCTCGTTTTCGTGGGATGCCTGCCGCGGGAGCCCGCGTCAAATTTCAGATTGGGTCGCGCTGTCTGTATGATGGCCCCCGTCGGGCCAACCCGAGTCCCCCGTGCCCGAGTCTTCCGTCTCCCCGAGCCGTGCCTGATGTCGTCCGCAGCCGTTTGGCTTGCCGGCGCCCGAGACGGACACCTCAGAGTCCCATGTTTTCTCGCCTGGCCCCGTGTTGTAGAACCGTTCTCGGCCCCCCCCCCCTCGCCCTGCCTGTGGCACCCTGCTCTGTGCCCACAGGCCCCTTGGCCCGTCTCCGAGCGCCCCCCCCCCAAAAGTCCCGACACCGAGCAGGAGGGGAGGACAAACAAAAACACACGCACCGACACTTTGTCTCGAACCAGCGAGTGGGAGCCCAGTGGCAGAGTCCAGGGGGACGACACGACGCGACGACGAAACAACGGACGACAGATGAACCACAAGCGCGCGGGCGGGGAGGGGGTGAAGGGGGAGGGCAAAGGAGGCGCGCCTGCCCGCACCCGGACTAGCTGGCCTCAGCCCCGGCCGGTTGCGGCTGCGCGCAGCCCGGCGCCGCGCCCCGCGCGGTTAGCCTGCGGCGCCCAGCAGACACAATTAATCCCAATCATTTTCTTTGGGTGGAGAGCAGAGGTTGAAATCTGAAATGCCGTTTCGATAGATTGTCGAGGCTTGAATCTGCAAGAGGTGAATCACAAGACTCATTGAGCTTCGAGGTGCAAAAGCCAATGTGGATTTCACCATGAGCCCTCTACCCTAAGAAAATGGGCAGTCATCATCGATTCCCAGGAACAGATGGGAAAATATGGAAAGTGGGAGGGGAGGAGAAGAGAACCCAGAACGTATGGGAACAGGTGGGAACATCCTAGGATTTGCTTGTCTTTATCTGTGTGTCCCAGGGCCCACTTGATCGCAGCCCTCGCAGGTTCTGCGCCCGTGTTGGGCTCGCGGGGCCCCCGACTTCCTGGCGGGCACTCGCCGCCTGGTAAAGCTGAGCGACACGTGTTGGCTTCTGCTCACGATGGGGCTGCTCGGGACGGAGGGCGTGCAGTCAAAGCGCCAGGCTCACGGCTGAGCCCTGTGCCGCAGTGCGCTCCGATTCTGGACGATCCGGGGCATTCTTTGCGCGCTTTCCGCTTCCTCGGCCCAAGGGTACGCTGGCTATCGCCGTGCGTGTTTGGTACCTTGCACCTTTTCTGCCCCATCCCTACTGCTGGTTTTGACTGCGTTGCAGATTCAGTCATGTGTGTGCTCGGTGTGCTGTGGTCGGTCCTCCTCTGCCTCAGTGTCCTTCCCCGCTGCCGTGGCATCTGGGGCCCGAGCATACGAGAGCGCGGCCCGAGTCGCTTCGGGGTGCCGGCCGTTGCTGCGGCGCCGATCTAGTGGCGCCGCCTGGGAGAGGGGAGGGTGCTCACGGCGGCAGGTTCGGCAAAGGATGATGAGGAGGAGCATCAGGAGGGGAGAGGAACACACACAGACACAATTCATCGTCGACTCCCCGGAAAATATTGGAAAATATGGGAAGTGGGGGGGAAGACAGAAACTCAGAAAATGTGGGAAATATGGGGAATCCTGTGATTTGTGTGTGTGTTTATTTGTGTGTCCCAGGGCCCCTTCGCTCACGGCGGTAGGTTCAGCCAAAGGATGATGAGGAGGAGCAGGCCAGCAGTTGCGACGATCATGGCGATCATGAAAAGACGATGGCGATGATGACGGGTGGACGAGCACGCGCCGTTCCCTGATTTTCTGGATATCATCGCGCGCCTCGGGCTGAAAGCACTACCTCCTCGAGGTTCGCCCAGCGTGGCGTCTGCTTCAGGGGGGAACAGGTCTGCGACTGCGACGACGACGGCGATCACGAGAAAGACGATGACGATGACATCGACGTGGCCGCACGCGCCGAGCCCCTCATCATTCTAGAACTCATGGCGCGCATCGGGCTGCAGCACTGCCTCCTCGAGGTCCACCCAGCGGGGCGTCTGCTTCAGGGAGGGACAGGTCTGCGACTGCTACGACGACGGCGATCACGAGACAGACGATGACGATGACGCCGACGTGGACGAGCGCGCGCCGAGCCCCTCATCATTATAGAACTCATGGCGCGCATCGGGCTGCAGCACTACCTCTTCGAGGTCCACCCAGCGCGGCGTCTGCTTCAGGGAGGGACAGGTCTGCGACTGCGACGACGACGGAGGTCACGAGACAGACGATGACGATGACGCCGACGTGGACGAGCACGCGCCGAGCCCCCCATCATTCTAGAAATCATCGCGCGCCTCGGGCTGCAGCAGTATCTCCTCGAGGTCCACCCAGCGCGGCGTCTGCATCAGGGAGGACAGGTTTGCGACGACGACGGCGATCACGAGACAGACGATGAAGATGACGCCGACGTGGCCACAGGCGTCGCGCCCCATGTCATTCTAGAAATCATCGCGCGCATCGGGCTGCAGCACTATCTCCTCGAGGCCCAGCGTGGCGTCTGCTTCAGGGACGGACACGTCTACGACTGCGACGACGATGGCGATCACGAAAAAGACGATGACGATGACGCCGACGTGGCCACACACGCCGCGCCCCATAGCAGTGCAGAACTCATCCCGCGCCTCGGGCTGCAGCATTGCCTCCCCGACGTCCGTCCATCGCGGCTCCGAATGCGCCTCCCACTCAGCCTCCCAAGGCTCCTCCTCCTCCTCCTCCTTATCCTCCTCCTCCTCCTCCTCCTCCTCCTCCTCCTCCTCCTCCTCCTCCTCCTCCTGCTCGTCCGTTTGCCATCCTCCACCGCCTTCGGTCTGCACCTTCTCCCCTTCCTCCTCCCTCTTCTCGCTGCCATCCTGTTGTCACCCTCGTCGCCCTCGTCCGCACCCTCTCCCCCCCCTCGCTGTTACCCCGCTCCCCCTGGCCTCTGCCGTCCTCATCCGCCTCCTCATTCCCCCCCCCCCTTGCTCCTCGCCTCCCTCCTCGTGGTCCTCCTCCCCTCGCTGTCACTCTCGGCCACGCGCCCACGGTCCACGGCGATTGCGACCGGGGACCAGGGCAGGTGTGCAGTCTCACCGCGCCGAGCAACCATGGCTGCCGACCCCATCAGGCGGGGCGGGGGGCGCCACCCGGGCCGGGCCTGCAGCGGCGTTGCGGGAGGGGAGGCTGCGGAGGAGGAGGAGGAGGCGGAGGAGGAGGAATAGAGGGGGGAGGAGCGGGGGGCGGAGGAGGAGGAAGCAGGAGATGGAGATGGAGGATGTGGGGATGAAGGAGGAGGACGACGACGACGAGGACCGGTTGGAGGGGGTTAAAGGAGGAGCAGGAGGAGAACGAGGAGGAGGAGGAGGTCCCGTGTAAACCCCAAGAGTGACCAACGATGTTGGAAGAAACCCTCCCCACAAGGTTCCTCTTCATAGGCCCCTGCAACGGTTCACTTCCACAGAGGGACCTGCCTCGTTGGATGACAACCGTTTGAAGACCTTGAAGCATGCCAAAACATGTTCTCTGCATTCCAGCGCAACGGATAAACCTGACTGTTGCGTCTTGACGGTCCTGAATCGTGCCAGAACGCCGTTCTTGAGACTTCAACTCCGCGAATCATCGTAACTTGCTCCCTCAAAAAAACGTTAATTCTTCCAGAACGCCATTTCTGGTACGTTGATCATGGGAATCCGTGAAACTCTTGCAATGTTGTATCAAGAATGTGCGCGGCGCTCAAGCGAGAGCCACACGTTGAAAAGGACCCGCTCTCAATCCGTGAAATGCTTGCAAATGTTTAAAACTAATGTGCGCGGCGCTAAGGCGAGAGCCACATTTTGAAAACAAGCCGCCCTCAATCCGTGAAGCTCTTGCAAATGTTTAAAACGAATGTGCGCGGCGCTGAAGCGAGAGCCACATGTTGAAAAGGAGCCGCTCTTTATCCGTGAAACTCTTGCGAATGTTGAAGCACGGTTGCGCGCGGAGCTGCGGCGAGAGCTGCATTTAGCTACATGTTGAACACCAGCCGTCCTCAACCCGTTAAGCTCTTGCAATGTGTTAAAACGAATGCGCGCGGCGCTAAGTCGAGAGCCATTCTTCATAAACCACCAGCCTCAATCTGTGAAGCTCTTCGAAATGTTTCGAACGAATGTGCGCGAAGCTAAAGCCAGAGCCACATGTTGAAAACTGCCCGTCCTCACTCTGCGAAGCTTTTGCACATGTTTGAAACGAATGCGCGCGGCGCTAAGGCGGGAGCCACATTTTGAAAACGACCCACCCTCAATCCGTGAAGTTATTGCAAATTCTTGAAACGAATATGCGCGGTCCCAAGGCGAGAGCAACATCTTGAAAACGGCCCGTCCTCTTTTTGTGAAAGTGTCGCCAACTTTACAGCTTCAGGGTCATAGATGGTGAGGAAAGATTCGGCGAAACACCCGGCCCGCCCTAAAAACTGCCCTCCCGGTGCGACAGGGAGAAATTGATCACAAGGAGAAGGAATGGAAGAGGAGGAGGAGGAGGCGGAGGAGAAGAAAAAGGATTCTCGGGTGGAGGAGGACGCGGAGGGGGAGGAGGAGGAGGAGGAGGAGGAGGAGGAGGAGGAGGAGGAGCAGGAGCAGGAGCAGGAGCAGGAGCAGGAGCAGGAGCAGGAGCAGGAGCAGGAGCAGGAGCAGGAGCAGGAGCAGGAGCAGGAAAGGAGGAGGAGCAGCAGGAGCAGGAGCAGGAGCAGGAACAGGAGCGCGAGCAGGAGCGCGAGCAGGAGAAGGACGAGGACGAGGACTAGGACGAGGACGAGGACGAAGAGATGGAGGATCGCCGGCCGCCAAGAGGAGGACGAGGAGGATGAACTGGAGGAGCTGGAAGGAGCAGGGCGTGGAGGAGCCGGAGGAGGCTGCGCACGGAGGAAGAGCTGCAGGAGGAACCTCGGCGACCGCGCGGCCGCTCGCGGGCAGGCGGAGCGCGCGGCAGCGCTCTCGCGCTGCTCCCCGCGGGGGGGGGGCGCTCGCGCTCGGCTTGCGAGCCGGCTGCCCGCCTCGGAGGAGGCCGGCTCCAGTGCGGAGGTTGCCGTCAAGCAGTGGCGAAGCGTCCTGGCGTGCTTATAGGCCTACCAAACACTGTTCTAAGAACCTTTTGCGGTTTGCATGAGGTGTTCTTAGAGCATTTCTGGTCGGGACTGTCTTGTTTTAGCACATCGGGTAAATGTTCTAAGGGCATCGTCTTTGTTCTTAGAACGTGTTTGGATTCTAAGACCATGTCGTGGTAGGCCTATGGGAATGCCGGGACCGTCGGTCCCTGCTCGAATTCGGAGGTTGCCAGAGGGCTTCGTTGGACAAGGTTGGTTTCGCTAGTCCCGAGGCCCCTAAGCCTGACCTGATGCCCCACAGCTCAACCCGAGACGCCCAAACGACCGTCGAGATCGCCCCTCTGGATCCAGACCTCCTCGACGTTCCCGAAGAGTGGAGGCCCATGCCAAGAGGCACCCTGCTTGCCTCCAGGGTGCCCTGGGTTCCTCGGGTGTCGATGGCTTTGCTGTGGAGGGCGCGACGCCCCCACACCAGGAATCGACGGACGCCCCGGGGTCCAGGGTTGGGTTTCTTGTGGAAGCTCTCTTGTGGACTGGCTGGCCCCTACTGTCACCGCCTCCTCATCATCATCATCATCCTCATCCTTCTCCTCCTCCTCGCGTCACACCGATGCCCGCGGAGGACGCGGCGACTGAGGAAGCCCCGGCGAGGCAGTGGTGGCTGTCGATCTCCGGCCCCTGCGCCGCCACGTCGGGCTCCTGCGTGGGCAGCCCGAACTACCCGGGTCACTACCCCGCCTCCGCTGTGTGCGTAAGGATGCCCTTGCGCCGGAGAGGCCTCTGGTGCGGGCACGCCTCGGGGCTCGAGGGGGCGGGGGTCACTGCACACCGGGTCCTGCGGGCTCCTGCACGGCCAGGGTGCCTTGAACCCAGCTCGCGCGCAGGATCCTGCAGGAGCTTACAGGAGTTTGCCAGGCCTGAATGACCTTCAGTCTGGCATGTCCGTCTACAGGAGGAGTATTCAGAAACAGTGAAAACACAGTCTGGGGATTGTTTTTCATGTTTTTGACTATTTGGGGGCATTTCGTGAGTATTTCTGATTTTTCGACGACAATCCGCCTGTAGGGGGACATGCCTGGCCTAAGACTGAACCTTTTTGACCTGGTCAGTGCTTCCCCCGAGGCACGCCTGGGGCCCCCAGATGGCTGAATGCGGTGCGATTGCAGCCGCTCGCGCACTCCGCCTCGGCCTCCCCGCGGCACCCGAAAGTCGCGTACCAAAAGTCACTCTTTGCCCAGGGCCATTCCTACGTGTAGCCGACGGGAGGGAGAGAGAGAGAGAGAGAGAGAGAGAGGTTCAAGCCCCGTTCCTCCCTGTCCCAGGTTCGCTCCTCACCCCCCCTCCTTCCCGGCGCGCCCCATGGCCCTCCGGCGCTTTGCTCCGAGCGGCGCTGCCGTGGCCGCTCTGGCCGGTGCTGCAGGCGGCGCTCCTTGGGCCCTGTGGGCCCACCAGGCCGCGAGTCACCCCGACGTCCATGAAGCTGCTCGGCAGGCAGGGGCCATGGGGGCGACCGCGGTGAAGGAGTGGATGGAGGAGGCGAAGGTGTGGATGGACAAGGCGGCCACGGAATCGGAGGAGGGCATCACGCTCGTCTGCCTGCCCCGATGGCAGGTGGGCGTTGCGATTGCCCTCACGGCGGTCTTGTTCGTCTGCGTCGCCATCGCCGTCGCGTGCTGCTGCGGGCCGCTTGGTTTCCTCAGTGGCCGCGCCTGGGCGCTCTGGGATCCCACCCAGCCCTGCCTGCAGCACACCCTCGTGGCGCACCCGCACGAGTACCTCTACAAGCTGGCGAGGCTCATCGAGACAGGAGGCGAGGCGGCGGTCGCGGCAGCAGCCGCGGACCTGGCTGTCACGCCTGATGCTGTGCGTGCTTGGTGGGCGCAGTGGCAGATGGTGCACCGAGGGCCCAGCCGGAGCTGAGTCGCCTCGTCGCGTGCTCCTCGGGGGGTGGCTGCGCGACTTGACGGAGGAGGGCGTGGAGACACATCCAGGTCCTCCTAAGGACTTCATGGCGCAGGTCCGCGAGTTGGTGGACGCACAGGCGGCCGCAGCTCAGGAGGTTCGCTGGCGCAGCAGGCCGCGCGAGACCCTGGAAGAGGTCCAGCGCGACTTAGCAGACCGCGTCATGCACATGGAGGTGTCGGTGGGGGAGCGGCCATGCCCCCAGACACCCGTGGCGGACAGCGACTTCGCCGGCGCCGTCGACGAGCAGGAGGAGGAAGAGGAGAGGCAGCTTGGAGGAGGAGGAGGAGGAGGAGGAGGAGAAGGAGGAGGAGGAGGAGGGGGAGAAGGCCTCGTCGGCGACGGCACGCTGATGCAGCTGGCGGCGGCGGAGGAGGAGGAGGAGGAGCCTTGGCAATGGGGGGCGCGGCTGGGGGTGGCTCCGGCAACGCCGCCACCAGAGACAGCAGGGCCGCCAGCAGGCAGCATCCCCGGATGCCCGGGTTGCGGCTCCAGGCTGAGGAGGGCGAGGCCCGAGCGAGGTCGCTCTTGCGAGAGTTGCGAAGAGGGCTGGGGCAGAGGCGGCTGGGCGTTCGCGTGCGAGCCGTGCAACGCGAACGTATGCCGTTCCTGCGCGCTGGCGGCGGCAGAAGCGGCCCGGCGTGCAGCGACAGCAGGTGCTGGCGAGGAGCATGGCGAGGAGGAGGCCGTGGAGGGCCCGGAGGTTGAGGACGTGGAGGATCCGGGGGCAGATACAGGTGATGTTTTCGAGGTTCAGCAGGTCCTCCAGGCCGTCGGGGACGCCATAGCCGCTCACCCTCCTGATGCCGGGTCCGCTATTCCTCTGCGTCCGGCACGCTCGCGGAACAAGTATTTCTTGTGTCATGCTGGATGCAACTGCGTGCTCGTGCCTGTGTTTATCCCGACGGCCGCAGGCCGTGATTGCGACCACTGTCATGCTCACCGCCAGGCTCGGGCACGCATGTGGAAATGTACTTCATGTGATTCCATGTTCTGCCCGTCGTGCAGGAAGCAAGGACACGTGCTCTTGCAGGGGGGCACAGGCTCGGACATGGCTACCCCAGCTAGCCAGCAGGGCCCCCCCAGCAGCCAAGGCGGCGGTGGTGGGCATCACGCCGTGCACCTTGGACCAGCGCCCGGGCCATCTCCAGCATCGCATTGCGATCCTCTGCCTGAAGCTCCGGAGGAAGATCGAATTGCATGGGCTGGCCACGGGGGGGCTCACAGCGAGCTCTTCGTCGACAGGTTGCTTGAGCTGTTGCGGGGTCTGCCAGCTGTGGCCCCCTTGTTTTCGCACCTCTTCATCCTCAAGGGCTTGGTGAACAGGCACAGCAAAGTCGCCAGTAGTGCATTGAACTGGTTCTTCTCAGAGAAGCAGCGCTCGGAGACGCATTCGGCGCGGGCGGAGTGCGCATCGTTGTTCTTACGCCACTTGGATTTCCTTGTGTCGCGCGACCTCCGGGGAACCGCACGCAGCGTTGATGCCGGTCTGCCTCAAGATGCCAGTGGCGTTACACCGATCGTCCGGCATAAACTCCAGATGCTCGAACGGGGCGAATGGCATGAATCAGCGCGTGCTGCAGCAGCTGATGCCACGGCGGCGGCCGCTGGAGCTGCAGAGCGACGGGTTCAGGCTGCTTCGGAAGATTCCGACGAGTTGCGGAGGAACCAGTTCGAGTCGAGCGTCTTCAAGGTTCTGCGCGGAGACGTTCGAACGGGGCGCCGGATCTTGGCGAGCAGCGGCGTGCACCCCTCCTGCAGTGAGACCGTCAACCTCATGAAAGGCGAGTTCCTCACGGACCCTTCCACAGATTCTCTCGGAAATCGCCCCGGCTTGGCGCGGAGGGCCGCCCGGTGCAAGCCGCCGGTAGTGCGGCCGAAGATCGTCAACGCGGTCGTGGCTCGGACAGCTGATTGCACGGCCTCGAGCACCAGCTTT
>CAUYUJ010015154.1:282691-302691 GCA_963575745.1 Prorocentrum cordatum | reverse complement strand
GTTCAGTAGGAAGCTCCACCGAAGGCCAGGGTTCGCATGTCGTCGCCGCCCCATTTTGGCGAACATCTCACACGTTTCGTGGCCCCATAGGGAGCTCCACCGAAGACGAGACTCACGACTGCGGTACTCACAGCTGCCTGTGGTTCGGTCTGTCGCCAGGCTGCTTCATTTTCGGCCTCCCAGAGTCTTATCCCGGAGGCGACGACAGGGACGAATAGCCCAGAGGCGGGGATTACACGTATTCGGCCAGGAGCCTCGCCGAAGGCATGGCCCATCAACGCCCTTGGATACATGGCTTGTTCTCTCGTGTCTCCTGGGCCATTCGCCCCCATCGTCGCCCCCGAGTCCCGTCGCAGCGGCCAGGTCCACCTTGGACAGCGGGTCAGGATGGGCCTCAGGACGGGTCCTAGGACCAATTCTGAAAAGGATTCTGGCTAGCTGGGAAATTGCCGTTGTCTTAATTGGCCCTCCCCCGAACGGAGCAGCTGGAGAGATGAGGGAGGGAGTGAAAGAGAGAGAGAGAGAGACCATTGGCGGCGCAGGAAAGGGGAGGAAGCCAATTAGAAACAGAAGCGTTGGGTGAGAACAGAAACGGGCAGCATGTCGACAGAATGCTGGCAGGAAATGACGGGCACCGCCAAATCGACTCCGAGCGCGCCGATACAGGAATGGGGGAGAATTGGGACGATTGGAAAATGCGAGCACGCACATTTCGACGATGCACAAAACGGTAAACTACCAAGCGAGTTACCGAAGACGAATCCAAAAACAGGCGACGGGGCGGGAGGAGGGAGGGGCCGCCGTCCTGTCATGCTCCGCTCTGCTGCCCTGGGCGCCTGTAGAGCCCGTCCCTGAGGGCCTTGGCGGAGGAGTATCCGTTTCCTCTGCGTCCTCGTCCTCTGTCGCCGCCTTCTCCTCCTCCTCGTCTTGCTTCTCGTCTTCCTCCTCGTCCTCCTCCTCGTCCTCCTCGTCCTCCTCCTCGTCCTCGTCCTCGTCCTCCTCCTCGTCCTCCTCCTCCTCCTCCTGCTCCTCCTCCTCATCCTCCTCCTCTTCATCCCCCTCCTCCTCCTACTCCTCCTGCTTCACCTCCTCCTCCCAGCCGTTCTGGCGCAAACATTTTGTTTTTATGTGCCTGAGGCGACCTGTCTTCAGAGCGGCTTGGTGTTCGCGGGCCAGAGTGGCTCGGAGGCACCCCATCTATTTCACGGCGACACTGCGCGGTTCCTTGTGACAAGTCTCGCAATGGTAAGAATTATTCGTCTCAACGTTGGACTTGTGGACACTGCCAGTGCAAGAAGAACGTGTGGCAATACAAGTTGTCCAAATATTGTGGTCAGCATTGGAAGGAACCCGTCCCTGGTGACCTTTCGGCCAGTGGTGGACTGCCACGTGGGGCTGCAGTTGCTGATGTCCGTCGTGCCGCATCAGATGTAGTTTCAGGCGAGCCCCTGCCAGGTTGCCCCGCAATCACCAGTTCGGCAACTAAGAGTGAGCTCCAGCAGCTCGCCGAGCTCAGCGCCAAGGTCTGCGACGCCTCCTTCCGCTCTATGGCTCAGGAGAAGGTGGCGCAGATGGAGCAGGAACCTTTCCCTCCTCAGCAGAGGGCAGATGCAGCTTTCAAGAAGATCCAACGCTTGGAGAAGAAGGTGGACCGCGATTTGGAACAAGTGCACAAGCTCGGGCGGAAGCTGGCCCAGCAGCGGTCCGATCTTGAGAGCGCGTTGCAGGATTTGGATCGGTACTATGCTGAGCATAAGACGGCCATCGCGGAAGTGTACCGTTCAGTCTCGCCGCCCCAAGATGCTCCTCGACAGGCCGTTGCTGCAGCAGCTGACGCGCTTGCGCTGCGTCTGCAGGTATGCAGGACACTCTCGAGGGCAAGCTCTTCTCATTCGTCCTCGACGATGGCGACATGTTCGGCCTGGGAGAGTACCGGGAGCTGTCTGAGTAAGACTTCAAGGAAGCAGAGTCCCGCATGCAGCAGCTGTCGGTGCATATCACCACCCTCACTACTACTTTGTTCGGCGAAGTTCAGGCCAGGCGCGTCGAGCTCAAGAAGAGCCATCAGGGGCAGACGCAGGGGCTGGAGAAGAAGCGGAAGACAGAAGCTGATCGTCGCCAGCCTGGACCTGGAGCTGAGGCCGCCTCTGAGGGAGCGGGAGCGTCGGCTGCCGCAGGAGATGGCGAAGCCGCCCCGCCAACGCCTGCCCCCGCCGCCGCGCCACCTGCCAAGCCTGCTAGTAATGTCCGAGGGCAGGCTAGGCAGGCTGTCCCTCGTGCGCCCACCAAGTCTGCCCCGGCGGCCGCGCCGCCCAAGGCGCCCGCGGCCCCGCCGACCAAGACACCTTCTCACTCCTAACCCAGCTGTGGCCGAGCAGTCGCTCTCCTCTTCCCCTCGACTCCCTACCTCCTGCCCAGTTTTGGATGCCCCGCGGAACTCTTGGACGGCGAAAGTGGGGGGTCGGGCGCAGGGTCCCAGCAATGGTGTCTTTATGGGCCATGAATGGGCGATGCATCCTCGACTGCTGTGTTCGGGGGGGGGGGGGGGGGGGGGGGGGGGGGGGGGGCAATTGAAGCTCCCCGCCTGCGCCCACGCGCGAGACTTGAGGGGGAACGAAGCAAGGGAGCGGGGGGTTCGGGAAAGGCGACGAAGGCAACGTGCGCTGAGGGCGCAAAAGATTTGGTTATAAACGAAAGCGGTGGGGTGAGCGCCAAGACCTGCCCAGCCAATCTGACACGCGGAACGCTCCGACTCAGTTTTGGGGATCTTGAAGGCCAGGGCAGAATGTGAATTCACATTGTGGGGAAACGCAAAATGTGAATTCACAGCTTGGGGGGGGGGGGGGGGGGGCGAAAATGTGAATTCGCATTTCGGGAAAAAGGGATATGTGAATTCAAATGTTGAGACGTTGTGTAGGAACCGTCATGAAGGGGCCAGAATGTGAATTCACATGTTGGGAAAAAGGAAAATGTGAATTCACGTTTTGGGAAAAGGAACAGGTGAATTTACATGTTGGGAGAGTCGCGGGGCCCGTTCAAAATCTGTCTTGGGGGTCGATAGTTCATCGTTTGGGAACATGCGCGATCATCAATCGCACAATCAAGACACACTTGCACTCCACTTGCCAGCCCCGCGCGCAGAATGCAAGAACGCCCGCGCGCATGAACGGTAATGGATGGACGGCGCGTGCCCCCGCGCGGGCAACGCGCGGGCGCGAACGACTGGCCCTCCATGACCGCCAACATTGGACGCCAATCGTTCCGGATCACATACATGAGCGATCCATTGAGCATACATGGGCCATTCAGCCCCCATTGAAGGCCCCCTGTTGCAGGCCCCCTCTTTCACCCTCCAAAACTCGTCTGTGCATCATCGGGGCCACGGAAATTGTGGAAACCCAGAGTCTATCGAACTGGAGAGTGTGACGGCCAATGGGACGAGCTGGAAAAGCACCGCCAAGTTGTTTTGAATTGCCTCGGCGCACGCCGTGCTTGTGCAGGAGCACAAGATGATCTCAGCTGAGGAGCTCAGGAAGGCTTCGGCCTGGCGCGTGCGAAACGGGTGGGAAGCCAGTTTTGAACCAGGGACCGTGGGCCCTGGATGGGGGCCCTTCGGCTGGGGTCGGAGTTCTGGCTCGGTCCTTCCAGAGTATGCCCAACCCTGATTTGGGGCCCACTATTCGGAAACATACGGCCCTCGGAGCCCTCGTCCACCTTCCAGGTCAGGCATCATTGCGTTGCGTACGTGGCCACTTGCAGGACTGTGTTGGACTAAGCGATTCCAATCAGGACATATTGGCGGGTGTAGCAGCACGCGCCAAGAGCTTGCCCGTGCCGTTCCTTGCCGGAGCGGACTTCAACAATGAGCCGTCGGCGCTGGCTGGCACGTCCATCCACGGGCGCATAGGTGCGAACGCTGTGCATCCTGAGGGCATCCAGGGCACGTCTCGCAGCTCAGAGGGCGCGCAGATGCACGGCTTCTACTTGTAGTGCTGGAGATTGGCGCAGGCCGTCAAAAGCGTGAAGATAGTGAAAGATTCGGAGTTAGCGACGCATGACCCTGTCTCTCACACCTTCCACCCTTCTCTCGCCCCCCTGAAAGCCTTCGCTTTCAGGCCCCCCCCCCCCGCCCCCTTCCCGCCCCGGCGACCCTCGGGGGCCATGCGCCGAAAACCTTCCTGAGTGGGAGCTGCTCGGTAGGATGCCCCCCCGAGCATTTGCCGCGGCCGGGAATGGGGATGTGGAACCGGCCCAAACATATTTTGACACCACATATAAGCACTGGGCTAACACGGTCGAGAAAGAGCTCGACGGAGTTTACCAGCGCCGCCTTTCGAACCATGGCAGTCGCGGTCGGCAGGCGGAGCTTCAGTGGACCAGTGTGCTGCAGCCAGGTAAGGCGACGATGGAATGAGCGTCGCCCACCTCTCGCTCGGCTTCGCAGCTGCGCTGGCTCAGCAACCGTTTCAGGTTACGGTTGCATTTGCGCGCCCTTGGGGCGTCGGCTGAAGAGGCCCATCTCTCTCCCCCAAGTTTTTCTCGCATCGGTTCGCGGAAAACGTCGTCAGGACACTCGGGGGCTTACAACGCAGCCCCCGAGCATTGCTCGGCGCGGGTCAGCCACCTCTCGGCCGCGGCCACCGAGATTTTCAACCCGCCCGTCAGGCTTGGCGAGTGGGGCGGCGAGGCATCTGCTCTGCTGCAGCGCTGTCAGGACGTTGTGACCCACGGCCCCCCCTGGCCTGGGGACTGTTCCTGGGGGGCCCGAGTTTGCCCTCGACGCGGTCTCGCCGGCCCAAGCAGTGGCCGAGCAGGATGCCCATGATTGAGATCATAAGGAATGGGTTCTTTGGCCGAAGACGAATATTGAGTCAGGAGCTCGTCACGCCCATGGCGTGGTCAGGGGGGGCCCCGCCTGGGCCCAATCCATGGCTCTTAGCGCCAAGGGGTAGTTGTTTCTGACGCCCAGGCCCACCTCGCCTTTGAATGCGCTAAGTTTTCGGATCTCTGGCACGCCGAGGATTTTCAGACCCACCCGTCAGCTGTAGGCAGGTTTGAAGTGCTCGGCCCGTTGCGCGAGTTCACCCCCCGACGACCTTCGCCGCGTGTCTCGATCGTGCCTCGAGCACGCTGCGGCATCGGTCGACGGCTTCCATGTTAGCCACTTCCAGCACCTGTCGGATCAGGCCCTCATCGCCCTCACTCGGGTGATCGCCGCGTTCGAGAAGTCAGGTCCCCTGCCGATGCAGATGCGGGTGCCGTTGCTAATCGTGCTTGCCAAGCTCGGCGGCGGTCACCGCTTCATCGGGCCTTTCGTTTCAGTATGGCGTCTCTGGGCACGTGCCCGTCGTGATCATGCCTGCAGGTGGGAAGCGGCTAGCGCGCGCGATTACTTTTCGGCTGGCACCCTCGGCCCTCGCCTCTAGCGTGGACGCGGTCCGGCGGCAGAGCGTGAGAAGCGCGACGGTTGTTTCACCCGATGTGTGTTCAAGCCCGGTTCTTTGGAATTTTCTGAAGTTGTACGAGCAGGTTGATTTAGATTTGTTACTCCAGCGATGCCGCCAGCACGGGTTCCCCATGCAGATCGCTCGAGTTTGTGACGTGGCCGACCGTGTAACGACAGGTCTGATTGCCATGATGTAGTACAGTCGCAGCATCTGAGACATGCGGCCATCTAGGAGGCACATTTTTTCCGTGTTTCTGGATGAGGGGGGCTTATTCCCAGGACGTGGTTCCGACTTCCTCCGACCCCCGTTTCTCGGTTGCTCCGTGGCAAGCGGCTCTCGGGGCCCTTCGTCCCTGGATCGCTGCCTGGGGTCTCGTACGGAACCGACGGCTTTGGGGGCCCTCTGGGGAAGAGTCCTGTTTTAAGAAGGGTCGCCTTCGCTTTCGTTCGCATGGTCCCTGGTGAAGAATTCGAGTGGGATTGTGCTGTCACTGGTGTCGTCGACTCTGAGAGGCAAACTGTTCCGCTTGCAGAGCTTGTGGCTATTGTTGAGTTTGTTCGGTACGTTGACAGGGCTCAAGATCTGCGCGTGGTCTCTGATCGTGCTAATATAATCAAGGCCTTCGCAGGTGGACGCTTTCACACCTCTAAGTTGGGCAATTCTGATATGTCGTGGGAGCTCTGGGAGCTCCTCGACTCTCGTCCTGCCCCTTTTCGCCTGTCTCACATCCCCTCTCACCTCCTAGAGGATGCCAAGAAGCGCGAGCGTTTTCAGGATGTTGTTGATTGGGACCACGTCGTTTTGAATTCTCTGGCTGACAAGTTGGCTGATGATCGTGCGTCGGAGATTCAGGTCCCTCCAGACGTTGTCCGTGACCATAATTCGTTTGTGCTTCAGGCTGGCCAGATATTGACGCGCGTTGCTGCTATCATTCTCGAGCGCGCCTCGCTTCGTGCCGACCCCGACAGGCGACGGACCAAGGAACCTATCGACTACGTTGTTCGTCGGCGGCGGTGGCTCGCCGAGGCAGTTTTGCCAGCCCCCCATAGGTGGACTTATGCCGATCAGGTGTGGAGGTGCGGATCCTGCGCCGTGGAGGTTCGGGGCGGCGCCCCTTCCATCCGCTCCAGGCTGCGCAGCCTGTCCCCTGCCTCTCTCGAGGAGGAAGGGGGGCGTGTGTCTGTGCGCGTTCCGTGTGAGCGGGGGGGAGGAGGAGAAGCAAATTGTGCAACACCAATGGGTGAAGCCCGCCAGGCCCTTGCCGGAGCGGTGCGACGCCCTCTGGAGATCCTTGGGGCTCGATCCCATGCCGTCTAGGGTCGAGTCCTAGGTCGCAGGGAAGCCGGTCCATCAGTCCCGCGCGCTCTGGTGCAAGGCCTCGATTTATTTTTGCGGAGCGTGTGGGGCCTGGGCCACCTCGAGGCCCGTTTCCTTGAAGGAGTGGCGCCCAGTGGACGAGTTCGGTCTTCATGCCTTCACGCAGGCTCGCCCCGTTGCCCTGCAGCGGCTGTGTAGAGGTCTGCCGCCGCCCAGGAAGCTCAGTGCGTGGCCTGACATGTAAATTTTCTGCCTTGGCCTCCAGTCCCAGGCAACTCGTTGCCCTTGGAGCCTGCTCGTCAGCGGTGCACTGCAAAAGCCTGCCGCTACATCGCCATGAGGAGAAGGGTCGTGGGGCCCAAGTTTGCATGGCGCGGCATCGTGGCAGGCTGCGGCTTCGCCGCGACTTTCATTCGCGTCTCTGGCTTAGCTGCCCTGGACGAGCTCAGTCTGCCAAGGCCGGTTTCTTTGAAGATCTACATTGACGATTGCTCTCTGTCCCGCCACGGGGCTGCGTCTGTAGTCGTTAATGACCTCCTGGAAGGGGGCCATCAAGCTTCAGACGGTCATCGAGGGCGATGTCGGCTGCGCGATCGCCGTCAAGAAGGCGGCTGTAGTCGCCCCAGATTCATCCGTTGCCAAGGCGGCCCGCCAAGGTCTCGGCCCCGTGGGCGGAGCGCCGCGCGACGCAGCTGTCAACCTGGGCATCGACGACGCCGCTGGCAGGCCCCGTCGCGTCGCTTGTCGGGGATGGAGGATCCAGGCTCGTTGTGCCCAGTTTTCTAGGAAGGCTGAGCGTCTGTCCCGTCACAAGACAACCCTTGGTCGTCACTCGCGTCGAGTCTTCACGACGGGACCCCTCGCCAGCCGCGCCTACGGGCGCGAGGTGCACGGTGCCTCGGACCACGAGCTGTCCACGCTCAGACGTGCCGCGGGCCGTTTTCTGCTGCCGCCGGTTGGCGGGGGATCTCTCACGGCAGTTTTGCTGTTTGCCGCCGACCCCGCCTGGTTCGCCGCGGTCGCCCCGATTGTGAGGTGGTCTGAAGAGATTTGGGCCAGCCTGGTGGGGGCCTATGAGTCTGGCCTGCCTCTGGCTGAGCTGCGCAGCGCCTGGGCCGTGGGCTTCTCGGGCCCCCTGCTTCCCTGGCGCAAGATTCGGGGGCTCGCGGGGGCCCTCAGGCTCTCTGCGGGGCGTCTTGGGTGGAATATGGTGAGCTTCAGCATGCTCGTTGATGATTTGGGTGAAGAGGTCTCCCTCGCGCTGGGCCCCCCCTGCCTCCTGAAACGCCTCCTCCGTTCGGCTGTGTTTCGTAATGTTCGGCTGTGATTCTTAATTCGGAGAGGGACTATGGGCCGCCCCTCGGCCTTGATTGCAGACTCTGCTTTGATGTGGCCCTTGCGGCCATGAGTTGTTCTAAGCATGCCCCCATTCGAGAAGGGGGCCATCCGCTGCCTTGTTTGTCAGGCGCCCTGGGCCAAGACCCGTGCCGAGGCCCACGGGTGCATCCTGCCCGACCTGCCCTGCCCCTTGCGCGGCGTGGCGCAGGACGCAATGTTTCACCGGCTTCGGTGCTGCCAACGCGAGTCTGTGAGCCAGCTTCGCGATCAGGCATTCGGAAAAAAAAGACTTCCAGCACAGGCCACATGATTTTAACACGCTGTCGGAGGCCAACAAGGTCTTGTACACGTTGGGGTCGTTCCCCCACCCTGGCGATTTCTTCCCGCCCCCGTCTAAGCGTGAGCCGTCTCTCAAACATTTTGATTATTCAGAGAAAGGCGCTTATCGCGTCTCTGGTAATATATATATATATATATATATATATATATATATTCACGGATGGGTCGTGCATAAGATCGGTCGTCAAAGGACTTTCGAGGACGGGATGGAGCTATGTCTCGGTGTCTGACTCCGGGCAGGAGCTAGGACATGTCTACGCCCCCCTCCCCTACCCGATCCCCCAAACGGCCCAAGTTGGGGAGTTTTCTGCCTGCGCTGCTGCCTGCCAGAATGCTGATGCCCCTGCTCCAAGGGCATAGTGACTGTCAGGATGTTGTTTCTTTGTGGGCTTTCCCTACACACGAGCATTTATCGTTCAAACATGTGCACTCGGGAACGTTTCCGACCCCCGATCAGTGTGAATGGCTCGACAAATGTCTGGCCATTGTGCGGAAAGTGTTTGTTCTGGCAGCCCGCGCGCTGCCTATCTGGCCTGCGCGCGACTTGTCTGAAGCCACCCGTGCTCCCGTCGTGTCGCCACCTGTGCCAATGAGCGTTCCCCGCCTGTGGAGGCATATCGGTGAATTTTGGCAGTGCAACCACTGCCTGATTGTTTGCCGCGGGGTCTGTTCCCGCAATAACTCGAGTTGTTCAAGGAAACGCAAGCTCCAGATATACATCCTTGATAATATGGGGCAGGACTGGCTTGCTCGGATGGCGGCATCGTTTGTGTCTGCGTTCGGTGCAAGGCTCCTTTCCACAGACAATTATGTCCGCTACCTGGCCAAAGAGTGTCCAGGTAGACCTCACAACCTCAGGAGTTCAAGCAGTTATGGAGACCGCATCTGCGCTGGCAAGCACCCCAGGTCATCGGATGTCTGGCTTGCTGTGGATGCTAACAGCGTGATGCGCCTTTCTCGTGTTTCCCGAGGCCGTCTTTCGGCCCAGCCTGTCGGTCTCGTGCTGCGGGGGCGTGGCCCTGACTGACGGCACGTTGGCACGTATGCGCGCCTGTGCCAGCGTCCAAGTGCCGTGCTCGACGGCCGCCTGACTCCCAGAGGTCAGGCCTACTGCGGGATGCCGTGGGGGAGCAGCGCAGCGGTACAAATCCTCCTCCTTTTCCTCCTCGCTCTCCTCCAGCGTTGCCTCCCCCCCTCCTCGCCCGGATTAGGGAGGGGCCGAGGCGAGTCGGGGGCAGGAGGCGCGGAGTGGAAGTGGCGGGCGCACGCGGGAGGAGTGCGAGGGCGAGCGTGGCGGGTGCCGGCAGGTGGCTGCCGGGTGGCCGGGGTCGGGGCGTTGCTGGTGGCGCATGGGCGACGACGACGACGACGGCGACGACGAGAGTTACGACGACGACGACGATGACGACGATGGCGACAACGAGGGTTACGACGAAGCTGACGACGACGACGACGACGACGACGACGACGACGACGACGACGACGACGACGACGACGACGACGAGAGGCAGGGATATGGCCTGGGTGGAGGGGCGCGAGAGGTCCCGGGGGCCAGGCTTAGCCTCTTCACGGGCACCGAGGAGGACGCCGGGGTCCCAGTGTTGCTCCAGGCCAGAGCTCTTGGGACGGCCTTGCAGCCTATCTTTGCCCCGTGGGTGCAGGTTTCTTCCCGCCTCCTTCACGCCGTGAGGCAACAGGTTCCCGCGGGCAATGTGTCTTCCCATGTTTTTGTGCGGCCTTTGGTTTCTCGGGCCGATCAAAAGGGGGGGGGGTAGGGAAAGGGGGGGTTTCGAAATCTGCTGCATGCAGCTGGATTCGGCCCCGCCGCTGGGCCCATTCCTCGATACATGGGCGCCTCCCGGCGCCGGGAGGCGCTGGGAAAATCAGCTATGTGAGTTGATTCTCTACCCTACCCTTTGCTATCCCCCCTTTCGTGCCCCCCGAGTTTCCCTCGGCCATCCAAGGGCCATGGGACTTTCAATCAGAGTCTCAGGCTGAAAGCTTGGTCCAGGGGGAAGGCCCCAGGGTCCAGGACCCGTCTTTCTCAGGACCTCTTCGTTGCATATCAGCCTCCATTTTCGATCTCTCACTATCCCTCCTCCTGTGTGGTCCGCCATCCTCGCTCCACCTCTTGCTGCTGCCCCTCATGCTGCGTTCCTGCCCGCTTCGTCCCACGCCCTCCGTCGCCCACACCTCGGCCCTCATCGCTGTCCCTCCTGCTCCTCCTCATCCTCATCTTCCTCCTGCTCCCTCTATCGTCAAGTCGGGTCTGTCCCTTTACCAGGGGAGATATTCAAAAATAGTCAAAACATAGTGTGGGGACTATTTGTTTGGTATTTTGTTGGCAAGTTTGGAATATTGGTTGCGTATGTTTTATTTTTCGTCGAAAATCTCCCTGTAGGGGGACACGCCCGACTTAACTCTATCGCCTCCGCCGCACCTCCGCCCATCTCTCCCACCCTGGTGTGGCCAGGCCTCCTCCCCTGACCGACGCCTGCCCTTCACCACCCCCGTCTCATCCCTCGTCGTAATCCTCAATCCTGCCTCTTGCTCTGCTCATCCTCGCCTGGTTGGTCCCACGCCCTTCATCCTCGACCCGCTGCTTCTGTTCAGCATCGTGCTCCATCCCCTCCTCATCGTTGCTGTTGCCAAGTGCCGCCGCCCTCTGCCCCTCCCCTTGCATCGTGCTCCTCCTCACCATTTTCCATCATTATCTTGTTTTGCGTGCGTGCTCACCATCCTCTTTCTCCTCATCTCCATCCTCCATCATCCCATAATGTTCCCGTCGTCCTCCTACCGCACCTCCCTGGTTCCCCTCTCTGGTTCCCAATCGCTCATCCCCCGTCTTCCTCCTACCTCACCATCCGCCTCCATACATAATTGAACGTGCCTTGCTCATCCCACTGTTCAAACATACGCCGATGTTGCGTGTCCGTTCTAAATGTTGCTCGCCTCTTTCCTATATTCATCATCCGCTCTGCTCCAATTCCCCTTGTTCCGCTTTATTCCTCCTTCTCATCATCATCATCATCGTTCTCCTTCTCCCCCTCCAGGGAGGCGTCGACGGTAATGATACAGAAGGACGGGGAGACTCGCAATTGTTGGTTGCTGACAGGGGGGGATGAGAACATGCAGGCGCAGGAGAGGGATGGGGTGGGGGATGAGTAGTCGAGGGATGACGTGGAGCACGAGCGTTAAGGAGCAGGAGAACGAGAATGAGTAGTACAACGCGCAATTGAACACGCATTAGGGGCGTCGGGGCCTGGAGTGGCAGAGTGCGGAGGGGGAACACGACGAACCTGTTCGCAAGAGGGACCGTGGCGTGAGCAATTTGCAGCACAATGGTGTTAACCAGGCGATCGCAAACATGGATCAAGGGGTCGGGGATTGGCGACGGGTCTCGCTTCCATAGGAAATCGCGGATTTCCGCCGCCGAGCGAGGCGGCACCTGCCGCATTTTGGGGAGGGCACCTCCGGTCCATGGATTTGGCGACCGCGCGCCAAATCCATGGATCGCTAATCCATGTTTGCGCGCCCCCGAGTTGAGCACAGTCCGCATTCATCAGCAGAGGGGAGGGCGCGCGCGCGCCAAGAGCGCACTGCGGGGAGCGGCCGCGGAGGTGGTGCCGCCGAATCCCGAAGCCAACGCCGGGGGGCCCTTCGCCCGCTTTTTGCTGCCGTCGCCCAGCCTGCTTCGGTTGCCGCCGGACGTTGGTAGGGCCCGCGGGGCGGTAGTTTGTGGTGCACACGCACGTCGTTGAAAATAACTGTTTTGGGACTCCCAGATTCCAATCTATTTCAAGCGCCTTCCTATTTCAATGATCGGTATGCTTCTGCTGTTGTTTGTTAATCTCTTGGATGGCTTGCACCTGATCTACTTTATCAGCCTTCCTACTTCATGTTTTTACTTACTTCTTCCGACCGACGAGTAGTTGTGTTTGTGCTGCGGTTCGTTGCCATGCAGCCCAGGCGTCGAAATAACGCACAGTCTTGGTTCGGAAGGGGCTCGATGTTCCTTGGCTGCTTTTCTAGCGCTCCTTGTCCACGCAGGCGCCGTCGGGGTCAAAAAGGGATACCGTTCCTTACAGTCCACCCGCATTGTAAGGATAAGCAACCTTTCCAAGGGTACCCTTGCATCCTTGCCTACTCGGTCCATCCTTGGCCACTTTCGTTGGCCGCGACCCGTTCGGAAAGCTTCGAAATGGGCATCCAAGGTCCTGGCATGCTTATCGCGCATCCTTGCTATACGGGTTGACTGTATCTAGCGTTCCTCATTTCAGCAGCCCGACTGCATGTTGTCGAATGGTGGTGCATGGTTTCCGAATTTGTCGGACCATGTTCCGCAGGAAGGGGGGAGGGCGAAAGGTGCTTCGTGGCGTGAAGGAGTTTTCTCGAAGCGCAAGCTGCATTCGGTCGGTGACATTGTGGACGCGATTGCAATATGTGTTCAGGAGGGGAACAACGCAGACACAATCAATCGCCGCTTCCCCAGAAAATGTGGGAAACTATGGCAAGTGGGGGGAAGACAAACAAACCCAGGAACTATAGGAAAATAGGGGGAGTCCTGTGATTTGTGTCGATTTATGTGTGTGTGTGCCCCAGGGCCCCAACACGTGTCTTGATTGTTGGAGCGGTGTCTCATATAGTCCGTGCACCTCGCCCCGCGCGACGCACCCTCTTTCGGCTAGACACGAGAGTGACCTCTCGCCGGAGTGGCCTCTGGCGCGGGCCCAAAGAGGTCCTCCGATCGCCGAACGCGCTGCGATGTCAGCGGCCTGCGCGCTTGGGTTTGGCTCCCCCGCGCCCCCCGAATGCGGCGCACCGAAGGCCACTCTCATCCAGGGTCGCTTCTTGCGTATAGCCGAGTCTTGTCGATCGCGCTGCTGCCCTGATTGTGCCCGCTCATGCTGGTAGATAGAAGGTGCTCTCACTGTGCGTGTGCGCATCATGCCTTGCCGCATGCTGGCAGTCATGCCTCGCCGATTGAGTCTTTACATGGTTCTTGCACCCATCATCCAATGCCGCCTTTTCTCGCGCGCATATGCGTAGCTTTGTGGCGCGTCTGCCAGATCGGTTCCACCATCACGGCATTAGTACCAGCGTGTTCCCCTGGCCTACCCAGGGATAGCGGAAGGGGGCGGCAAGTTGTTGTTCCATGTTTCTTGTACCAGCCCGTGGTTCTGATGTGCTTATTTATGGAGCGCGAGAAGTGATAGGACTTTCCGCCTGGTCCTGCATGTTCGTTCTGATGTTTCCAATCGGTAAGGCATGCGCAGACGCTTAAGCTTACATTGTCTTCTGGAAACAGTCGTTTTCTGATCGACTCTGTTACCTCACGCTGGCGAAGCTCAGCTTTTCATATGGCCCGTGCACAGTTACTGAGCGCACTTGCCTGTAAAATGGCTCACCGCATTCGTTGTTTCAATTTTTGCTCCCGTGCCATGCTCCCTGGGGCCCCCTACCCGATTCAAGAGCGCCCTCCCCCCCCGCTGCATCGAGCGGCCCAGGGCCTCGCCTGCCCTTTGTTCTAGGACACTGGGCTCTGGTCCTTTCGGCCCAGGGTCAGGAGGAAAAGGAACACACTGACACACTGAATCGTCGATTTCCCAAGAACATATGGGAACATATGAGGAGTTTGGGGGGGAGACGAAACCCAACATTTTTCCGGGTGCTCGAGATTATTTCTGGGATGTGGTCCTTAAGTACGATGCGAGCAACATAACTCTTGGGGAGGAGGAGCAGGAGGGTGAGGAGAAGTCTGACCTAGGAAAGACGGGATCTGTTCCAAGGGACACTGGGGAGAGACGCCCACACTCATCATAACATGTTTCCTCGGGAGGATATTGAAGATGTATTCGGAGGTGAGGCAGACGACCTCTTCCGTATCCCCTTTCCTCTTCTTTGTTTTGGCTTGTGCGTGTTCTTCGAACCCTTGGACCACGCTTCGAAGAGCACCGCTCCAGTGCACCAATTCAGAAACCTGATCAGGGCGATCTTGCGCCTTACTATCCGTGCCATCATAGTCGCGGCCAGCCCACCGGGGCTCTCGCTCACGACGGCCACGAGGAGTGCCAAGAGCACCAGGTCTTCTCTGCACCACATACAGTACCAGTTATCTGGCACTGCCCAGCCCGACGGAGTCGAGCACCAACAGACTCACGTGAGACTAGTGGTGCAACGAGCACCACGTCTTCAAGCATCATGTTAGGGACCAACACCTTGGCACTGTACAGTTCAGCGGGATCGAGCACCACGACGCTGCGCACGAAGACGGGATCCAGTTCGAGCAGCCACATATCAAAGAACGAGACGAGCAGTGCAATGAGCACCACGTGCTCGAGCGGCAATTCCGGGACCGTCGTGACGCTGCGCAGGACGACGCAGCCGAGCACCCCGACGTCGAGCAGCGCGACGAGCTCCAGCCCCAGCAGACTCGCACCCACGAGTGAGACGCCCATTCCTCCTCCTCCTTCTCCTCCTCCTCCTCCTCTTCCTCTTCCTCTTCCTCTTCCTCCAACCCCCCTCCACTCATTCCGACAGCACGTGCCCAACCCCCCCAGCGGATCCAAGACCCCCTGCCAGGATCAGGTCGGGCATGTCTTCCGGCGGGCGGATTTTGGAGGAATCAGTCAAAGAAACCACAGAAAAAAAAAGGTCAATCATTATTCACTGTGTGGAGCTCCCCATATGTGCATCTCCTGTTTTATACCATGCCATAGTGAACATCTGTTCATGAGAGCTTGACTAGAATAGCGCGTCCACATGGACGACAGGGCCGACAAAGACGAGTGAATCCTAATGCGAGTGAGTGAGTATGAGTCAGAGTGAGCTTTGAGTATGATTGAATATGAGCCTCCCATGCATTCCCCCTCCTCAGCTGCCAGGCCGTGCCATTCTCAGCCTGTGGTAATGTGCATATGTGTTAGGATAGTTGGCACTGGGAAGTGTACAACAAGCGTTTAGCCACACAAGGCCATATGTGCATATCATGTTGTAGAATAGTGCCACGGCGAGCATTTGTCCATGATAGTTGTTTGCTCCACGAGCGCGTCCATGTGAGCGGCGAGCACACGTGCGCGCAGCGCGGCTGCACGTCCACCACGTGCACGCATTCATTAACATGCATATGCCTGCGCATATATATTTTTTGCCACGGCAGAGAATTCCTTCGGCGCCGCGTCCGAAGCACCAGGGGGAATACGAATGACAGTTCTTCAAACGGCACTTCGCGACCTTCACCTCAGCTTGAAGCACGCCTCGACTCCTCTCTCCGTGCGTCTCAGAGGGTACGTGCCGGAGCACGACCCCAGGGACCAGCACGCCTCGACTCCTTCCTCCGTGCGTCCCAGAGGGTACGTGCCGGAGCACGACCTAAGGGAGCAGCACGCCTCGTCTTCTTCCTCACAGCATGAGAACAAGCAAACCGCCTGAGACATCCCCCTAAAGTGGCCGCGGACGGGCCCGTGAAAACACCCCTGGCGGCTCCCCGTAGGGGTGCTGAAACCAGCGCCCCGCCTGAGACGTCCTCAGAATCTGCTCTGAATGCAAAGGATGTTGGGCATGAAAACAAGCAAACCGCTTGAGACATCCCCACAAATTGGCCGGGAACGGGCCCGTGTAAACACCCCTGGCGGCTCCCCTTAGGGGTGCTGAAACCAGCGCCCCGCCTCAGACATCTTCAAAATCTATTCTGAAGACCAAGAAGGTCGGGCATGAAAACAAGCTAACCGCGTGAGACATCCCCGCAAACTGGCCGCGAACGGGCCCGTGTCCTACCCCCTGGCGGCTCCCCTTAGGGGTGCTGAAACCAGCGCCCCGCCTGAGACATCGTCACACTTTGTTTTGAAAAACAAAGGATGTTGGGCATGAAAACGAGCGAACCGCTTGAGACATCCCCACAAACTGGCCGCGAACGGGCCCGTGAAACCACCCCTGGCGGCTCCCCTCAGGGGTGCTGAAACCAGCGCCCCGCCTGAGACATCCTCAGAATCTGCTCTGAAAGCAAACGATGTTGGGCATGTACACAAGCAAATCGTTTGAGACATCGCCACAAACTGGCCGCGAGCGGGCCCATGTAAACACCCCTGGCGGCTCGCCTTAGGGGTGCTGAAACCAACGCCCCGCCTGAGATATCCTCACAATCTGTTTTGAAAACAACGGATGTTGGGCATGAAAACAAGCAAACCGCTTGAGACATCCCCACAAATTGGCCGCGAACGGGCCCGTGAAAACACGCCAGGCGGCTCCCCACGGGCCCGTGAAAACACTTGTTATGAAAATCAACGATGTTGGGCATGAGCACGAGCAAACCGCTTGAGACATCTTCACAAACTGGCCGCGAACGGGCCCGTGTAAACACCCCTGGCGCCCCCCCCCTTGCGAGTCTGAGTATGACTCGGTCTGAAAATGAGTAGGTCTCAGTCCGTGCGTTGACGAACTCCTATTATGAAAAGGTCTGAGTAAGTGCAGGTTTGGGTATGAGTAACTCTGTGTATGAGCAGTTATGGGAACGAGTCTGGGTATGAGTAACTGTGGGTATGGAGGAATCCCAGCACGAGTAAGTCTGAATATGAGTAGGCCTGCACGTTGTGTGTGTTGAGTAAGTCACACCATGAGAGGGTATGCGTATGAGTAGGTCTGAGTATGAAGCCGAGTGTGTATGAGTCGGCGGCGTCCGATCAATAACAAGAACCCCATTGTAGGATATGGGGAAACAACCAGGTGACCCGTCCTCTGTCTCCCCCTCCTCCTCCTCCTCCTCCTCCTTCTCCTCCTCCTCCTCCTCCTCCTCCGCCTCCGCCTCCTCCTCCTCCTCCTCGTCCTCCTCCTCCTCCTCTGTCTCCTCCTCCTCTGTCTCCTCCTCCTCCTCCTCCGCCTCCTCCTTTCCTCCTCCTCCTCCTCTGTCTCCTCCTCCTCCTCTTCCTCCTGCTCCTCCCTCCTCCCCCTCTCCTCCTCCTCCCCTCCTCCCCCTCCTCCTCCACATCCCTCCTCCTCCTCCTCCTCCTCCTCCTCCGCCTCCTCCTCATCCGCCTCATCCTCCTCAACCTCCCTCGTGTGTCTCCTCCTCCCTCCTCCTCCTCCTCCTCCTCCTCCTCTCCTCCTCCTCTCCTCCTCCTCCCCCTCCTCCTTCCTCCCTCCTCCTCCTCCTCCTCCTCCTCCTCCTCCTCCTCCTCCTCCTCCTCCCCTTCCTCCCTGCTCCTCCTCCACCTCCTCCTCTTCCTCCTCCTCCGTTCTTGAACAGCACGGCTGTGGGGGCCGACATGCGGTATCTCACCACGAGCACGTTCTCGGTGGTGTAATCGAAGATTACCCTGGCGACGTACCCGACCCCTGCGCAAACGCGGGACGCAAATAGTTTAGGACACTTTAGAAGGGGAGCGATGACGGAGCGAGGGTTACATATGTCTGCAGACGGAATTCGGGAGACTCGCAGGACACTCGCTACAGGACAAGGACTAGATAAAGCTGACTAGCTACAATCCCTGAGCAACCCTAGCCACTTCGAAAGCGGCGATTTCAGATCGTAGCCCCCCAGGGATGGCGAGGTCTAAGTTGGGTCCGAGCGTGGCGTCACTGTGCTGGGCCCCCCAGCAGGCTTCGAAAGTGGCGAAAGTTCCACAGATCGCAGCCCCCCAGGGAAGGCGAGGTCTAATTTGAATCTGCGCGTCGCGTCACTGTGCTGGGCCCCCAGCAGGCCTCAAAAGCGTCGCCCTCACTGTGCTGGGTCCCCCAGCAGGCTTCGAAAGAGGCGACAGTTGCACAGATCGCAGCCCCCCACGGACGGCGAGGTCTAATTTGGGTCCGCGCGTGGCGTCACTGTGCTGGCCCCCCCAGCAGGCCTCGAAAGTGGCGACGGTTTCACAGATCGCAGCCCCCCAGGGATGGCGAGGTCGAAGTTGGGTCCGGCGTCACTGTGATGGGCCCCCAGCAGGCCTCGAAAATGGCGACAGTTTAACAGATCGCAGCCCCCCAGGGATGGCGAGGTCTAATTTGAATCTGCCCGTGGCGTCGCTGTGCTGGGCCCCCCAGCAGGCCTCGACAATGGCGACGGTTTCACAGATCGCAGCCCCCCCAGGGATGGCGAGGTCTAATTTGAATCTGCCCGTGGCGTCACTGTGCTGGGCCCCCCAGCAGGCCTCGAAAATGGCGACAGTTCACAGATCACAACCCCCCAGGGATGGCGAGGTCTAATTTGGGTCCGCGCGTGGCGTCACTGTGCTGGGCCCCCCAGCAGGCTTCGAAAATGGCGGCAGTTTCACAGATCGCAGCCCCCCCAGGGATGGCGAGGTCTAATTTGAATTTGCGCGTCGCCCTCACTGTGCTGGGCCCCCCAGCAGGCCTCGAAAATGGCGACAGTTTCACAGATCGCAGCCCCCCCAGGGATGGCGAGGTCTAATTTGGGTCCGCGCGTGGCCCTCACTGTGCTGGGCCCCCCAGCAGGCTTCGAAAATGGCGGCAGTTTCACAGATCGCAGCCCCCCCAGGGATGGCGAGGTCTAATTTGAATCTGCCCGTGGCGTCACTGTGCTGGGCCCCCCAGCAGGCCTCGAAAAAGGCGACAGTTTCACAGATCGCAGCCCCCCCAGGGATGGCGAGGTCTAATTTGAGTCCGCGCGTGGCCCTCACTGTGCTGGGCCCCCCAGCAGGCTTCGAAAATGGCGGCAGTTTCACAGATTGCAGCCCCCCCCAGGGATGGCGAGGTCTAATTTGAATCTGCGCGTCGCCCTCACTGTGCTGGGCCCCCCAGCAGGCTTCGAAAATGGCGACAGTTTCTTAGATCGCAGCCCCCCGGGATGGCGAGGTCTAATTTGAATATGCGCGTCGACCTCACTGTGATGGGCCCCCCAGCAGGCCTCGAAAATGGCGACTGTTTCACAGATCGCAGCCCCCCAGGGATGGCGAGGTCTAATTTGAATCTGCGCGTCGCCCTCACTGTGCTGAGCCCCCCAGCAGGCCTCGAAAATGGCGACAGTTTCACAGATCGCAGCCCCCCCAGGGATGGCGAGGTCTAATTTGAATCTGCGCGTTGCCCTCACTGTGCTGGGCCCCCCAGCAGGCCTCGAAAATGGCGGCAGTTTCACAGATCGCAACCCCCCAGGGACGGCGAGGTCTAATTTGAATCTGCGCGTCGCCCTCACTGTGCTGGGCCCCCCAGCAGGCCTCGAAAAAGGCGACAGTTTCACAGATCGCAGCCCCCCGCAGGCAAGACAGGAAGAGGCAGGGAGGCAGGGAGGAGGAGGAGGAAGGAAGGAGTGGAGACCACACTGCTCTATTCAAAACGAATACCCAACCAGGAGGGTTGGGAAAAAGAAAAGGTGGATCAGGACCATAATATTGATGGGCATTTGCATCAACCTTGGGACGTCAGTATAGTCTCGTCAAGACATTCATGGATCCGATCGGATAGCCAGCACGGCTCTGACCAGCACCTGGACACCAGGGGAACGCAATGGAGTGGAACACCACGGCGTTCGACAGCACGACAGATGCCAGCACCAACAGACCCACATCTACGAGGGAGACGAGCAGTGCGACGAGCATCACGCCCTCCAGCAGAACG
>CAUYUJ010015154.1:275191-277691 GCA_963575745.1 Prorocentrum cordatum | reverse complement strand
ATCGACCCCCAATCGCCTCTGATCGCCAACCTGCCCAGGAACTTGCGGATCCACTCTCGGCGGCTTATCGTTGCTCTATCGGGGATGTATCGCCGATTCCAGGCCGATGCGTCCCCCCTATGCCAGTCCCAGTCCCTCCTTATGGTTGCCCCAAGCATGCGTGGGAGGAGGGGGAGGAGGAGGAGGAGGAGGAGGAGGAGGAGGAGGAGGAGGAGATGGAGGAGGAGAGAGGAGGAGGAGGAGGAGGAGGAGGAGGAGGAGGAGATGGAGGAGGAGGAGGAGGAGGAGGAGGAGGAGGAGGAGATCGAGGAGGAGGACGAGGAGGAGGAGGAGACAGATGGTGAGTCAACCTCAACATGTGCGTGCATGGCACGGGAGGCCCTTGCGCGGTCACACGAGCAAGGCGCGGCGCGCACGGCACGGCAAGGCGCCCTGCCTGGGCACGGCAACGGTGACGCCACGATGCGAGACGGCACCCGTTTCGCATTCCAGAACGCGAGCGCGACGCGGCACGGTCAGGGCGCCTCTCGATTCCTCCGTTTCGTTCGATCTCGGAGTCCGATGTGCACTCCGACGTCCCAACGCGACCTCACTGCTTTGCCGATCTCCGCCGGCTCGATTCCTCCCGACCTGGTTGCTGAGTCTCGTCGACCCGATCCGTTTCGATCGCCGATTCGACTTATCGATTCGATGTTGGGCTCTCCTGCCCGGCACGGGCAGCCCATGTCTTGCAGCCTCAACCACGGGCACCGCACGGGCTCGGCATCGGCACAGCGCTCAGGCAGGACACAGCCTGGCGTGCGGGCGGCACAGTTGCCTCATCCCAGGGCCAAGGCACGGCACCCGCTCTGCTCGTCGTGCGTGCGGCAGAATTCTCTCGTTTATTCCAGAACGCAGACACCAGTTCGTAGAAAGCCAAGCATCACCCTGGTCCATTCGCTGTTCTGGCGGGAGCCAGGACATCCCCAGGAACCCGTTCCAATTCGGAACCAGGAAGGCCCCACCAGAGTTCAAGAAGGCGCCCAAAGACCACTCCAGCGTAGCGTGGGAGTGATTCAGAAGTGCGTTCTCCCACGCTCGGGTTTGGGGACTCGCCCTAAATGCCTCAGCTCACTCAGCGCGACTGACTCCCACTCTCGACTCGTCCCCTATGGTGGAAGGAGCCGCCCGCTAGGAGGTATCAAAAAACCGACCATGGAAAGAGCCGCTCTTCTCCGCATAGCTGCTGCGCAATGCTACATTTCCGGGACCTACAGTTCTAGGACATCTCAAACGATAGCCCTACACTAACCTTGTAAATGCCCTCCGCACATTTGATTGCCAAAGCTTTAGCCATGGATCTGCGCGGCCGCAAGGGCGAGATCTCAACCTTCAAAAAGGAAGCACCATCAATCCTGGCACCTGATGGGTACTGTTATGACCAACGTGCCCAGCGCCCAGGCGAGAGCCACATATTGAAAACTGCACGACCTCTATCTCTTGTAGCTCCAAGGAACTGCTCAGAATGCGAGAGTCACATTCTGATGAAGCAGAAGGCTCGCCGTCCTACATATCTGCGCATGTTTGGCATTCCCAACTTGAGGGACATTCATGGACGTGAATGTCTCTGGCGACACACCCAAACCCGCCATACCGACACGACTGGTGGTGCGACGAGACGGAGTTATTTGTTAGGGATCGGAAGGGAACAGGAGGAGGAGGAGGAACGAGGAGGAACGAAAAAGAGTTGTAGAGGGAGATCTGATGATGATGATGAGGAGGAGGAGGAGGAATGCAACGTTCAAGAGGGTTGTCACATGCTACGGCCTGCTTGGCTCGGAGGGGGAGTTTGAGTAAGCTTGGCTCAGACGAAAGCTGGCAAAGACTCCCCCCACCCCCCAGATTCGGAGCCGCTGGAAATCGCGACAACAAACACATGTTCAGAACCTCTTGAGGGTCCCGCCTCAGACACTGGGAGATCGCCCGATCTTCTGCACGCTGGCGAGTCCTCCAACTGCGCGCCTGCACTGAGGGCGAATCAGCCTCTTGAACGATGAGGAGCAAGAAGTGGCCGCTCGTCTGTGCACGTTCTCTTGGCGCGCCGTCATTCCCTCGGTCTCTTGGCACGAACGCGTCTGGGCGCAGGTGCCGCAGTGCCTCCATGGGTGTCTTTTGCACTGCTCTCGTGCAGACGGTGCGACACTTGCGGCCGAGTTTGCTCCACTGCAAAGAAGGAGGAGGAGGACGAGGAGGAGGAGGACGAGGAGGAGTTGGAGGAGGACGAGGAGGATAAGAAGGAGGAGGAGGACGACGAGGAGGAGGCGGATCTGAGGACGTCAACCGAGGACCTTGCCGATCATGGCGAGGCAGTTCCTGGGCCTGGGAGCGATGTATACGTCCTCCTAGCTTGACCAGATAGGCACGCGCCCCGATCCTGGGCCCAGGATCGAACCGGCCAGGATCGGTGAGGTGGTCAGCTGACGTCCAGCGAGGGGAGGAGGAGGAGGAGGAGGAGGAGGAG
>CAUYUJ010015154.1:264062-275091 GCA_963575745.1 Prorocentrum cordatum | reverse complement strand
GAGGAGGAGGAGGAGGAGGAGGCAGGTGAGAGAGGAGGAGGAGGAGGAGGAGGAGGAGGAGGAAGAGGAGGAGGAGGAGGAGAAGGAGGAGGATTTTTCATTGTGTGCTACACCAAGCCAACCTCTGACAGACAGGTTGATACTAGGTGGCAGACTAATCTGGAGGTCAAATCCCTTCGCAGTGCCCCATTCGGACGCAGACTGCTGAGGAGGCTTCCCTCTGCGAACACGCTGGAGAGCCTGCATCTGCTTGGGGGTGCTCTTGTGGGGGCCTTCGAGGGCCACAGTGCAACCAACCAAAATATTGACTGGTCTCTGAATGGCCCAGGCTCCACACAACCCACAAAAAGTAAACCGACCTTTAAACCACAGCTCATGGCCTGCTGTCCATTAACATAGGCGGAGTGAGCACCACGCTGTGAGGGGTCCTCCATGCCCAGACGACGCCAAAGCCACTCATCCACGGGGGCCACAGGCTCCAGGGACGGGACAACCCTAGGGAGCGAGACGGGAGGCCTGGGGGCTAGGGCCGGACAGGCAGACAAGACCCGGTTCCGAAAGCCCCTGGATCTTTCACGAGCACGGAGGCCACACTCCGAGCACCGCCAAGACTTGGTGCTGCAAGAAGCAACTGGTGCAGCGAGGAGCGGACGAGTGCTGTCCTGCGCTGCTTGGCTCTCTCCGTGCGATCGGTTGGGCTCTTAGCGACAACACGCGAGCTATCGTTCGGCCGGGACGCTATTTCAATCGTAATGGAAGCCGCGCGGAGCAGAACAGACTTTGGTTTGGCTTCCAGCTCCAGCACGTCCCTACACAGGTGTGCTGGGAGTTGTGCCTGCTCTGCCCGCTGGTCTGCTAGAGAGTCGGCCACGCGATTGATGAAAACATGCTCCGCGACCGCGGTCCTACAATAAAGCTCAAACTTGGCGGGGTCATCAAGATGAGAGCGGCAATGCACAAGTGTCGTCTGGTCTGCGATTCGTCGGGGTCGATCTGGTACGCCCAGACGAGCTCCTCCTCTACGCCCTCGCAGAGCCCCTGGTAGGCCTCCTCCATGTCCTGCAAGGTGCCGCTCATGTCCATCTGCGCCGGAGCAGCGTTGTGCTCCCAGTGCATCTCTAGCATGGGCCCGAACGGGCGGGCCTTGGGGAACGCCATCGGCCCCTTGACCCTGAACGACTGGCCCATGCCACCGTAGCAGGTGAGGCTGAGCTGCGCTGCCATAAGTGGGCGGCCAGGGTTGGCGCACCCCATGGGCGGTCATGTCCAGGCGCTTGCAGGCGAGGGCTCGGTCGAACATATCGAGGCTGACAGTGAAGCAGTCTAGCTCCGAGGGCCCCTTGGTCGGGGAGTGCTGACAGGTGCCCACGCCCGTGCCAACGACGTGACCGCCGACTTTGCAGCGCCAATGCCACGCGCGTTCAAGGAAACGCTCGGGCTCCACGTTCCAGTCGCCTGCGATGACCCACAGCTTACCTGTGCGCTTGAGGAGGGAGCCGGCCTCCTGCAGCACGGACTGGCTGGTCTCGCCGACGTCGTCGTTGTCGAGGTAAACGGAGCCCAGCAAGAATCCGCCAGGTACCGCTCCATTGACATGGGCTACCGTGGCCCTTCCGTCAGAGACATGGCAGCTGGCCTTGCAGCCCTGACCGCCTGGGCCGCACATGCCGCGGGTGGAACGCACTGCGACTCCAGTGCCACCGCTCACCGCGCGCTGCTGCGATGTTCCCACGGAACTCACGCCTGGGGTCAGCACCGCGTTCCAGCCGACCTGCCTGCACCACTGCTCCTGCTCGACAACTCGCCAGCCGTTGAGGTGGTGTTCCTGGAAGCAGATCGCGTCCCCCATGTACGCGACGGCGACCACCTGCTGCTGAGGGTCCAGCTGCTCGCCAAGGATGGTCGTGAAGGGCCCCAACCGCTGCCGTTGAGGCTGACCACCGTGAATGTGGGCTTGCTACCCACGCTTCCCCCTCCGCTTGAGCCCCGCCGAGCGGAGGCTCTGGAGGAGCTTCTGCGCGCGAAGCCCGCGCCACTGGGCGGCCCGGGCTGCGGGGTCCCCGCGTCGAGCCCCTTCGTCGCCGCTGCCAGCGCCTGCTGCCGCACTGCCCTCCTCTGCGGGGACCTCGACCTCTTCCTCCATGCTGTCCGGGATGTTGCTGAGTTCGGCCTCCTCGAGCTCCTCGTCGCCGCTGTCGCGTTCTGCTGCTGCGCCCGCTGCTGCGACGCTGTGAGCCAGCCAATGAAGCTGGGAGACTTGCTTCTCCCAGTGCTGAGCGTAATCTGTGTTGAGCATGCCAGAGGCCTGGTCCAAAGCCTCCAAGAAAGCTATAGCGCGTTCGCCCTCGCTGAGTGGGGCTGCTGGGGACCGAGGCGTTGCTGCTGTGGCGCCCGCCACCACCACTCCTTCTCCGAGTTGCTCTTCACGCTCCCGTTTGTGCATGGCCAGGAGGTTGTCGATGAGCGCCTGGAGCTCCTTCTCCGCTGCATTGCTCTGCTCGTGCTTGCACTCGAACTCGAGTTTCTGCGCTTCGAGGCCCGTGATCTCCGTCGCGGTGTCCGGGATCTTCCTGGCGAGCGCCTCCGAGGTGCTCTGCTGGTTCCGCTGCTTGCGCTCGAGCTCGCTGAGCTGCGCGGACGTGGGCTTCTCCTCGGCGAGCTCGTGCTCCAGCTGCTGCGCCTCCTGCCGCTTGCCCGCCAGTATTTCAGCTGCGCCCTCCACTCCTTCGAGCTTTTTGATGTCGCTCCGCAACTTTCCGAGTCGCCGTACCCCCTCGTCCTTCGGTGCAGCGTGGGCTGCTGCTGCTGCGCCTCCATCGCCCCCTGAAGCTGCGCGAGCATCTCCTTCGAGTTGTTTGACCTTGCGCCGCAACTGGTTGAGCTCGTGGCGTTCCTTGGCGTCCAAGTGCGACATGCCACTCCATGACGGGCTTGCACCAGATCCTTGCTCCCACTAAAATCCGCAGCTACGGCAAACGTGCCTGGAGCCCCAGCTCTTCTTGGCTCCGCACTTGAGACAGTCCCAGGCTTTGGGCTGGCTGCCACCACCACTGCTGCCCCCAACTCCGCCTGGCTGACCTCCTCCGCGTCCGCCTCTGCCGCCTTTGCTGCCGCCGCCGCGCGCGGCACCCCGCGCACCACCACCGAGTCCTGCCATTGGTCGAGCCCGCCGCGGCTGGGCTCCCAATCGGGCGACTGGGGCCGGGTGTCGGACAAAAAGGTTATGCAAATGAAAGAACAGTGGCCGCAAAGGCCTCGCTGAAAGCTTGGTCGATTTGGAATCTTACCCAAGAAGTGACGCGACGGCCAGAGCCAGCCACATGGGACCAGACCTCTGCCCTGATCGCGCCATCTTGAGCCAAAGTGGCCACGGATGATGATGATGAGGATGAGGATGATGATGATGATGACGATGATGTTGTTGATGATGATGATGATGATGATGATGCTGATGCTGATGATGCTGATGATGATGATGATGATGCTGATGCTGATGCTGATGATGATGCTGCTGCTGATGATGATGATGCTGATGATGATGATGATGATGATGATGATGATGATGACGATAATGATGATGGTGATGATGATGATGATGATGATGATGATGATGATGATGATGATGATGATGATGATGATGATGATGATATTTAATGTGATGATGGTGACGATGATGATGGTTGTGGTGGTGGTGGTGGCGGTGGTGGTGAGGACGGAGGAGGAGGAGGAAAAAAAGGGGGGGAGGAAGGAGGAGGAAGAGGAGAAGAGGGGAGGAGGAGAGGAGGAGGAGGAGGAGGAGGAGGAGGAGGAGGGAGGAGGAGGAGGAGGAAGGCAGGTTGAGAGAGGGGGGAGGGGGAGGAGGAGCGAGGAGGAGAGTGAGGAGGAGGAGGAGGAGGAGGAGGAGGAGGAGGAGGAGGAGCAGAGAGGAGGAGAAGGAGGGAGGAGGAGGAGGAGGAGGAGGCGGAGGGCGGAGGGGGGAGGAGGAGGCGGAGATGGAGGAGGAGGAGGAGGAGGAGGGAGGAGGAGGAGGAGGAGGAGGAGGAGGAGGACGCCCACGACCACGAAGGGAGTGACCCAATTCGCATGCAACAAAAACAAACAAGTTAGGAGGGGCCTAGGCAGCCGAAGAGATCCTCCTCCTCCTCGGGAAGAACGCCTCTCCAGCGCCTGGCCTCGACCTCGGCCCCCAGCTCCACGACCTCCGCCCGCGTCAGGCCGAGCAAGGCGAGGCCTCGCGCACGGTCGGCAGCGGGACCCTCGCGGCGCGAGGGCTGGGCACCCCGAGCTATTCTCGGAGGGCGGTCGCGGCCCTGGGACCAGGCCTCAAAGAAGGGCCCCCACTCCGAGCGAACCTCAAGAGAGGGGGCACCCGTGTACGCCATAGTGAGCCCTTTAGGATTCCTATGGGCAGGATATCTTCCAGCACGAAATCGGTCAAGGTAAAACCCCCGTCCCCCAGACGCAACAGGACGACACCTCAACCGAAGATTCCCCCGTTTCGTGCTGGAATGTGCCATTGCACCACAAGCCGTGCAACACAGCATCGTATCGTGATACGTGCAGCCATCCGACTCATATACCACCCCCTGCTCAAGGGAGTGCCCCAGCTGGAGCCATGCTCCTGGGGTCGGGGGGTTCTCGGGAGGCGGCTCACCAGAAACAGCACCAGGGGCCTCGCCAGGGGCTTCCCCCGCACCAGGCGCAACCTGAGGCACACCGCTAGGCGCACTTGGCTCACCACCCCCAGGGTCCGAACCAGGAAGGGGGAAGCCAGGGACCGCATCCAGGAGGACGTAGCCGAGCCATTCCAACCCTTGATGATCGTTCAGGGCCAAATCCCTACACTCAGCCTGCTGCCTGGCACTGTACAGCCCGACACGTCGGACAAGCTCTGCATATCCAGTCACAAATTGGCGGTCCTCAATCGAAATTCGGAATGGCTCAGCTCCTTCCTTGGCGAGTCTGTCCGCCTCCGAGTTCCCGAAACGCTGCATTTCAGTGATACGGCCTTCCCTAACATCAACCATCGACGAGTGAGACGGGATCTGATGCACTGCCAAGCCCTCCAAACGGTCCCCAATCTCAGCCCACCAGTGGGCTCGGGCCGACGACGCACCAGCTGCCCCCGCGAGGTTTCGAAGGCAACCGACCGTGGCCGCACAGTCCACATGAAGCGAGACACCTGAGGAGAGGACCGAACGGCGGGAGAGCATCAGCACAGCGAAATCCTCGCCGTCGCGTGCCTGTTGCCCAGGCGCTTCCCCGATCGGCACGACACCAAAAAGGGCAGCGAGGGTCCTACCCTGCCTGTCCAGCACCACAACAGCCCAACCCGCGGTCCCGAGTCCTGTGAGCTTCCCTTCAAAGCCCGACCCGTCCGTGAACACATGAGCCCCCTCAGGAATAAACAAGGGGCCGTCCTGAGGCCACTGAAAGTGCCTGGTGCACGGGTCCTGCGGGTCGCGGGGGGGTCGCTCCACCCAGGCCGCAGGGTTGGGGAAAAGACATCTGCTAAAAAGTTCCCCAGCAGGAGTGGGGAGATGGCCAACCGCACGAGCCGCCTTAGCAACCACGGGATCCAGGTTCTCGCGCCGCCAGGGAGCGAAGGCAACGCACTGAAACCTGCGATGGTACAAAGTGCCTCTACCATCTCTGCACAGCTGGCATTGGTCAGAGGCCTCTGGACTATGCTCGCACACTCTGTGCTGGCACCAGTACACATTCGCACACAGAGCTGAAAGAGCTGCCTTGTGCGACTTCGTCCACGACTCCGAACATTTCCGCCCTAGAAGCTGATGAATGGGCTGCCAGAACACTGGGCCGCTCCACATCCCGAAATCAAATTGTTTCAACTGCTCCTCCCGCTCAATGGCCCGAACGACCGAGCCTCGCAGGAGAAGGGTGAAAAACTTGGGCGAAAACCGATCAATTGACCACACACGGTTGAGGTCGTCAACCAGGGCTAATCGAGACACATCGAAAGTCCAGCGGATCCGAGCAAGCTGCAGGAAAAGCGCAGCAACAGGCTGGCGGACTTGGCCCCAGGGGGCCCTACTCCCCTGGACCGCCAGGGCGTCCTGGACACAAGCTTCCAACACTGGTTTAGAAATCGAGCGGGCCCACCAAACGCTGACGAATTCCTTTACAGCCGACGTCACCGTCACCAAAAGCGGGTCCCTGAGCCAGAGGCGAGCGGCCGAAAGAAACCTGAAGCCCAGGGAAGCGCCAGGAAGAAGAGGGCCCCAGGATCTCGCAGCTTGGACCCTAAGCTTATGGAGGGTGGTCGGCGGGATCCCCAAGATGTGGGATCCCCAGGAGGAGGAGGAGGAGGAGGAGGAGGAGGAGGAGGAGGAGGCGGAGGTGGCCGTTGACGGAGGAGGAGGAGGCGGAGGAGGAGGAGGAGGAGGAGGAGGAGTTTTTTTCAATACGTCGGATCTCTGAGTGTGCGCCTCGCCCGCCAGGAGCGCGAGCGGCCGCCGCCGCTCGCGCGCCGCGCGGCCTCGGACCCGAGCCTGCGCGAGGCGCTGCTCGCGCCCGGCCTGGGCGGCTCGCTGGGCCGCTCCAGCTGGCCCGCCCCAGCCGACCCAGGCATCGCCGAGAGGCCGTCGGGGGCGTCCTCGACACGGGTGGGAGGAGGCAAGGACGAGTGCCGCGCCTCCCTTCCGCAGGCTGACCCCGGGGAAGGCGAGCAGCAGCAGCTGGCGAGCTTCGCTCCAAGACTTGGAGGGGAGGGAGGTGGCAATAAGGGGTTCATGGAGGAGGAGGAGGAGGAGGAGGAGGAGGAGGAGGAGCAGGAGGAGGAGGAGGAGGAGGAGGAGGAGGAGGAGGAGGAGGAGCAGGAGGAGCAGGAGGAGCAGGAGGAGCAGGAGGAGGAGGGTGCGTCAGGATGGCCCCTCAGGACCTCGGCACTCGGGGGGTCGAGCTCCTGGGCTCGTGGTTCGAAGTTCGAGGGCCGCGCCTCGAGGGTCGAGGCCCGAAGGCCGAGGTCCTGGGATCGAGAGTCGAGGATCCAGGGTCGAGGTCCGAGGGTCGAGGTCCTGGGATCGAGGTTCGAGGATCGAGGGTCGAGGTCCGAGGGATCGAGAGTCGAGGATCCAGGGTCGAGGTCCGAGGGTCGAGGTTCGAGGATCGAGGTCCGAGGTTCGAGGATCCAGGGATCGAGGTTCGAGGATCCAGGGATCGAGGTTCGAGGATCCAGGGTCGAGGTCCGAGGGTCGAGGTCCTGGGTCCGAGGGTCGAGGTCCTGGGGTCGAGGGTCGAGGATCGCTGCCCGAGGGGACCTCCTCGAGACCCAGAGGCCTCTTGTTATTTTTTCGGCCTCGAGGGGTCGAGACTTCCGGTGACCCCGTATCGAACAATCGCGGCACCGGATCTCCCTCTACAGGAGGAGTACTCAGGAAGAGTAAAAAGATAGCCTGGGAACGATTTGTTGACGATGTCTGACAATTGTGGGGCATGTTTTGACTTCTGACGAGTTGTTGACGATTTTTGACAATTGACAGTTGTGGGTATTTCTGATTTTTCTTCCAAAGTCCGCCTGTAGGGGGACACGCCCGACCTAAGACTAGGGAGGGGTGGATCTAATGGCATGGGCCATGATATCTCCACATATTTCATGGCGCCTCTTCTCATCTCAACGCGTCCCTGCCCCCCCCCTGGGCCGCACACATGCCTGGCTAGGGGGGGGATCGCATGGCGGACGTGGGCCATGAGATCTCCCCATATTTCATGGCGCCTCACCTCTTCTCCTCTCAACACGTCCCTGCCCCCCCCCCCCCCCCGAGCCGCACACACGCCTGACTAGGGGGGGGGGGATCGCATGGCGTGGGCCATGATATCTCCTCAGATTTCATGGCGCCTCTTCCCATCTCAACGGGTCCCTGCCCCCCCCTGGGCCGCACACATGCCTAGCTAAGCTAGAGACGGGTGGATCTCATGGCGTGGGCCATGATATCTCCCCAGATTTCATGGCGGGTCTTCCCATGTTAACGCGTCCTTGCCCCCCCCCCCCCCCCCGGGCCGCACACATGCCTGACTAGGGGGGGTGGATCTCATGGCGTGGGCCATGATACCTCCTCATATTTCATGGCGCCTCTTCCCATCTCCACGCGTCCCCCCCCCCTCCCCTGGGCCGCACACGTGCGGGGGGGGGTGGATCTCAGGGCGTGGGCCATGATATCTCCCCTGATTTCATGGCGGCTCTTCCCATCTCAACGCGTCCCTGCCCCCCCCCTCCCCCCCCCCTGCGCCGCACATGCCTGACTAGGGAGGGGGGGGATCTCATGGCGTGGGCCATGATATCTCCCCAGATTTCATGGCGCCTCTTCCCATCTCAACGCGTCCCTGCCCCCCCCCCCCTGGGCCGCACACACGCCTGACTAGGGGGTGTGGATCTCAGGGCGTGGGCCATGATACCTCCTCAGATTTCATGGCGCCTCTTCCCATCTCAACGGGTCCCTGCCCCCCCACTGGCCGCACACATGCCTGACTATTGGGGGGGGGGGATCGCATGGCGTGGGCCATGATCTCTCCCCAGATTTCATGGCGCCTCTTCTCATCTCAACGCGTCCCTGCCTCCCCCCCCCGGGCCGCACACCCGCCTGACTAGGGGGGGGTGGATCGCATGGCTTGGGCCATGATATCTCTCCAGATTTCATGGCGGCTCTTTCCATTTTTACACGTCCCTCCCCCTCCCCCGGGCCGCACACGGGGCGCCAGCCATGATTTGCGCCCCCCCCCCCCCCCCCCCCCCTTGGACGCCCCCCTCTTGGCCGCCCCCGAGAGGCCGGCCTGGGTGAGCAACTTCGCCACCTGAGAGCTCGCGCTCCGAGGAGGAACATGTACCCACACCTCTATGCCCTTCCCTCGCCCTTTTGTGGGCCTCTCTTGGGAGGCTCTCGTCGCCACCGTCGGCTTCGCCTCGAAGTTCTGGTCAGAACGCACCCCCAGGAGAGGTCCGGGGAGTACAGTGGGGACCCATGCCAAGAAACACCCTGCTGGTCTCCAGGGTGCCCTGGGTCTTTTGCGCTTCGATGGCTTTGCTATATGGATCTCGAAAGCGTGACGTGCCCACACCAAAGATCAATTGACGTCCTGGGGTCTCAGGGCTGGGCTTATTGCGGAATGTCTCTTGTGGCCGGGCCCCGAGAGGCCGGCCTGGGTGAGCAACTTCGCCACCTGAGAGCACGCGCTCCGAGGAGGAGAAGGTACCCTTACCTCTACCCTTCACTCGTTTTCTCCCCTTTTCTTGGGCCTCCTGGGAGGCTCTCGCCGCCACCCACCGTTGGCTTCGCCTCGAAGTTCTGGTCCGAACGCGCCCCGGGAGAGGTCCGCGGAGCCCAGAGATCCAATGTCGTGATTTTTCAATGCGGGGCCCCCGGAAGTCTCGACCCATTCCCCGTGACCGGTTTCTCATCCTGAGTCGTTTTTTCACGGTCCCGGGGCCCGGCGAGGGCCCCTCGAGGCCGAAAAATACCAAAAACATCCGTCCTGATTTGTTCAATGCGTGGCGGTATCGGTACCTGTTGCTCCCCCCCTCGCGGCGAGCGGCAGCAGGCCCGAGAGCCTCCAGCTCGCGCCCTGTCTGGGCCGGCCAGCTTGCCCCGCGCCGCAACCCCCGGGTGGCTAGCGGCGCCCGCTTCCTCCCTCGCCCCCGCGTCTCTCGAGGCCTCCCAGAGATCCTACGTGTGGAAAAAATCAAGACGGAGGTCTTTCGCAATTGTCGGCCTCGAGGGGCCGTCGCCGGGCCCCGGGACCGTGAACAGAACGACTGAGCGGGCTGAAAAACGGGTCCCGGAGAATGGGTCGAGGCTTCGGGGGCCCCGCATGGAAAAATCACGACCTCGGATCTGTGGGGCAGACGGGGTCCGAGGATCGCGCCGTGCTGCCGATGCTTCGGCCATGCGGCTCGATGTGGGGCCCGATTTTCCCCACGCCGACACCGCGGATGCGTCGCCGACGTCGCCGGTGCGTCGAGGATGCATCGCTGATGCGTCGGCGATGCATGGGCGTTGCGGCGCGATCAGGAGGAAAAGAAACACACAGACACAAGTAATCGTCTATTCCCCAGAAAATATGGGGAAATATGGGAAGTGGGGGGGAAGACAGAAACCCAGAAGATATGGGAAAATATGGGGACCATTTTTATTTGTGTGTATTTCTTTGTGTGTCCTGGGGCCCCTTCAATGCAGGAGGCCCCGTAGCGTCACCCTCCCGTCCTCCCCGCGGCGCCTCCTCGGGGAGGGGTGGGGCCTCGTCTGTGCCGAGCAAGGCGCGGCCTGCGCTCCCGGGCATCTCCGAGGCTTCGGGGCAAACATCGGTGCGGCGGTGTTTTTCCCAACCATCCTGTGGTGTTGGGTCCTCGTTTTGAAGTGACAGCGCCCCGCGTTCCTTCCTTCCTTCCTCTCCTCCTCCTCCCCCCTCCTCCCCCCCCCCTCCTCCTTCCTCCCCCTTCTTGCTTCTGCTCTCCGCATCCTCCCCCATCCCTACTCCTATCTCTGCTTATAATCAACCTCATCATCACCATCACCATCATCACCATCATCATGATCACCATCACCATCACCATCACCATCACCATCACCATCACCATCACCATCACCATCATCATCATCATCATCATCATCATCATCATCATCATCATCATCATCATCATCATCATCATCATCATCATCATCATCATCATCATCATCATCATCATCATCATCATCATCATCATCATCATCATCCGTGTTCGGTCTCGGAAGCCGTTGCCAGGCCTCGGGACCGTCAAAGAATCGGCCCGGGACGAACAGGCGGTCGCAGAGAACAGGTCAGGGCATCTGATCCGGCACGCATCGAGCAAGTTGGAGCGCCAGTCGTCTGGAGACGCCCTCCTGGCTGCGGCCAGGCGGGCCTCGATGTCATCTTAGAGCCCAGGATCGCCCCTGCCAGGCACATGTAGTGCCCGACGCGTGGGTTCGCATCCCGACGCGGATTCGGCGCTCGATGGATTCGGTGCGGATGGCGGCAGGATGGCTCACGTGGCCCT
>CAUYUJ010015154.1:244062-259062 GCA_963575745.1 Prorocentrum cordatum | reverse complement strand
TGCCGTCCCTCCTGCTCCTCCTCCTCCTCCTCCTCCTCCTCCTCCTCCTCCTCCTCCTCCTCCTCCTCCTCCTCCTCCTCCTCCTCCTCCTCCTCCCCCGCCGCGGGGGCCGAGGTGCAGCGGGAAGGGTGAGGAGCGAGCGAGCGGCGGCGCCGAGGTTCGAGGGCTCAGGAGCGGCGGGCAGCGAGAGGCCCAGGCCGCCGACGCACGAAGAGAGCTGGGCACTGCACTTCCTGGCGCACGCCCGGAAGGCAGCGGGGAGCAGGAAGGCGAGGAGGAGGAGGAGGAGGAGGAGGAGGAGGAGGAGGAGAAGGAGGAGCAGGAGGAGAAAGAGGAGGGAGGAGGGCGGGTCTAGTAGACACCATATGGGAACCCAGGATCGCCCCTGCCTGGCACGTGGTGTGCCTGACGCCTTCTGCGGACACCTCCCCTCGGAGGGCAGCCAGCTGGGGAGTCACGTCCCGCTGGTGGGCGCGTTCGGGGCTCGCCCACCTCCCTGGGCTCTTGCCTGCGTGATGCTCTTTTCTAGGAGAGGGGGAGGAGGAGGAGAGGAGGAGGAGGAGGAGGAGGAGGAGGAGGAGGAGGAGGAGGAGGAGGAGGAGAAGGAGGAGCAGGAGGAGAAAGAGGAGGGAGGAGGGCGGGTCTAGTAGACACCATCTGGGAACCCAGGATCGCCCCTGCCTGGCACGTGGTGTGCCTGACGCCTTCTGCGGACACCTCCCCTCGGAGGGCAGCCAGCTGGGGAGTCACGTCCCGCTGGTGGGCGCGTTCGGGGCTCGCCCACCTCCCTGGGCTCTTGCCTGCGTGATGCTCTTTTCTAGGAGAGGGGGAGGCTATTCGTGAGGACGGGGGGTGGCGGGCGGAGGAGTAGCAGGAGGAGGAGGAGGAGGAGGAGGAGGAGGGAGGAGGAGGAGGAGGAGGAGGAGGAGGAGGAGGAGAGGAGGAGGAGGAGGAGAAGGAAGGAGGAGGAGGAGGAGGAGGAGGAGGAGGATGATGATGATGATGATGATGATGATGATGATGATGATGATGATGATGATGATGATGATGATGATGATGATGATGATGATGATGATGATGATGATGATGATGATGATGATGATGATGATGATGATGATGATGATGATGATGATGATGATGATGATGATGATGATGATGATGATGATGATGATGATGATGATGATGATGATGATGATGATGATGTGATGATGATGGTGGTGGGTGGTGTGGGGTGGTGGTGTGTGGTGGTGGTGGTGGTGGTGATGATGATGATGATGATGATGATGAGGAGGAGGAGGAGGAGGAGGAGGAGGAGGAGGAGGAGGAGAAGAGTGGAGGGGAGGAGGGGGGGGACGCGCAGAAGGGGGTGGGGGGCGGCAGGGTGCCTGCGGGGCGCGCACGCGCCAGGGGGCCCCCAGCGACCGCATGTCCCGAGGGCGCGGCGGCCTCCCGGGCGGGGGCGGTGCCCATGGACCCCCCGGGGGGCGCGGAGCCCCAGGGCGCGGGTGCTGGCGGCGGCCCCGCCGCTGCGCGGGAGGAGCCTGCGGGCGGCGGCGGCGGGAAGAGCGCCGAGGCGGCCCCGGAGGAGGCCGCGGCCGCGCGGCTCGGGGGCTCGAGCGGCGGGGGTCAGTGCAAGCGGGGGTCCGGCAGAGCGCCGGAGCCTGCAGGATCTTGCAGGGCCAGGGGGGCATTGACCCGGGCTTGTGCGCAGGAGAGCCTGCAGGGTCTTGCAGCATCCTTCGCGTTGGCCCAGGTTTGGGTGCAGGAGCATGCAGGATTCTGCAAGGCTTGACTGACCTGGGTCTGGATCGACCCGGGTCAGAAGGTCCCCGAGGGGCGGCGTGCGAGGGGTGGGGTGGGGATCAGGGCCTTTCTCTCGCGCCCTGCACGGCGACGCCGGCGACGGCATGTGTTCCACCACGCCCTGCGGGTCGCCCGCGGCTTTCCTGCCCCCTGTCCGCAGTTGTCTGTCTCCCTCTTCTCCAAGGAGGACGAGCTGGGGGTGGGATGGACGGCTCTGGCCTTAGCACGGCCCACGGAGGCGTGCACGGTGGCCGTGCGCAAACGGGCGCAGGCACGCTCGCCTCACCGCATGCGCCTGGACCACTCCTCGCTCGCTCGCCTAGAGGCGGGGGCCTTGGGGGTGCTTCTGCCCTTGGCCATGAAGCTCACGATGTGTCCTCACGCTCCTTGGTTTCGCGACGTTTAGCGAGGTGCGTGTCCACTTCCACCACAGGACAATGAGCATGTAGGAGCCTGCTTCTCGGCGACAGCCACCAGCCACCGTTCAGTAGAATAGTAAAACAATGCAGCGGGATGAAGGCACCTCCTTGTCAGCCAAATGCAGCAGGAACGGTTGGGAACTCCCGAGCGAACCATATTTCCGGTAGCCAGACGAAAATTTGGGAACGGCAGGGAAGACCCGAACGAAGCAAGTTGACCAGAGCCAAGCAATACTGTGTGCACGTGGCAGGCAACGACTCCATACCTCTCCCAAGGGGATGCAATCGAAGACGAGGAGAAAGGGTATCAAGGGCTTAGGGCATGCATTTTGAGTGACACGCGAGCATCGAAGAACGAGCAGTATTGCAACGACGTTTGTTGTCGTTGCTGCTGCATTTGCTGTTGTCATGGCTACCGAATTGCCGCTGACATCGGCGCCTCACACAGGGCGGCTGCTCGAGTGAGCCGTGCTTGTGGACCGCCGATGGCACTGCATGCACGTAGTCACTTCTCGGCCATATGCTACCTCTACTCTGTAGCCCTGGTGCGTTGTTCGGTAACCCCGTATCCTTGTGGACATCTCAGGCAAGGAGGCTGGATGCACATGGCCTGGCCAGTTGGGCAAGAGCTGGATGCACACGTGCCGCGTCACGTTTCCAGCGCTCGGCCCCGCGGACCTGCACGCTCGCCTTCGTGCATGTCGGGCGCTGGTCGGAACTTCGGCCGATTTTCCAGAATTGGGATGCTGTGGTCCGCGAGGCCCGCGCGCATGTTTATCCGACAAGCGGCTTCCGCGTGTTCCGCGCGTGAATCCAGTATCGCGTGCCTTCGATTTCCGGGTAGGGTCTGCTGATTGTTCTTGTCAGCCTTGGGTCTATCCCTCTCTCCTGAGTCATTCTTATTGTCGCTCACTGATTACGCATGCCTGCTCGCTTGTTGTTGGGAGGAGGGTCGTGACAACAGCGTGGGCGGGCCCAGCCTCCTCTCCAGAGATCCTCTGTGAGAGCGCGCTTTGGAACAGATCGTTGGCGTGTCCGCAAGAGCGGTCGACTCCGTGGAGAGGGGCAGGCTCGTCTAGAGCCGCATCCACAGCGCCTTCTCAACATGTGCCTGGTGTTTCCATGCTCCCGTCTTGTGCACCCGTTTTGAGCAGAGCACTGCGGCTTCTCCCTCCTCATCCTCCTCATTCGCGCATGTCCTCCGTCCTCTTCGGTTCTCGTGCTTTCTGTTCTCGTGCTGCCCTGGGTGCACCATGTTGCGGCCTCCTGGGCACTCCTGTGAGTCTCGGAGGCCGTCTTGGGGCGATATCGGGGGCCGCTTTGGCAGTCTTTGACAGTTTTTCTGACCGGAAGTTGAGAATGCTGACATTCCACAGAAGTTATGTCTTTCAGCATTGTTGGCCTTTTGGGCCTTGGGCCAGGCCCGAAGTCTTCCAAGCAGGCCCAAAAGTCGACTACATGTTTTGAGTGACCCTTCGCCGCAGTGACCTTTGGTGCGGGCTCATTGGGGCCCCTAGGATCGTGGAGCGCAGTGCGATAGCAGCCGATTGCGCGCTTGGATTTGGCCACCTTGCGCCCCCTTTAGTCCGCGCACCAAAGGTCACGCTTGCTTTGGGTCACTCTTGCGTGTAGTCGGTAGAGGCGCCCAAGATTGCTCCAGGACCACGTGGAAGTCCGAACCACGCTCCCGAGACCTCCGGCAAACTCTGCGATCGCCAAGAACGTCCGAGAGCGCTCTCAAAGATGTCAAAGGATCCCAGGCACCTGCTCCCCAGGCACCTCAAATACAACCTCCTCCTCCTCCTCCTCTTCCTCCTTTTCCTCCTCCCGTAGCCGTTTTGGCTCAAGATGGTTGTTTCCGCAGAAACAAAGTGGATACCGCTAGTCCGCGGCCAGCTGCATATTCCAATGAACTCTTGCTGGAGCAAGGCCCACCTCCCGCAGACGGCCTGGTGAGTAAACGGTGGACTACCCGTTCCTGTCAGCCTATCTGCGCCCATGTTGGCAAATGGAGTTGGGAAGAAGAGTAATGACAGGATAATGCGTCCTCGTGGTGCTCGCCCTGGCGCTGCTGCAGGTGATTGCGACCGTGATTGCGACGATGACAGGTCGCGGTCCAGCATGGCCACCAGCGACGATGAAGATGCTATTGATCCTGGCGGCTGAAACGACCACATCGAGGGCCTCATCTACAGCGAACTTCAGTCCAAGCTCAGATCTTTCTAGCGAGAGATCACAGAGTTGGTTTCAGCGTCGGCCAGTGATGCAGCGGGGAAGGCTGTCGGCCCTATCATGGCGGCGCTCAAATGGGTCGAAGAGGCGGTCAAGTCAGCTCCACAGACTTGCAACGCGCAGGTCGAAACCCACCCCAAGCCCGAGTTCGACGCGATGGAGCGCAGACTTCAGCGTCATATGGGTACGCCCAAGTCAAGGCCCAGATCCAGGACATCGACACCCGTGCAGAGTCCCTCGCCACGAACATGGAGCAGATGCGAGCAGCCATGGACGAGATGCGGCGTGCGGTGGCCTTCGCCAGTCGTGCACCTCCCCCACCTAAGCCTGCAGCAAGATTCCAACGAGATGCCGATGGAACTGTACTCAAGGTCGTGGCCCCCGCACGGGTTAAAAAACACGGCGATGCCGTGACCGCTGCCGGTAAGTGGCTCAAGGATGCGAAGACCGAGGGCTTCAACTTGGCGGGCGGCGCGCAGGACAAACTGTTCACGGTCCAGTTCACTGGGGCAGTGGGCACTGCTGGGAAGAAGGTGGTACAGGTTCTCTTCGGTCTGCGACTTCCAGGCGAAACGGCAATAGATGCGGTAGCATGTTCCTTCAGCTTCTGGCGACTCTACTCAGTTGCTCGTGGGGCCCGATAAGAGCCCGTGCCAAATCAAGATCGAGATTGGCAGCAAAAAGGTGGCTGCTCTTCGCGACAACTTCACGGACGCCAGGCTTTTATGCGACAGGCAGAATGGATGATCGCGGAGAATGAGTTCCGATTCTACGCCTGGAGCCTCGGCTTGGTCGAATAACCCTACTCGTTGCGTCTGGCATGATGCAGCCATCGCGGCGCGCGGCTGGTCGCGACCCGAACTTCGCAAGATCACTGGCCCCACCCTTGCACCCGCAGCTGCTCCAGAGTGGTTCCTTGCGCGAGTTCGACGGCATCCTCGCGCACGAGGTGGAAGGTGGCTTGCCGCCCATGACCGAGGGGCCCACCTTTGTGTCGCGGAATGCACAGGCGCATCGTCGTCGGAAGGGTTTTCATGCCATGGGGAAGGCCAGCTACCCAGTGCAGGCGGGCATCGCCCACTCAATCTTCGCAGCGCAGGAGGTCCGCCAATCGTTGGAGGAGTTGCGCTTTTTACTGCGCGCGTGGCACCTGCATCGACGGCGCTTGGGTCATTCGAAATATATCGTGACGGGCATGCGCGTCGAGGTGCGGCCACTGTTGGGCTTCTTCTGCTGCTTGTGCTGCGCCGCCCGCTCGGGTGCGCGCCCGGAGATTCGCCGTTGCAATATGCGCAACCACGGGCTCTGACTGGCAGAGGTTCAGGCAGTTGCGGCGGAGCTGGATGCTGACCTCTTGTGGGCACGCGACGATGCTCGGGTTCGTCTGGTCGCTATCTGCGGCGATGTCAATGTCGCGTCTCGCGATCCGCCTCGCTTGGCTCGCCCTGAAATTTCGTGCGACACCGTGGCGACTAGCAGCGCGCGCGCTCACATGTGGATATAGGCGCAGGCGCTCAACAAGATGCTGGAGATTGCCCTGGAGGAACCCGCGCGCCACTGCAAGGGCTCTCGTTCGTTTGCTCAGATCGATCGGCCTTGGCTGTCTGCACCCAAGTGAATGGCGCGTCATGGCATCGCTCGGTCGCGGCGATTTCTACTCTGGAAGAGCTTGCCACAAACGAGCTTTCTGATCGCGCTGCTATTCGCGTTCAGGTTTAGCATCGAGCCCAGGGCGGCTCTTTCCGCGAGCGCGCGCCAGCGCGCATCTACCAGCGCCGTTAATCTCAACGCCGCGTCGACAAGCTGATTCATCAGGATCGCCCTTTATTTTCCAACACGTAGCCACCGCGTCAACATGCGCGGCGCAAAGAACTGCCCGACGCTGCAGCCCACGATGCGCTGCATCAGATTCTCGTGGAAGACTGGCTCGGGCAGCTGAGGCGCCCGGCAGATATTTGCTCGCCGGGCAGCGCGGGCCATCTGGAGGCAAGACATGGTGGCGGCGATCATGGTTCTCGACTCGTCGGAGGGCGCTTGCAGTTGCATCGGGCTCAACGAGCCGGGCGCCCACTTATTCGACCTAGTGGCTTTCCAAACGCGGGTCGATTCAGTTCAGGGCGCCGTTGCCGAACGGGATCTAGTCGCTCTGCGTCGCGACGGGGGGGGGCCCTCCACAGGGGCTATCTTGGCGGCGCAGCGGAAGACGCGGTTGTGGGCCCCCTTTCGCGAGAAGGCCAACCCTTCGCGCGGTGCGCGTCGGCGACGCCTTCCACGCGGACCCCAGAGGTAAGTCGGAGGCCCTTGCCACGTGCCGGGCGTCCGCGTCAGCCGAGCCCCCAGATTCCCCGCGCCCCTCGCTGCCCTGCGCGCAAACATGTGTCACGCTTTGTGATTCTATTGCAATGGGACCTCCCTCTCGTTTTTTTTTCCTGGCCCACTTCGGCGGCTGGCGCCGTCGAGATCGGCGCCTGGAGTCGACGGGCTTCCGCGCTCAGCCTGGGCCGCGCGCGCTGCTTGCGTTGCTGTATGATGGCGTGCTTGTTCATGTGTGATGGGTGGGAAGCGGCCCCTGGCCTCGCCGGGCGCGACGCTTCAATAATTTATTCCGAAGGTCTGTCAAGCTGGCGCCGATGACGAGGGAGGCGTTGTCAGGGCACCAGATGCGGCCAGGACCTTGGGGCTGCGCAGTACTGACATGAAGGTCATCTCCGCGACGCTCAGCCCGGCCTCTACCCCGATCGCGCAGCAGGCTGCGTCTCGGATTAAACGTGGCTTCGTCGTGGGCCGCCAGTTCACCTCCAACATTTTTGAGCTCGGCGTCATGGCGCGCGTGGCCTCCATGGTTCCACAGGCGGAGATCAAGCGCCCCGCCCTCGTCGCGCTCGAGGTTTGTCGGGCGCCCCCGAGCCTCAGCCAGCGGCGCCTCTTCGCGGTCTTGGAGCAGCTGCGCCAACCTGCTGCGCTGCTTGCTGCTTTTCGGTTCCTGTATGGCGCGGTCGCCGCTGTCGGCCGCGTCGCTGGACTCACGCGCGACCTCCTCGGCATCTTTCGCGGGGTTATCCAGGGCTGCACCCTGTGAGAGAGTTTGCTTGCAGCTGCCGCGTCACCGTTATTGGAGGACTGGCGCCGAGGCTAAGCTTCGTGGTATCTTTCGCGCGCGCGGGCGACATCGGCGGCGCCCTCTTCGAGCGCGTCGACCTACGCTTCCTGTCGCGGGTCATGAGCGTCCCGGAGAAGATCGCGAACGGTTAGCTCAAGCCGTCGAAGTGCGCGGTCGTTCCACTCGCTGGGGCCTTCCTTCCTGCCATCGCAGCCGGCGTGGCCGACTATCCTGCGACCGACGCCCCCGCGTGGGTTGCCCTTGCCATCGAGGCGGCGCTGCTCTTTCTTGGGACGTGGCTTGGCCTGGCTGCCTCGGGCGGCGGCGCTGGCAGCGCCCTCTGCGACGGCGCCATTGAACTCCATCAAATACGTGACGAGGGCCTTTCCTACCATGGGACACGTAGCGCAATTCGTGCCGCTGCCCGTACAGATCCAGCAGTTCGACATTCATGCTCTTGTGCGTTTTTTCGTTTCCCTGGAGGTGCTCTACGATATGTGGACTTCTTTGGCCTCGGGCATTCGGGTGGCCCAAAGCTTAGGTTTCTCGCGCCGTCATGCTCTGCCGCGCTCGCGAGGTCGAGTCTCTCGACGCACCCTGAACATGCTGGGTAGTTTCGTCGGCTCCGCGCCGCTACTGATCAGTGGGCGCGTCTTTCGCCTTGCTTATCTACCCGGGCGGATGTCGCGATACTTCTGGAAGCTACCCTCACCGGTGGAATATCTCGCTGATGCCAATTGCCCCAACGGTTCAGGTGCTGCAGCTGCTCATCGCCTGCGTCAGGGGCAGCCCGCTGCTCGTCGAGTGGTGCAGCGAACTGCCTATGGTGCGCTCTTTCAGCAGATGATCGCCCCCTTCCTCGCGCGATGCCCCGACTGTGACTCGCCCTTGATTTTCCCCCAAACGAATTTTATTATATAAAAAACTACCGTCAAGATGTAGTCCAAGCGGTCCCCGCACAAGGCTTCAGACTTGTAGGTGATTCCGTGGGCAGATCATCCGAAGAATTTGAAGTATTTCCCCATTGCCTGAGCATCGTCTACTTTGCGTGGGCTGCGCGGTGGCCGGCTTACCTCGGCCCGCATATCGTCGGCTTCGGGCCTGCGCCCGTGCGTCAATGGCTGCAATGCTTGCCAGGGCGAGATCGGGCACTATTGAGGATTCAGGATGTCGGGGCCTTGCCTGGGGACTTGCAGTGGCCGAGTCAGGCGGCGGGCGCATGCCCCCCGCTGGCGCCCTTGACGCCGGGGTCTTCGTGGCGCTCATGATGACGACTTGATGAACGCGCAGCTCGCCACGATCATCTACCACGATCTTCGTCATCTTGATCATGTCACACCCCAGGTCCTTCTTCGAGCGGCCCGTGGGGTGGTTCGTGTTCGTGTTTTTGCACGCCCTGCCGCTGGTCGAGGTCGCGTCTCGCCTCGAACAACGTCGCCGCCGCGCTGGCGATATTTCGGATTTCTGCGATTTCTAGCACAGGCGGCACCCCGCCCCTGCCGGGCAGCTTGTCCATGGGACAACACGTTCTACATTATCTACTGCCACACCGGGCTCGCGATCCGCAGTCTTATGGCGAGATGCGCTACGAGATCGAGGCTCAGCAGGGTGCTGGGCCTGCTATGAGTCGCCGTTGTCGCGCGCTTGCAGCATTATCTCGCAACTGGATGCGGTCGCTCTTCTTGGCGGCTGCGGCTCGCGCCGACTTTGAGGACTGGATGGTTTGGGGCGCGGACATGGTAGCTGGAATCTTTTGGTATCGAGCCTTCGCTGGCCTTTTCCCTTCGGAGGTCTCGACGCTCAGCGAGCGGGCCGCGCTTGCCTCTGCCATGACTCAACTCCTCAGTAGGGCGGCAACGTCTTATTGTCCACCTTTCGGACTGCTTGCCTGAATATGTTCGCTCTCGTCTTCTTGCGCTGCGGGTCCGCCCGGGGCAACGCACCGAGCTCCGCTGCCAGCGGCATTCGTCGAGCGACTTGATGCCGATGGAAGTCGCGCGAGACGCATCGGTGGCAGGTGAGGCGCCCAATGATTTACGCCGAGAGCCCTAAGCTCAGCCGCGCCACAGATGGAGCAGCGCGCCTTCCTCGCTAGCGGAGCGATGCCCTCGTCGCTGACATCGAGGCCCTTGACTCATGTGGATCGTCATTATCTCGCGCGCCACGCGCGGAGCAGCGCCAACCGTCGAGCACGGCAAAGACCCCCGCAAAGGATCCACGCGCTTCAGAAAAGTCCGCCCAGACACTCCTGACAATGACGCCAGCCGCGCCAGGCAAAAATCCCCGGCCGCAAGGCGGAGATGCGGTTCGCGAAGAGACGTCCTGGCCCAAGCTGGCCCCCTCGGCTTCCGACCGACCTCGCATGCATCGCGCTGCCCTTGTTGATCGTGTTGCCTTTTGGTCGCACAGCTGGCCCCCGTCGCTTTACCGTCCAGCAGTGGGCAGTGATGTGCAATGGTGGATGAAGTGGTGCGCCCCGTGTGTGGCGGACGTCTTGCGCTACGCGGGCTTCAAGGATCTCCTGAACACCCCCCCTCGTGATGGGTGGGGTGGGGTGGGGGTGTGCGTGTGGGGGGGGGGGGGGGGGGGCGGTGCTATTTCCGGCAGTGCGAGTCGGTGGGGGATGGCGGTCGAGCTCTGCGTGCGTGGCTGGCACGCAGGGGCCCTTCCTGGGGAGCAGCTTCGACTCCATGTCCGGCCGCCCTGGCCCATTCACGACGGCATTCGGATCCTGCAGTTGCGCGAGAGGGCGCTCGCACACATGCGCCAGGGAGGACCGACGGCAGAGCCGACCCCGCCAGGACGCCGCCTGCGCGACGGTTTCCCCATGATTCCGAGCACCAGCTCTGCTGCCGCATCTTCTTCTTCCAATGCCACGCCTCTTTGCTGGTTCTGGCGATGGCGACACTTGGGCTGGGGTGCCGTTTCCCGATGATAAAAGCAGTGTCGACCTGCACGGGCGCCCCGCCCCGTCGAATACCGATCTTGCGCCGATGGCGGCCGGCGGAGATGATGAGGGGCATGCCGGGCGCCATCTGCAGGCTGATGACGAGGCCCCGTTGGAGGACGAAACGATGGCAGCTGATGGGTTTGCGCATCGCTTTGGCGCGTCCTGGCTGATGGACAGTTCGAGGCGCAGGTCCTGGCAGCCAGTCGCAGGTCGCGCGAGCAGCAAGACACCGTCGCCTCCGATCCCACCGCGGCCCCCTCGGGCATGCCGACCCCTAACTTCAATCCGGGGGATCCAGATGCCGACGGCGGCTCCAACAGCAGCGACAATGATGATGTATTCGATCAGCTTATGGCGGCGCGCGGCCTTGGCGCCATTTATCCTGATGGGCCCGTTGGCGGAGCAACTGCGGTCATCGTCGGCGAGGGCCCGTCTCACTCACCTGCTGGTGATTACCCGCCGAAGCTCTCGATGCAAACTCGTTGGCGCCGTTGGCTCTGCCACGTCAGTTGGAGCTCTGACGGCGGCGGGGGCCACTGCCGCGACCGCGCATGATGATGGGCCTCTTGCTGTTGGAGCCGATGGGGCGGATCTCTCTGACACGTCGGTTGGAACTCCGACGGCGTGACGCTGGGCACCATGCGGGCGGTCCTCGCGGTGCAGATCAGTCTCATATGTCGGCCGGGTGTCCGACGGCGGTGGACCCCCCCTCGCGACCGCGCATGAACTCGTGCCTCCTGCTGGCGTTCCACCTAGTGCAGGTCAGTCGAAATGTCGGTTAGAAGCCCGGCGGCGGCGGGGGACTCCCCCGCGACCGCGCGTTGTCTACGGCCTCATGCTTGGAAGTTCGACGCCGGTGGGGGCCTTTCCCCGCGACCGCACCCCGGGGCCTGCTGCTGGCGCTGCGCACCTGGAGTTCGGCTCTCTCTGAGGCTGTTTACTCGACGCTGCAGTGCGCCGACGCCCCCGCAGGCTCACTCTGATACGCTCGCGGCTGCCCAGATGCTTGCAGGCTGTCCATTACTTGGACAACACCTACTCGTTTAGCGCTGACCAGCGGAAGGTGATGTGGATGCTGGGTAACCCAGGCTCGTTGCTCGAAGCCTCTTCCAGTTCGTCGGGGCGCCGGCCACCCACGTTCATGGCTGGTGCGGGTATTCCTGTTCCCCAGGGTTCAGTCGATGAGGACTTGCTCATGGCAGCGGCCGCCGACGAGGAGCTCGCATGCGGTGATGACGATATGCAGGCTGACCTTCTCCAAGACCACCTCGAGGACGGCTCGATTGAGGATGGTGAAGAGGGCGTGGCATTCCCTGAGTTGGACGCGGCTGCGCAAGCTGACGAGATCTTTGCAGGCCTTTATGATCACATCGACGAGCGGAAATTCTCCGACAGTGAGAGAGCTATCCCTCTCGAGGGGCACGGCACGGCAGCTCCGCTCCAGCAGTGTCTCGTTCCATCCGATGAGCAGGTCGCGAACTCTGGCGACTACAGTGGTCTGGCGCCTGCTACCGCCGAGGCTCTTCCAGTGGCGGTTGCTGCACTGGGCGCTTGCGAACGCGGGCAACCACGACACTGCTGAAGCTGCTCCGGCTGTTGACGCTGATCCTCAGCCTGGCATCCCCGCTGGCTCCGACGGCATGGCCGTCGCCGTGCCCTTCCGACGAGGCTGACGGCTTGTTCGACAATTTCGACACGTCCGAAGAGCTGGTGGGCAACGGCTCCGAGGCCCTAAGGACAGGCCCCGCGGCCGCCGCGGGCGGTTGCGAGCGCGCTGCCTGAGGTGGACGGTGCGCATCTCTATGGCGTGGGATCCTCTTCCTTCTCCTCCTCCTCCTCCTCCTCCTCCTCCTCCTCCTCCTGCTTCTCCCCCTCCTCCTGTAACGCGCTCAATTCGGAGAGATCCTGCGGACCCGAGGACGCGTCACTGAGTGCTTGAGGCACGGGGGCGGATCGCGTCTATTATACTCCAAGTCTTCCAGGGGGCCACAGCTCTGGGTGCCCAGCGGACCCGCTCGGTCATCTCCGAGCCTGCGCGAGCCGATCCTCAGATGCCTCTCCCAGCGAGCCGCCCCTGCGGGCAGGCTGCCGACGCCGGAGCGCCCCCGGAGGGCCCGCCGCTGACGTTGGCGGGCTCGCTGAGACAGGCGCGTCGGTGCTGCCGCTGTGGCGTGCTTGTGCCTATGCCCAGGGATCTGCTGTATCCGAAACGCGTTTCGCTCCTGGGTCCCACAGGGTGCCAAAGTTCCCGACCACAGGATCCATTGGAGGAGGAGGAGGAGGACTAATGCTAATAATATTTGAAGAAGAAGAATAATAACAAGAAGAAGAGGAATAAGAGGGCGAATCAGAAGCATGACAATATTATGAAGATTAAGAATGATACTCACAAGACTAATAAAAAAGAAGAGGAGGAGGAGGAGTAGGGGACTTGGATGTCCTGTGCTCCTTTCTGGTTTCCGTCTTGACCGTGTCTTGGGACGCGGCGTGCACGCTCAGTTTGAGAGCTGATAGTTCCCCGTACGATCCATGAAGACGACATGGATGATCTGTTTCTCGCTTCTCTGGCTTCCCCGGGATCGTGTATTCGAATGTGCTTAGCCCACATGTGTCTTGCATTGGCAGCTCCGACATGCGCAGACCTCGAGGTGCCTCGTGCGACGTTGTGCTCCTCGCCGCGGTGCGTCAGTGGCACTTCTGGGGATCTATTCCCTGATCGATTTCGGTGCGCCCGCTCACGAATGGAGCGCTTCTGGAGTGCAGTCGCCACTCATGAAGCGGACATGTCGTCCAGCTGCGGTGGCGCATGCCTGCGCAGAGCTTGGGGGGAGGTGGGCAGCAACGGCATAGCGTGGCACGGCTGTGGCGTTGTATGGTTGTCGCATGCGGTGGAATTTCGGCTCAGGGCCTTAAATCGGACATGTCCAGGACAATTCAAATATAGAAAGGAACACATAATATGACGACGAGGTTTCGTGCTCTGTTGACTGTCCTTGATTAGTTGTTGACTGGTTTTGAATTTTCCTCCAAAGTCCGCCTGTAGGGGGACATGCCCGACCTAACTCAAGGCCCACGAGACCCAAACGGCGCCAAGGCGGCTGAGAAATATGCCTCAGGACGACCACTGTAGGCCCCGATGCCCTCACCATGCACAGGCATGGCCCACCAGGTCTCTAACAGGCGACTCGGAGACCCCACGATGAACGCAACAGGCGGCTCCCAAGAAAGACCCCGGCGCCAAAGACTCGAATGAGAGCCACAAGACGACCGCTAGACGGCCATGGCACTGGCACGAGAACTGCCGACTGCACGCCAGCATCAATCGTGGTAAGGTCGTTCGTGGGCTCAGAATGGATGTGCAGACATACCTGGCCTAGGCCAGGAGGCTTCACACATGAGTTCTTGGCCAATGAGGGGCCAGGCCAGGATTGGTGCCAGCGCGTAGTTGGCACCGCTGTGCTGAAGGTCTGGTGACGAGATCTGCCCACTGCGTGGGCGGATCTCTCAAAGGGGACTTGCGAAGAGAGACCCAAGGTAAGGGAGCTCCCAGTGGGACCGTGTTGAAGGAAAACAGGAAGGCACACCAAGACAGTGACATCCACAGCCCACCGACGCTGCCTTCCCAAAACATCGCTTGCACCTAGGCTTTCTTCCGTCTCTTCTGAAGAGCTGGGCCTGCCTGTCATTCTGGCGGTTATGTTGCCGCCGCTGCCGCCTCGTCGCCGCCCGTAACTGGACCTGTCTGTCGGTCTGGCGGCTATGTTGTCGCCGTCTCCGCCCCGTCACCGCTGTCGCCGCTCGTCGCCGCCGCCGTCAGATTGCACAACATAGAGGGCACAACATATATTTTCCTTTGTAAAAAGAGAAAAGACTCTTCCCCCCTTTCGTGAATGTAAATCATATCTGATTCTGGCCACATGACCATCCCACATATAGTTTATACTATGCCTGAGTGGCCAGTATCGGCCCCCCTGAGGTCCCTTGTACCAAAAAACGGTACGCGGGGACACCTTTTGTTATAGCATATGACTTTTTTTCACGAGTCCCTTGCAGCAAATGGGACGAAGTGCACACGCGCGCGTCGTCGCGCGCGCATGCCGAAATCCGTCAAAAACCTTCGGTGTCGGAAGGATTTCGCAATCGAGTTTCCAAAACATATACAACACATAAGGTGTCGCAACACTGATTTGCTAAAAAAGCGTACGCGCGAGATCTTGCGAAATCTTGAGAAAACCATCGGTTTTCAAGATTTTCACAACATGCTACCAAACGGGCTTCGCGCGCGCATGTCGAAACGTGTCGAACGCCCTTGCGCGTGTGCCGTCGCGAGGATCCTCTGCAAAAGACGGGACGAAGTGCAGACGCGCGCGTCGTCGCGCGCGTATGCCGAAATCCTTCAAAATCCATCGGCTTCGGAAGGATTCCAAACTCGTGTGCCAAAAAAACCTACAAACACACACAAGGTTTCGCAACACGGATTTTCAACAAAAGCGTGC
>CAUYUJ010015154.1:191562-239062 GCA_963575745.1 Prorocentrum cordatum | reverse complement strand
CAGATTGCGCCGCCCAGGTTGCATGCGTCGTAAAACGGGGAACTGGGCCCCTGGCCATAGGGGCGGCGCGCTTCCCCCCCCCCCAAAAAAAAAAAACCTCCCGCGGTCCCCTTTTTAGCCCCGGGAGGACGGGGGGGGGGGGCAGCCCTTTTCGGAGCGCTTCGGGGCTCGGCGCGTTGTTGGGGGGTTAGCATATCTGCCTCCAGAACGATCAGACAGCCGCCCTGGCGGCCCAAGACGGCCCCGAACCACCCCGAAAACGGCGTCCAGGGGTTTCAGACAGTCCGAGAAGCTTTCCAGACGCACCACAGAGGCGACCAAGGCGGCCCAAGAGGACTCCAAAAGGACCCCACCGAGTGCCCCAAGAGGGCAAACTTTTGAATGTTCTCTAGGGTTTGAAGGAGTTGGGCGTTCTTGCCGCTTCGGGCTTCCAACGCTCGTAGACGGCTCAGGGCTCAGGAGGCGCCCGAGACCGCCCCGAAACTGCCCAGAGGGGACCAAGATAACGCCAAGACGGCGTCGGAGACTTTTCGGGGGCCCCGAGATGAATGCAGAGGGCCCCAGGGCGACCCAAGAGTCCCCGTAAGACGGCCCAAGAGGACGCCAAGAGGGGGAACACGAACCCGCAATTCCCGCCCCCCGCCCCCCCAGGCCCCCAGGAGGCCCAAAGAGGCCCCGACGAGGCGCCTCGAGGTTCAAAAAAGCCCCCAAGATACATGCAACCATGCATGCACAGATAAGTGGGTTATGTATGTATACGCATATGCACATATATACATGCACGGAAGGTCCTGGCCCCGGGGCGCCGGTCAATGCGGGGCCAGACTCGGGCGCCCAGTTCTCAGTCGGTCTCTTTCAGACCCAGACGACGCGTCGTAGAAGCCCCCGAAGACCCCTTCACACTACTGTTGAGCTGCCGTGCCAAATGGCGGCAGGTCCCACTGCCAATCTTAGATGAACTCCCGAGTCAACCCGGCAGCGCCCAGCGGTAAATTGCGATGCTAGACCCTCGAGCGCGACTGGAACGCAAGCGCGCGACGCGCGCGCGTGATTTTATTCGCATATATATATATATATATAAATACCGCATAGACCACCCTTCGGGTGATAAGGAGGCGAGGGGGGGGGGACCGCTGTCGCACTCGATCGATCTCACTATCGATCCCGCTATCGATCTCATTACCGATCTCATTCGATCAATCTCACAATCGATCTGGCTATCGATCCCACACTCGATCTCACTAACGATCTCACTATCGATATCACAATAGATCTCACAATCGATCTGGCTATCGATCTCACGATCGATCTCACATTCGGTCTCACGATCGATCTCACTACGGATATCACTATCGATCTCATTCGATCGATCCTACAATCGATCTCGCGATCGATCTCACATTTGGTCTCACTATCGATCTCACTATCGATCTCACAATTGATCTCACAAACGATCTGACTATCGATCTCACTATCGAGCTCACTATCGAAGTCATGATCGCCCTCTCGTACGATCTCACTATCGATATCACAATCAACATCACAATCGATCTCACATTCGGTCTCACTATCGATCCCACTATCGAACTCACTACCGATCTCACTATCGATCTCACATTGGGTCTCACTATCGACCTCACTATCGATATCACAATCGATCTCACAATCGATCTCACATTCGGTCCCACTATCGATCTCACTACCAAACTCACCATCATCACCACCATCATCATCACCATCATCATCATCGATGTCAACATCATCATCACCGTCATCATCATCATCATCACCGACGGGGCACCGACGGGACACCGGTGGGACACCGCGGGGCCCCGGCCGCCCGGAAGGGAATCATTTGGTCCGGCCGCGCCTCAGCCACACGGGACACCAGCGGGACACCGGCGGGACACCGGCGGGATTATGCTTCCTTGTTGTTCCAGATGCATACATATCAGCACAGCCAGACCAGTATCGACACCCTCATCCCTGCCAGATCATATTTTACGGCGCACATGCGTGAATCTAAGATGAGCTTATGGCGCGAATTCTTATCAGATAATACCATGGCGGCCACATGCGCGCAATCTTAACGATGTCCAGCACCTTCCGTTTGCGCAGCGGCTTTAGCATGCAAGCGCCAACAACCCAATGGTATTTCAATAACAGTTCTCAAGGTTCCATCCCGTGCGTCTTCGAGGCATGGGGAAACAGCGCTTTTTCAACCTTCCTGTCTACGGAGGCCTTCGCGCGCGCATGTCGAACTTATTCCGGCGCCCCCCGCGCGCGATTGCCAGGGGCATGGCCCCTGTCAGATTATACCATGCGGCGCGCGTGCGTTGGTCGATGAAGGGCTCGCGGCGCGAGCCCCTGTCGAGCAATGCCACGCGGCGCGCGCGCGATCGGCATGCGTGCTCGTCATTCACTTGTGGGAATCGAGGGGCCGCTCCTCTCGTCGTTGCGCGCCTCTCCCCCGCCGGGAAATGAGGGGCCACCCTTGTGGTGTTCCTGGCGCCTCTCTCCTCTGCCCCCATCGCGTCCCCGCCTTCCTCCGCCCTCCCGCCCCCGTTGTCGCCCCCTCTTCCTTTCCCTCCTCTTTGAGTCTTGTTTCGTCCTCCGTCCTTCGCGAAGTGCCCGCTGGGAAGTGCCTGGCGGTCAGCGCCGCCGCGTTCGCGTCGGTCGCGCCAGACTAGCCGGCCGCTGCGCGCGCGAGCATGCGCGGGCTAGCGCGGCCGCAGAGATGCACCGGCCAACGCCGGCCGCTCATCGCAATCGCTGCTGCGTTGGTTTTGCAAATTCTGCCGCGGGCGGATGGGCGGGGCGATTGCGCGAGCAGCGGAGCTGGCAATTCCGATATTTTCAGTTTTTGAAAAGAAGCAAAAATGATAATCTACTTCCCCCGCCTCGGTGTTAATGGCGCCCCTTTTCCGCATTGCAATTTTAATGCGATTCTGCCACATCGGATCCTAAATGTGATCTCGTACCGACCTTGGCAGGCCGGCATCGATCCCCCCCGCATCCTTGGCCAATACTTCTACGCGTGCATGTTCGTCTATCAAAAACCATATGTTTCCAACAACTTCTTGCAGCAATTGGGGCGAAGGGCGCGCGAACGCGTCGTCGGGCGCGCGCGCCGAAATCATTCCACAACTTTTGGTTTTGCAAGAACTCCAGAGCCGACCGCCCCAAAACATGCGTTGAACCAAGGGTCTTCAAAACCTGTTTGTTTTTTTTTTAAAGTGCGCCCGCGCTCTTGCGAATTCTTGAGCAAACCGTAGTTGTTTTGTCCTCCTCTACATGTGCATCACATGCTGCCAAACGGGCCTGCCGCGCGCGCGTCGAAATCGTTCGCGCGCTCTTGTGCGCGCGCTATCGCAACAATCCATTGCAAAGATGGTACGAAGGGCGCGCGCGTCGCCGCGCGCGCATGCCGAACTCTTCAAAAACCTTAGGCGCCGTAAGGAGTTCAAAACATGAGTCTTCACAACGTCAACTGGCTCGGCAACATCAGTAATGCAAAAAGACGCGCGGACGCGCTCTGAAACCATGCGTTCCCCCCCCCCCCCCCCAAACTTTGCCATCCAATTCTGCCAAACGGGCCTCTCGCGCCGCGTGCCGAATTCATCCGAACGCCCTTGTTCGCGCGCTGGGGGGCGCGATCCGCGTCAAGTAATGCCGCGCGGGTCGCTCGCGCGCGTCGGCCGCGCGCGTGCGTCGAACTCCCCCCGCAGCTTTCGTCGCCAGCGCGAGGACATCGTCATCTATACTGGCGGGCGTGATCAACGTCGGCGCCGTCATTGGCCTTTCCGTCGTCGTCGCCACCATCGACGCCACCATCGCTACTAGCATCATCGCGTCTACCGTTGTCGGCATTACCGCGCCCGCCCACGTCGCCGACTCGCACTGACGGGCCCTCTGGATGTTCCCAGCGGTCAGCGCCACCGCGGCCGCGTCGGTCGCGCCGCACTAGCTGGTCGCTGCGCGCGCGAGCACGCGCGGGCCAGCGCGGCCACAGAGATGCACCAGCCAACGCCAAGCATTCATCGTAATCGCCGCCACATGGGTTTTGCAAACCAGGTTACGGGTGGGCGGTTGGGGTGTTTGCGCGAGCAGTGGAGTTGGCATTTTCGAGTTCGGCAGCTTCCTAAAAAGAGAATAATAGACTCTACCCCCCCCCCCCGGACTTAACGCTTCCCCCTGGGATAGTATAATTCAATACGTACATACATACATACATACATACATATATATATATTCTGCACACTCGTCCATCTTAAATATGAAATCGTATCATCCAGCCAGGCCGGTTCCCCCCCCTGAGGGACCCTGGTATAAAAAACACTATGCGGTGACATTGTTTGTTCTAACACAACATCTTTTTTCGCGAGTCCCTTGTAAAAAATGAGACGAAGTGCGCACGTGCGTGTCGTCGCGCGTGCATGCCGAAATCATCATAAACCTTCGGTGCGGGAGGGATTTCGCAATCGAGTTTCCCCCCCAAAAATATATACAAAAACACAGGGTTTCGCAACACAGAGTTGCTAAACAAACTTCCGCGAAAGCTCTTGCGAAATCTCAAGAACACCAACAGTTTTTCAAGATTTTCACAAAATGCTACCAAACGGGCTTCGCGCGCGCTCATGTCGAAATCTGTCGAACGCCCTTGCGCGTGTGCCGTCACGAGAACCCCTTGCAAAAATAAGACGAAGTGCAGACGCGCGCGTCGTCGCGCGCGTACGCCGAAAACCTTCAAAACCCATCGGTTTCGGAAGGATTTCAAAATCGTGTGTCCAAAAGACCTACAAAAAAACAAGGTTTCGCAACACGGATTTTCAACAAAAGTGTGCGCGCGCTCTTGCGTCGTTGTCGTCGTCGTCGTCGCCGTCCTCCCTCCTCCCGCGTCGTTGTCGTCGTCGTCGTCGCCTACGTCGTCCTCTGTCCTTCCTCGTGTTCGTCGTCGTCGTCCTCTTTGGCGTCGTGGTCGTTTCCGTCGTCGTTGTCGCCGTGGTCGTCCTTCCTCCCCCTCCCTCGTCGTCGTCGTCGTCGTCGTCGTCGTCGTCGTCGTCCGTCGTCGGCGTCTCGTCGTCGTCCCTCCTATTTCGTCGCCGTCGTCGTCGTTGTCGTCGTCGTCGTCGTCGTCGTCGTCGTCTTCCCTCCTCCCTCGTCGTTGCCGTCGTCGGCGTCGCCGTCCTTCCTCCTTTTTCGTCGTTCGCGTCGTCGCCGTCCTCCCTCCTCCCTCGTCGTTGTCGTCGTTGTCGCCGTCGTCGTCCTCCCTCCTTCCTCGTTGTCTTCGTTGGCGACGTCGTCTTCGTCGTCGTCGGCGTCGGCGTCGTTGTCGTCTTCGTCGTCGTCGACGTCGGCGTCGTCGTCGTCGCCTACGTCGTCCTCTGTTTTTCCTCGTGTTCGTCGTCGTCGTCCTCTTTGGCGTCGTGGTCGTTTCCGTCGTCGTTGTCGCCGTGGTCGTCCTTCCTCCTCCTCCCTCGTCGTCGTCGTCGTCCGTCGTCGGCGTCTCGTCGTCGTCCCTCCTATTTCGTCGCCGCGTCGTCGTCGTCGTCGTCGTTGTCGTCGTCGTCGTCTTCCCTCCTCCCTCGTCGTCGCCGTCGTCGGCGTCGTTGTCCTTCCTCCTTCTTCGTCGTTCGCGTCGTCGCCGTCCTCCCTCCTCCCTCGTCGTTGTCGTCGTTGTCGCCGTCGTCGTCCTCCCTCCTTCCTCGTTGTCTTTGTTGGCGACGTCGTCGTCGTCTTCGTCGTCGGCGTCGGCGTCGGCGTCGTTGTCGTCTTCGTCGTCGTCGACGTCGGCGTCGTCGTCGCCGCCGTCGTCGTCGTCGTCGTCGTCGGCGTCGTTGACGTCGTCGTCGTCGGTGTCGTCGTTATCGTCGTCGTCGGCGTCGTCATCGTCGTCGTCGTCGTCATCGTCGGCGTCGTCGTCGTCGTCGTCGGTGTCGTCGTCGTCGTCGTTGTCGGCGTCGTCGAAGTCGTTGGAGACGTCGTCGGTGTCGTCGTAGTCGTTGTCGGCGGCGTCGTCATCGTCGTTGTCGCTGTCGTCGTCGGCGTCGCTGTTGTTGCCAAGTGCCATGTGGTACCCACCGTCACGGTCTTAAGAGATTTTGCAAACCAAGTTGCGGGTGGGTGGGTGGGATGTTTGCGCGAGCAGTGGAGTGGACAATTCACTGCGAACAGAAATTAATTGCACCACGTAGATGGCACCATATATACTGCAATGCGTATTGTGGACCATATATTGATACACATATCGCACCACGTGCACTGCACCACTCGGGGTGCACAAGATGTATTGCGCATCGTGGATTGCACCATATCGATTTTCCTGTGTAAAAAGGAGATCGGTTCTACCACCCTCCCCCCCGGACTCATCGATTCCTCATATACCTATGCAAACACACATATGATTCCGACCCAATGTCCGTCTTACCCGCGAATTCATACTATCCCAGACAGGCCGGCATCGGCCCCCGCCCGGTTCCCTTGGAATCAGCACTACGCGCGCGCACTCGTTTATCCAAAGTCATAAGTCTCCAAGAATCCCTTGCAAAAAGAAGACGAACTGCACAAGCGCGCGTCGTCGCGCGCATGCCGAATTCCTTCGAACACGTTCGGTTTCGGAAGGATGTCAAAATCGAATGTTCCAAAAACATACAAAATCATAGGCTTTCGCAACACGGATTTTCAACAAAAGCGTGCGCGAGATCTTGCGAATTCTTAAGAGATCCATAACTTTTAAACATGTTCATAACATGCTACAAAGCGGGCTTCGCGCGCGCATGTCGAAATCGTTCGAACGCCCCTGCGCGCGTGCTGGGGTGGCACGATCCGTGTCAAATAATAGCATGCGGGCCACTCTCGCGCGTCTGCCGCGCGCGCATTTCGAGTTTCTTCCCAAACCTTCATCACCGACGCGAAGACGCCGTCATCGTCGCCGGCCTGATCAGCATCGGCGCCGTTTGCCTCGTCGTCGCTGTCATGATCTTAACCAGCGTCGCTACTAGCATCATCGTGTCTACCGATGTCGACGTTGCCATGATACCGCGCCCGCCCAAGTCGCCGACTTTCAGTGAAGTGCCCGCTGGGATGTGCCGAGCGGTTAGCGCCACCGGGTTCGCGTCGGTCGCGCCAAACTACCTGGCCTCTGCGCGCGAGCATGCGCGGGCTAGCGCGGCCGCAGAGAAGCACCAGTCAACGCCAAGCACTCATCGCAGTCGCTCCCGCATGGGTTTTGAAAACCAAGTTGTGGGCGTGTGGGTGGGATGATTGCGCGAGCAGTGGAGATGACAATTTCAAATTCGGCAAGTGAATTGTTCAACATAGGTTGCACACAGCAAGTTGCACACAATATATTGCACCGCATCGGTTTCACACAGCAGAGTGCACACCACACATTGCACATCATACATTGCACACAACAGGTTCCACAACACAGCGCGCACAACATATATTGCACCACATCCATTGCACAAAAAGGTGCGTAACATAGATAGTTCGAACACACATCGTTTGGGGCCCATGCGGACTAACGTATGATTGTCCGCTATGTCGCTATGTCGCCTTATTCATTGCAGCACGCCCCGTACGCCTCCTGGGGACACGAGTTTCTGGAGTTTGTTCCTGTTCCGATTGGGTGGGTGTTGGGTAGTAACATCGATTTACGATTAGCCCACAGGCGCATAACCGCCGTGTGGCACGGCTGCTAGCAGGTTTCATGGCTGCGCTGGCAGTGGTTCCTGTCGTGGGACTTCTCGCTTGCGAGCGCCTGCTTCGTGGGCTAGTTCCCGATGATGCTACGCGGTTGACGTACAGCGGTGCCCTTGCAGTTCTGTTGGTGAATTTGGTCATGGCATCTTATGTCCTTTGGTGTTTTCTCGAAGATGATGGTGGCGCAACTGACCAGAAGGGTGCGGGAAGCCTTCCGACAGACGTGAAGGCAGGCGCGGCAAGTTCGCAAGGCCAGGAGCCCAAGCAAGTCAGTGAGACCAAGTGCGGTGACGAGAACGTGCCACCGAAAGAAGCGAAGAAACACATCTGAGGCAGGGTGCAGGGTAGGAGTAGGAGCTTAGCTGCGCCGTGCTGAAGCAGGCGTGGCACACGTTAGTATGCCCACGCTCCGCGGAGGGCCTGCGCGCATGTACGATGTGAGGTCTCTTTGTCAGGTGATGCGTTAATCTCCTTGGCCCCAGATTGTTGCTCCTCCATGTGCGTTCACTATTATGCTTGCGAGGCTCTGGTCATTGTCTGCGCCTGTTTCCTGAGCTCGATCTGAATATCTGTCCAACTCCTTCGGAAACTCACCCTGTCAAGATGCAAATGCGACCAAACAGTGGAGACCTGCCACCGTCGCTCATGTTCTATGTTTGATTCCTCTCTCTATCTCTCTCGTTATATTTCGCTCTGCCTCCCTCCGTCTATATAAACAGAAGTCTATATGTACTGTACACGCATGCGCTGTCAATGTCCCTCCCTCCCCCTCTGTCACTGTCACTGGGCACGCCTTGCCATTCGTCCCAGCCATCCTGTGGTGTTGGGTCCTCGTTTTGAAGAGACGGTGCCCCGCGTTCCTTCCTCCTTCCTCCTCCGGCCCCAGCGGGAGGGACCGTATGGCACCGCCGCCCCATTTCGGCACACCCCTCACACGTTTCGTGGCCCCATAGGAAGAAGCTCCACCGAAGGCCCCAGCGGGAGGGTCCGCATGGCACCGCCGCCCCATTTCGGCACACCCCTCACACGTCTCGTGACCCCATAGGGAGCTCCACCGAAGGCCCCAGTGGCAAAGTTCGCATGCGCCCCCCCCGCCCAATGTAGCATTTCGTGGCTCATCGTAGATGACACCGAAGACGATACCCACAACGGCTGTACTCACAATTGCATCTGGTTGGGTTCTTCGCCAGGCTAATGTTTGGTGTTTGTTTGATCTTTTTTTTTGTTCTCTCTCTCTCTCTCTATCTCTCTCTCTCTCTTTCCCCACATCCTGAGTGGGGTTCTTGTTTTCCCAGAACATCCTCTCCTCCTCCTCCTCCTCTTCCTCCCGCTTCCTCCACCACCCCATACCGTATCATACCATACCAATACCATGCCACTCCATCATACCATACCAATACCATGCCACTCCATACCATACCTTACCATACCATACCATGCATCCACCATCCCATACCATACCATGCCTCTCCACACCATACCTTACCATACCATACCATGCAACGCCGTATCATACCATGCCATACCATACAATGCCATGTCATACCATGCCATGCCATACCATACAGTACAATGCCATATCATACCATACCATGCCATGCTATACCACGTCACACCAACCATACCAATCCTTACCACACCATGCACACCACCAACTAATACCAATCCACACCATACCACCATACCAGACCATACCATCACACCATGTTATTTATCAGGTTTCGTGGCCTTCCCACCCCTCCAGGGAGGCCCCGCCTGAGCGAGCAGGGTATCCGCACACCATGTTATTTATCAGGTTCCGTGCCCCTCCCACCCCTCCAGGGAGGCCCCGCCTGAGCGAGCAGGGTATTCGCACACCATGTTATTTATCAGGTTTCGTACCCCTCCCACCCCTCCAGGGAGGCCCCGCCTGAGCGAGCAGGGTATTCGCACACCATGTTATTTATCAGGTGTCGTGCCCCTCCCACCCCTCCAGGGAGGCCTGGCCTGAGCGAGCAGGGTATTCGCACACCATGTTATTTATCAGGTTTCGTGCCCCTCCCACCCCTCCAGGGAGGCCCGGCCTGAGCGAGCAGGGTATTCGCACACCATGTTATTTATCAGGTTTCGTGCCCCTCCCACCCCTCCAGGGAGGCCCCGCCTGAGCGAGCAGGGTATTCGCACACCATGTTATTTATCAGGTTTCGTGCCCCTCCCACCCTCCAGGGAGGCCCCGCCTGAGCGAGCAGGGTATTCGCCATCAGGTTTCGTGCCCCTCCCACCCCTCCAGGGAGGCCCGCCTGAGTGAGCAGGGTATTCGCACACCATGTTATTTATCAGGTTTCGTGCCCTCCCACCCCTCCAGGGAGGCCCCGCCTGAGCGAGCAGGGTATTCGCACACCATGTTATTTATCAGGTTTCGTGCCCCTCCCACCCCTCCAGGGAGGCCCCGCCTGAGCGAGCAGGGTATTCGCACACCATGTTATTTATCAGGTTTCGTGCCCCTCCCACCCCTCCAGGGAGGCCCCGCCTGAGCGAGCAGGGTATTCGCACACCATGTTATTTATCAGGTTTCGTGCCCCTCCCACCCCTCCAGGGAGGCCCCGCCTGAGCGAGCAGGGTATTCGCACACCATGTTATTTATCAGGTTTCGTGCCCCTCCCACCCCTCCAGGGAGGCCCCGCCTGAGCGAGAAGGGGATTCGCACAACATGTTATTTATCAGGTTTCGTGGCCTTCCCCCCCTCCAGGGAGGTCCCGCCTGAGCGAGCAGGGTATTCGCACACCATGGTTATTCATCAGGTTTCGTGCCCCTCCCACCCCTCCAGGGAGGCCCGCCTGAGCGAGCAGGGCATTCGCACACCATGTTATTTATCAGGTTTCGTGCCCCTCCCACCCCTCCAGGGAGGCCCCGCCTGAGCGAGCAGGGTATTCGCACACCATGTTATTTATCAGGTTTCGTGCCCCTCCCACCCCTCCAGGGAGGCCCCGCCTGAGCGAGCAGGGCATTCGCACACCATGTTATTTATCAGGTTCCGTGCTCCTCCCACCCCTCCAGGGAGGCCCCACCTGAGTGAACAGGGTATTCGCACAGAAAATGGAGGAGGAGCAGGAGGAGATGGGGAAGGAGGAGGAAGACAAACAGGAGAAAGAGGAGGAAAACGAGGAAGAGGAGGAGGAGGAGAACGAAGAGGACGAGGAGGAGGAAAACGAGGACGAGGATAAGGAAAAGGAGGAGGGAGGACGAGGAGGAGGACGAGGAGGAGGAGGAGGAGGAGGATGATGCTGAGCACTGTGATAACCATATTGCTTCTAATGCCTTTCCCTCCTGGGGGGTATCTTGAGCCATGTGAGCTCCGCGGACGGCTCACGGGAGGCCCGTCCGTCCTCCAGGGAAGGACTTCCTCCTATGAGGCACGATGGCAGTTCTCAGCTCGACTTCTGTGGACCGCGTCCTACACATCCATCATCCTTCCGTGCTGTTTCCCCTCCTCGCCTTCGTCGGCCTTTCCGTAAACATATCTACACATGATTGGCTTTCATGTTTGATATTGCTTGTATGCCCTCGTGATCACGCTAACCCCGTAACATCTATATGTGGGGAACTCCGTTAGCATAATTTTCTCTTTCTCTCTCTCTCTCCACTTGTCCCCAGTTCTGTTGGCATCAGAGTGCGCCGACGGCACGCCCGCTCTGTGCTGCCACGCGCAGGTGCATGTGCCAACCACTATTACGAGAAATACAGTTACCCCTTCCGCTGCATCCTTGCGTGTGCCAGCCACTGTGGCGACGCTCCCGTGGCCTGTCACGCTCTCCCGAGGCTCGGTCCATACCTCGCACCACCGCTGTGACTGATACCCCCCTGGCCCCTGGCGCCGCAACGCTCCCCCTCCCCCTCTGGTTGGAGCGTGTTTCTTGATTGCTTGGGGCATATTGGGCATTATACCCCCCGGCCCCCCCTCCCCCGCCCCTATAACGTAACGCCCCTCCCCCCCCAGTGCGCTCCGGGCACTGCCGCCGTGCGCATCGGGCACACGGCGGGGAGGAAGCGTTACATGATACCCCCCCAGGCCCCCTTCCCCCCTCCTATAATGCCCAGTATCGCCGAACATAAAAAACGCGCTCTTGTCCGGCCGGACAGGACTTCCTGCAACTCCGCCGATTGAAGGATATCCGCATTCGCGGCTCCTGAGAGGCGGCCGGCAGCCCGAGGCCAACGCGGATCTGCCGCAACTGGAGCCCACTCAGGGCAGCATGTAGATGCTAAGCCGCTACTTGGGGCAACCTCCGGGAGGTGCGCACTGGCCGCCAGGGGGGCACCCCGAGGCCAATGCTGACCTCCGGCAAGGGTGACCCACACAGGGAAGGCCCCCGAGGCGAGTTGGAGCTAATTGCAATATACCACCACGAGAAGGCCTCCCCCTCCTCCTCCTCCTCCTCCTCCTCCTCCTCCTCCTTCTCCTCCTCCTCCTCCTCCTCCTCCTCCTCCTCCTCCTCCTCCTCCTCCTCTTCCTCCTCCTCCTTCTCGAGGCGAATGCTGCCCCCCCCCCCCCGCAAATGTAGCAATTTGCGGGAGGTCCGCATCGGCCGCCGCGGGAGGCCCCCCGAGGCCAATGCCGAATTCCCGCAAGTGGGGCCCACCCAGGGAATCTTCCGGATGCGAATTGAAGGTAATTGCGATGAGTCCGCCACTAGCGGGAGGTCAGCATGGGCCGTCAGAGGAGGCTCCCCGAGGCCAATGCTGATCTCCCGCAGGTGGAACGTTTTTTGCAGGGAGGTCGCTGATTACGGGGGGTCCGCCATTTGCGGGAGGCCCGCCTTGGCCGTCAAGGGAGGCACCCCGATGCGGACCTCCCGCAAATGGAGCCCACTCAGGGAGGCCTCCAGAGGCTAGCTGGAGCAGTCCGCAGAGGGAAGCCCACCTGAGGCCGATGCTGACTACCAGCAAATGGAGCCCATCTAGGGAAGCACCCAGAGGCTAAGTTGAGCCACTTGCGGGGGGTAGGCATTGGTCGCCCTGCGATGCACCCGAGGCCAGATGGCGCCAATTACGGGAGGTCCGCATTGGCCGTCAGGGGATGCCCCCCGAGACCAATGCGGACCTCCCACGGAAGGAGAACACCCAGGAATGCCTCAGGAGGCGAATTGGAGCCATTTGCGGGAGGCCCGCCAGGGGAACGGGCCAATATTGGCATCCCCGAGTGGAGCAGCTTGTAGGATGACAGCGTTGACATCGGGGGAGGCGGGGGGGGGCTCCCGTGGCGGCCACTGCGGACCTCCCGCAAGTAGCTTCATTGATTGGTGTGAGGTCAACGTTTGCATCGGGGTGGCCCGCCCCTGGCGGACCTTCCGCAACTGGCTTCCCTGGGTGAGCTCCATTTGCGGGTCAGCATCGCCTCGGACGGCCTCCCCTGGCGGCCAATGCGACTTCCTGCACATTGCCCCGATTGGGGGTTTGGGGGAGGCGTTCAGCATTGGCCTCGGGGCTCCCCTCCTCCGTCGAACCTCCCCGAGTAGGAGGAGGAGGAGGAGGAGGAGGAGGAGGAGGAGGAGGAGGAGGAGGAGGAGGAGGAGGAGGAGGAGGAGGAGGAGGAGGAGGGAGGAGGAGGGAGGGAGGAGGGAGGAGGAGGAGGGAGGAGGAGGAGGAGGAGGAGGAGGAGGAGGAGGAGGAGGAGGAGGAGAGGAGGGAGGAGGAGGGAGGAGTAGGAGGAGGAGGAGGAGGAGGAGCGAGGAGGAGTAGGGCGGAGGAGGAGGAGGAGGAGGAGGAGGAGGAGGAGGAGGAGGAGGAGGAGGAGGGAGGAGCGATCGACGACACTGCGATCGGCTCAGACTCGCTCGTGCCTGCGTATGTCGTTTTCTTCCAAAGGTGCTCGGCAGAGTCATCCGCAGCTGCCGCATCCACCGCCGCCGCAGGCTCAAGACTGCCAAAGTCAGGCGATCGCAAACATGGATCAAGGGGGCGTGGATTGGCGACGGGTCCCGCTTCCATGGGAAATCGCGGATGTTCTCCGCCGAACGAGGCGGCACCGGCCGCAGTTTGGGGAGGGCACCTCCCCCGATCCATGGACCATGGAGCTGGCGACTGCGCGCCAAGTCCATGGATCGCTAATCCATGTTTGCGCGCCCCCGACATTGGCATCGGGCCGCCCCTGGCGGCCAATGCGGACATCCCGTACGGCTCTATCTGGGCGAGGTCAGCATTGGCCTCCAGGGCACTCCCAATTCTTCTTCTTCTTCTTCTTCTTCTTTGGGATGACTTCCCGCAGTTGGTTTCAATTCGCCTCTGGAGGCTCCCCTGTGTGGGCTTCCTCTCTGGGAGGTCCGCACCTGCACCGGGCGGCCTCGCCCAGCGGCCAGCTGCGGGAGATCCGCATTGGCCTCGGTGGTCCCGTTGGTGGAGCCTTCCCCGTGTGGGCTTCGTGTGGCGTCGGTGAGCCTCCCCGGGCGGCCAATGCGGACGTCCCGCAAACGGCTCCATTTGCGGGAGGTCCGCATTGGCCGCCTGGGGAAGGCCCCCGAGGCCAGTGTTGACCTTCCAGAAAAGGAGGAGGAGCCATTTGTGGGAGGTCTGCATTCGAAGGAGGAAAAGCGGCATCAACATAAACTTTAAGCGCTCCGCGCGGATTTCTTGGATCCGCGCTGGGCCCCCCCGCGGCGCCTCCGGCGCCGCCTCTAGCGCGCTCCGCGCGCCAGGGAGGGGGGTCCAGCGCAGATCCAAGAAATCCGCGCGGAGCGCCAACAGGTTATGTGTATGCCGGTTTTTCTTCTTTTATGCATTGGACGCCAGGAGAGTCCCCCCCAAGCCAATACCGACCTCCTCTGGAACATGTGGCTAATTCTACTCGCTTCGCCTAACCTCACCAGCCCATCCAGAAACGATGCCCAGGCGAGTTGCCCTGATCAGGGATGGAGGAGCGTACAGTGGAATGAAAGCTTGGAAGCCATCATGACCTGGGAGGATGAGGATGAGAATGAGGATGGAGGAGGAGGAGGAGGAGGAGGAGGAGGAGGAGGAGGCAGAGGAGGAGGAGGAGGAGGAGGAGGAGGAGGAGGAGGGGAGGAGGGGGAAGGGAAGAGGAGGTGAAAAAGGGAGGGGAGGAGGAAGGAGGGAAAAAGAGGATCAGGCGGTTGAGGAATAATCATGATAATAATATGGCTAAGAAGAAGAAGAGGAGGAGGAGGAGGAGGAGGAGGGCGAGCAGAAAGACCATAGGCCTTGTGGGGCGTCTCTTTTGATGTCTCTTGCTAGCTTCTTGTAAGCCTCTTGGGGCGTCCTGGGGGCCTCTTGGCGGTCCTGGGGGCCTCTTGAAGCTTCTTGGGCGCATCGGGGGAGCCTCTTGGGTTCTCTTGGGGGTCTCTCGGGTGCCTCTTGGGGATATCTTGGGGGCCCCTTGGGGCTTCCTGGGCACCCTTTGGGGCCCTGTTGGGGCACGCTTGGGAGCATTGGGGGCCATCTTAGGGCTATCTTGGAGGAGTTCGATCAAAGAGGAGGGGCGGGGGGGGGAATATCAGCTCTCTCCCCCCCCGGGGGCCTCAAACCCGAACAAATTATCCTGGTAAATGGCCCCACCATATGCAGTTGCGAATACCGCGTGGTAGGTTCCGCTTTCGGTGGGGCTCCCTATGGGGCCACGACCCTCGTGTGGGGTATGCCGAAATGAGCGGGGGACGCATGCGGACCCTGCCACTGGGGCCTTCTGGGGAGCTCCCTGTGGGGCCACGACCCTCGTGAGGGGTGTGCCGAAATGGGCGGGGGACGCATGCGGACCCTGCCACTGGCGCCTTCTGTGGAGCTCCCTGTGGGGCCACGACCCTCGTGAAAAGTGTACCGAAAAGGGCGGGGTGGGGGAGGGGGGAGCGCATGCGGACCCTGCCACTGGGGCCTTCGGTGAAGCTCCCTATGGGGCCACGACCCTCGTGAGGAGTTTACCGAAAAGGGCGGGGGGGGCGCCTGCGGACCCTGCCGCTGGGGCATTCTGTGAAGCTCCCTATGGGCCACGGTCCTCGTGAGGGGTGTGCCGATATGGGCGGGGGGACGCATGCGAACCCTTCTGTTGGGGCTGTCTGTGGAGCTCCCTGTGGGGCCACGGTCCTCGTGACTAGTGTGCCAATATGGGCGGGGGGACGCATGCGAACCCTTCTGTTGGGGTCTTCGGTGGAGCTCCCTGTGGGGCCACGGTCCTCGCGAGGGGTGTGCCAATATCGGCTGGTGGACGCATGCGTACCCTGCCGCTGTGGCCTTCGGTGGAGCTCTCTATGGGGCCACGAAGCGTGTGAGGGATGTGCCAAAATAGTGAACATGCGGGGAGCAGCTGCAGATGTGGGAGGAGGGAGGAGAGGGAGGAGAAGTGAGTCAAGCAGGAGTGAGTGGGCGCGGGGCGCTGCCCCTTCGAAGAGAGGACCCAACACCACAGGATGGTTGGGACAGAAACGATGTATGCCTCCTCGTCGAGGCCGTCTTGGACGCTCCGACCGGTCGCGGTCACCCCCCCTCCAGACCCGGGGGGAGGGGGTATGGGGACGGGTCGAGACACACACCCTGCCCGCAAGCTTTCTCGCTCACTCCCGCCTGCCCTCCCAAGACATACACCTTAGGCGATGTTTAAGAAAACTTAAATTTTCGGCCAGGGTCTCGATTATTCTTAATGTCTCAATGTAAATCCTAAGATTCGAATGGGAATTTTGGGTTTTTATTCAAGTTCTGAGACTATGAATTTCTTAACCCATGATTTCTTAAGCATTTCGCAGGGTGTACGTGCCATTCGAATCTCAGCATGTTCAGCGGCCATCTGTGGATGTGCAGCTACTGGAAGCCAAACCGGACCTCAGGCGCGCGACGCTGTGGCGGATTACGCCGCGCGTGCAGGGCGCCCCACGCGCGCGGCATGCCTGGGGCCCAAGCGTTCCGGGCGCGCCAGACGCGCCACGTGCTTCACACGTGCGCCATGTGTGCCGCATGGTCCAGCCGTGCCAAGGGTTCGGGACACGCGCAGAGTGTGCCAGTGGTGCCCGCGCACGTGACAGCACACATCGGGGAACATGTCGGCCCCCATAATTGCAGTCGAAAGCCAAGGCGCAATCGCGGCGGGGAGACCATCATTGTGTTTGGCGGGCCTGCACACAGCAGGCAGTCTGCCAGCACCCCCACCGTCTGTGCCAAAAACAAGTGGGCAAGGATCGCGGGGTACCTGCACATGGTCCAGATGTTGCAGAGACTATATATTTCATTGTTTTTGTTTGAAATTGATGGTGCCCTTGCGCACAGCAGGCAATTTGAGACCCCCGCCGTCCCTGTCAAATTATCTTTGCGAAGTGCCCAACCATATGCAGGTGTGAGTATCGCTGTTGTGGGTATCGCCGTCGGTGGATCTATGCATGGGACCCGGAAGCGTACAAAAGGTATGCCGAACTGGGGCGGGAACTCATGCGGGCGCAGCCATTGAGGCCTTCGGTGGCGCTCCATGTGGTGCCGCGGAACGTGTGAGGGGTGTGCCGAAATGGAGCGGGGCCGCCATGCGAACGCCGCCACTGGGACCTTCGGTGGAGCTCCCTATGGGGCAACGAGGCGCTGCACTGAGTGGGTGAGACGCATGTGGACAACGCCATTGGGGCCTTCGGTGGAGCTCCCTATGGGGGCACGAAGCGTTCTACTGGGTGGGGGAGACGCTTGCGAGTACCGCCACTGAGGCTTTCGTTGGAGCTCCCTATGGGGCCACGAAACGTTGTGCTGGCTGGGTAGGGGAGACGCATGCGGACATCGCCACTGGGACCTTCGGTGGAGCTCCCCATGGGGCCACGAGACATTGTACTGGGTGGGAGGAACGCATGCGGACGCCGCCACTGGGGCCTTCGGTGGAGCTCCCCATGGGGCCACGAGGCGCTGTACTGGGTGGGGGAAACGCATGCGGACACCGCCACTGGGGCCTTCGGTGGATCTCCCTATGACTCGACTCGACTCGCGCCCCATTCAGTCAAGAAGGCTGGCCCCGGTCAAGGGGGGGAGCGGCATGCCACAGCGGTGCGGTGCCCCGCGCCGAGCGGCGGGTGAGACATGTAGCTCGCTCTCAGTGCTGGAAGATCTTGAAATCACTTTCCAAGGCCGACCAAGCTTCAGGAAATTCGGCAAATCTGTCCAACTTCCGTCGCCGGAGTCTCCAAAACAGCGTGTACAAATCAGAGTTGAATCATCTTCCCACCTCCTCGACGGTCTTCCGATGCGGTCCCGCTCTTTCTGCGTAAGACCACTTGGACGTATCCTGTCCCACTAACTTGCCAGCTTGTTTCAACATGTGTTCGCCGGTGCAGGGCAACCCAGTTATCAATCTCCGTCTGGCCCAGCTGCTCCTCCATGGGCTGGGTGGTCCGCTTCAGCCATTCAACCCAAGATTCAACCTCGTCGTTCTCGTCATCCATGTGCAAATCTGGATCGGCATCGCTGCTGGAACAATCACATACATTACCGCGGCGCCTTCCTGACCCAATCACTATCCGCCAGTATCTGCCTCTCCGTCTTTAGCGAAGCTCGTTCCATGTCCGCTGTCAGTGTCCAGCAGGATGAGCCACACAGGGCGCACGGGTAGGTGTTGTTCGTGAGTTCACTTTTGAAGACGTGGAACTTCCTCCAAGCAGCTTGCATGCGATTGTCCATCTCTGTGGAATGTGCGTTTGAAAAAGATATCTCTCGCCCAAAATACTTTGTTGAACCAGATCTCTTGAGCAGCTCAAATTTCATGCTTGCGACGTCGATGAACTGTTGAACGGCCTCACCACGTCGCGCCCGAACGTTCGTTATCAGCTTCGTCTTCCCCGGGTGCAGAGCCAGTTCACAGGTTGCACACTCTTTGGCCACGTCCGCCAACATCCTTTCGATGTCTTGTAGGGAGGAGCTTACCAGCAAGACGTCGTCGGCGAATCTAAGATTTTGTCGCCGGACGTCTCCAAGCATAAAGCCGACCCCAGCGGCTTCCCACTTCGTGCAGAGCGGCTGAAAAAACATATTCCAGAACAGAATTGAACAAGACAGGGCTTAGTGGGTCACCCTGTTTTGTGCCGCGCCAGATCGGGAAGCACCGGCTCTCTCTGTCGAGGTGTACTGACCCTTTCTGGCCTTCGTACAATCTCTGCCGAAGATAAACGTACGATTCAGAAACCTTTTGGTCAAGCAGGGCAGACCATATGCTGTCGTGTGAAACGCTGTCGAAAGCTTTCTTGAAAGCCAATGTTGCGATCCACAGCGGTTGACTCCATTCGTCACATTTCTCCTCTCATAGTACGAAATCCAGCAATTGGTCCTCCACACCAAACCCCGCACAGAATCCTGCTTGGTCGGGACATTGCGCTCTCTCCATGATCGGGGTTAAGCGCCGGCGGAGTAGACAGTTCAACAACTCGTGCAACAATGGGATGATTGTTATGGGTCTGTAGTTTGAGGGGAGACGCAGGTCGCCATTCTTGAAGATCACGTTGATCGACGAACTGCTGCAGTTCTCTGGAGTAGGTGCGTTCTCCTGCAGGATGTCATTCCCCAATCAGTGCTTGCACTGAAGGGGTCCTCGCGGATGTTGAAGGATTTGGCGAAAGTGCCCCGCCGATTTTGGTTGCACGCTGGGTTCCCGGGTTCCCAGGTTCCCGGTTCCGGGTTCCCGGGTTCCCAGTTCCGGGTTCCCGGTTCTGGGTTCCGGGCCGATCGGAGGGCGGCGAGGTTCCCGGGTTCCCGGGTTTTTGGTCGGTTTTCTTACCGATCGGTCTCACCATCGATCTCATTGCCGACTTTTCGATCGATCTCACCATCGATCTCACAATCGATCTCACTATCAATCTCACAAGCGATCTCACTAGGGATTGCATGAGCGATCTCGCGATCAATCTCACCATCGATCTCATTGAATCGATGTCATTCTCGGTCTCACGATTGACCTTACAATCGTCCTCACCATCGGTTCCACCATCGATCTCATTATCGATCTCGCAATCGATCTCAAGATCCATCGTATAGATTTTCAAGTCATCCACTGATTGGGTTTTCCCAGGTGTAATATTAGATATTTTCTGGACAGCTCGGGCGAGCGTGGCCCTGCCATCCTTCCGCATCTCGCCATTGATGCCAGCCCTGCCTCTCGCCTTGCCCCGTTTGTCGGCAACGAGCAGAGGGGGGTAAGGTGAGGGGGGAAGGCTTCTTAGAAGCACCCCTGCTTCTTAGAAGGCGCGGGTCTTCTCTATAGACGTAAGGCCGATGCCTTCGAAGAAGCAGGGTGCTTCTAAGAAGCCTTCCCCCCTCCCCCTACCCCCTTTTGCGCGCCGCCCCGTTTGAGCGCCTGTATCTCCTTCGGGATCTCCTCGATCGTGAAAGGAGGGAACGGATTTTCAAGTGGCCGGTGTCTCATGTTTGCCGGCCCAATCATGCTTTGCAAATCCTCATGGGACTCAGCGAAAACATTTGCCACAGCTTGCTGGTCTGATTGCAGCCCTCCGTGCTTGTCAATGACGTTTGTGATGTAACATCTTTTTTCTGCTTGACTTGGCCTTGGGTATGGATTTCAATCCTTTGAACTGTTCCAATTTATTATGTGTCCGCCTCCTCTGTGATCTCCTCCGTTCTCTTTCCAACTCTCGTTTGATCTTTTTGCTCAACTCCGCCCGTGCTGCCGTTTCCGTGGGCGGCGTCGTCTTGCGTTTCAGGATCAACGCCTGCAGCATGTCGCTCTGAAACTCCCGTACCTGACGGTATTCTTTCTTGGGCGTGGATTCGGCAGAAGACTTGCCCAATAATCTTTCCGAATCGTCGCAACTTACGTTGAACGCGTGTCTTGGGAGGCTGCACTGCTGTAGAGATACACCTTAGGCGATGCTTAAGAAAACCTAAGTTTTCGTCCAGAGTCTCAATTATTCTTAACTTTTCAATGTAAATCCCAAGATTTTGATAGAAGTTCTGGGTTTTATTCAATTTCTGAGACTATGAATTTCTTAACCCATGATTTCTTAAGCATTTCGCAGGGTGTACGTCGACGTTGTCTCGGTACGCCTCGGGCTCGTATGGCCGAGCTTTTCTGCGTTCGCCATCCGTCTTCCGGGGAGGCCCACGCCCGCGACGCAACACAGCAGAAACGGATCTGTGCTCTGAGCCCAAGTCCCGGTACACCTTAGGCGATGCTTAAGAAAACCTAAGTTTTCGGCCAGAGTCTCGATTATTCTTAACGTTTCAATGTAAATCTTAAGAGTTTAACTGGAATGTTGGGTTATTACTCAAGTTCCGAGACTATGAATTTCTTAACCCATGATTTCTTAAGCATGTCGCGGGGTGTACTTTTCTCGGACATGAGTCGACCAACTTTCTTGTCAGCTTTCGGTCTAACAAGATATAGGCGAGTGGCTTCTGTGTCTTGTCCGTCCCCAAGACGTGATTCGCTTCTCGAGGGGCTCATCGAACCATGCATCTGCGTTCACAAGTCCCTCCATGATTGCCCAGTTCTTCAAAAGACGACCTCGCGCATCGACCCTGTGGAGTCCGAAGCGCCCAAGGGTTCCCCGGGTGTCCTCGTCCTCGTCTGGCACGCTCGCTTCCGCTTCGAAGTCTCCGCCGATCACGACTGTTCTGCCTCTCCTGGCCGCCTCAGTCTTCAGCTGGAGGAGCGTGGCATACATTGGGGGCGGCAAAGAGGGGGGTGATGACTAGGGGGGGGTGGATATCATGGCGTGGGCCATGATATTTCCCCAGATTTCAGGGCACCTCTTCTTGTTTCATTACGTCCCTGGCCCCCCCGCTGGGCCGCGCACGTGCCGCCGGTCATGATTTGCACCCCCCCTCTTGGGCACCCCCTTCTTGGCCGCTCCCGAATACACTTCCTGGGCTTTTGCGTCGCTGTATCCACCATGGGGCATGTACACAGCTATGGAACGAAATCTTTCGCCCAGCAAGTCCGCGTCCACAGCAAGAACCCGTTCAGTCACGTAGATTGCATTATTGATGGTATGTTTCCAAGCGCTTCGAAATATTATTGCTACTCCTCGTGAAATTTCCCCCATCCAGCTCCTACGAATAGATGTCCCTTGCGGTTTTCCCACAGCTCTGATTGCTCCGCCCTCTATGTTTCACAAATCAAGACTACGTCCCACTGAACACCCGCCAATTCCTGAATCAACTCCTCTATCCTGTCCTCTGCTTTCAGAGACCTCGCATTCTTAGTGAAGACATACAACATGTTCTCATCCGCGTAGGCGTCGCCCTTATCACCTGATGGTAGCCTTGGTGGAGCCGTGGTTGGGATAGTAATCGGATGGCGCCGCAAAGCAGCAACAGGGTAGTCGCTATCGACATTTCTGTAAATACCACGTCCTCCCCCCTTGTTGGTGCCGTACTGGTACTGGTACTATTGTCTGGATCCTTCGCTGGTTTCCAGCAGCGTCAGGGGTCGCTGTCGCGCGCTTTCCACCAGTTCGCCATGTGTGTTTTGACGTCTTTTGGGGTATCTGCACCTTCGTGGTAAACCTGCATGTTGCCATCGGTATCCACGTCCGCGATCTTCTTTTCACGTAGCTTCACTTCCCTCTTGTCCCAATCGATCCGCACGGCTGTCTTGTCGAATCCCTTCTTAATCATGTTGTGCGTAATTTGCCCAAGTGTTTTAATTCTCTGTTTGAAGGTGGTATTACTCTTGCAACCACAACTTGCCTTGCTCATTCCACTTTTGACCAGCAGTACGCATGCGCTTTAGAAGCGCATGTCTGCGTGCTACTGATTAGAACTGTGCAACTCCATTGCGGGACGGGTCTGTAAAAGTGAATACCTTGACGACCTTGTCTGAGACGCACATGGTGTTCGCGATCTATGATGGTCTGCTCCTCCTGCTCTTGGCCGAGCCCACCAAAGATCACCTGATGCTCCCTATCGCCATCTTCGTCGTCGTCGGGTTCGGCTTGTTTGCGATCTCCCAGAACTTCTTTGACCGACTCCCTGGCCATATTCTTCATTTCCATGTTAAGGTGCTCCTAAAGTTTGTTTTCGATGACGTTCTGGATTAGGGTTTTGGTTAGGTATAACTAATCAAGGTCATTCTGGATTCCCTCCACCTGTATCTCCATTTCCTCCATCTTGTCCTGAACCTCCTCTGCAGCAGAGGCTCTGCTGTCCTCCTCGCATCCTGAGCCTCGATCCTCGCCTGGTCAATTATGTCCTTTACGCTGGTCACCTCTTCCTTCAGAGAGTCGAATTGTTTCGCCTGGATCTTGGCCCACTCCTTGAACCATGGTGGGGCTTCGCTGAGACACCCATCCTCCAGATTTGCATTTTCCAATTGTTTGATGTCCTTCCTCTGGCGGCCTGTCTTTCGATCCGGTGTCGAGCCTGTCGCGGCTCCTCCGCGTTTCGACATTTTCCCAACTATCCTGCGAACACTCCGGGTAGACAGAACAGAAGAGTTGACACCACAATTGGGACCTTCGGTGGAGCTCCCTACGGGGCCACGAGACGTTGTATTCGGTGGGGGAATCGCATGTGTTCGCCGCCACTGGGGCCTTCGGTGAAGCTCTCATGGGGCCACGAAACGTTGCACTGGGCGGGGGAAACGAATGTGGACACTACAATTGGGGCCTTCGGTGGAGCTCCCCATGGGGCCACGAAGCGTTGCACTGGCTGGGGGCAAACGCATGCGAACACCGCCACTGGGGCCTTCGGTGGAGCTCCCTATGGTGCCACGAATCGCCGTACTGGGTGGGGGACATGCATGCGAACCATTTCAATGGGGCCTTCGGTGGAGCTTGAAAATGGGGCCACGAAAAGTGTAAAGGGGTGTGCCAAAAATGGAGGGGGGGCGGCATGCGAACCATGCCATTGGGGCCTTCGGTTGAGCTCCGTGTGGGGCCACGAAATCAAACATGTGTGGGGTGTGCCAAAGTGGAGGGGGGCGGCATGCGAACCATGCCACTGGGGCCTTCGGCGGAGCTCCCTATGGGGCAACCGAACTTGTGAGGACTGTGCCGAAGTGAGGGAGATGACGGGAGGAGGGAGGGGCGGGAGCAGGAGGAGGAAGAGGAGACGCGGGCACCGTTTCTTCACAACGAGGACCCAACACCACAGCATGGTTGGGACAGAATCACTGCAAAGTGCTCGCGGAGCCCACGAGCAGATGACCCATGATTGTGCCCCAGCGTTCCGAAGCCTTTTTAGCTCGAGCCATTTTGGATGGGCGCCGCCCAGGGCTCCATCCAAAGGGGGCCACATGCGAACCCTACCCCTACCACCCACGATTTCTGAGGGGTAGAGTTCGCATGTGGCCCCCTAAATCCATCCATCCTGGCGCCCGCCCCCCGCAGGCACGGCCCGCGGCGGCATGCGGGAGGCGGGGCGGAGGTGGCATCGGCTCGCGGGCGCGTTCGTGCTGCTTGGCGCGGTGCTGGCGGGCTACTGGCGCCTCTTGTTGCATCATGTCCTTTCGCTAGGTGTCGTGGCGCCAATCTCGGAGAAGAGAAAACGCCACGAACATAAACTATTGGCGCTCCGCGCAGATTTCTCGGATCCGCGCTGGGCCCCCCCAGCGGCGCTTCAAGACCGCCCCTGGCGCGCTCCGCGCGCCAGGGAGGTGTGTCCAGCGCAGATCCGAGAAATCCGCGCGGAGCGCCAAAGTTTATGTTTGTGGCGTTTTCTCTTCTTCTACAATCGTCCTGTCACTCCCGAGGTCATGGCGAGGTCATGCTGAAGAAGGCTCTCCTTCCGGCAGCCCTCCGGCTGCTGTCCCCGCAGCGCCCACTCACTTCCCGCAGGATTAACCTTCCCTCCGAGCTCGCTCTTCATTGGCCCCTACAACGGCTCATTTCCATTGAGGGGACTGCCTCGTTGGAAGACAACCGTTTGAAGGTTCTGAAGCATGCCACAACATTTTTTCTCTGGATTTCAACGCCACGTATCAACCTGACTGTTGCGTCTTGACGACCATGAATCGTTCCAGGACGCCATACCCATGACTTTCACACAGAGAATCAACGGAACTTGTTTACTCGCATCACCATGAATCCTTCCAAAACATCATTTCTGGTACGTTGATGATGGGAGTCCGTGGAACTCTTGCACATTTTGAAAACGAATGTGCGCGGCGCTCAGGCGAGAGCCACATGTTAAAAAGGAGCCGCCCTCAATCCGTGAAGCTCTTGCAAGTTTTGAAACGAATGCGCGTGGCGCCAAGGCGAGAGCTACATTTTGAAAACGACCCGCCCTCAAGCCTTGAAACTTTTGCAAATTTCGAAACGAACGTGCGCGGCGCTCAGGCGAGAGCCACATGTTGAAAATGACCCGCCCTCAATCCGTGAAGCTCTTGTTCTTACAAGTTTTGAACACGAACATGCGCGGCGCTCAGGCGAGAGCCACATGTTAAAAAGGAGCCGCCCTCAATCATTGAAGCTCTTTGCACATTTCGAACGCGAAAGTGCGCGTCGCTCAGGCGAGGGCCACATGTTGAAAACGACCCGCCCTCAATTCGTGAAGCTCTTTGCAAATGTTGAACGCGAAAGTGCGCGTCGCTCAGGCGAGAGCCACATTTTGAAAACGACCCGCCCTCAATCCGTGAAGCTCTTGCATATTTTGAACACGAATATGCGCGGCGCTCAGGCGAGAGCCACATGGTAAAAAGGAGCCGCCCTCAATCCGTGAAGGTCTTGCACATGTTGAAAGCGAATGTGCGCGGCGGTATGGCGAGAACCACATTCTGAAAACGACCCGCCCTCAAACCGTGAAGTTCTTTGCAAATATTGAAAACGAAAGTGCGCGTCGCTCAGGCGAGAGCCACATTTTGAAAACGACCTGCCTTCAATTCGCCAAACTCTTGTGAACTTTGACATCGAACGTGCGCGTCGCTCAGGCGAGAACCACATGTTGAAAACGACCCGGCCTCCATCTGTGAAGCTTCTATCGCTCTTTAAACTTCAGAATCATACATGGTGAGGAAGCCTCAAGCGAAACGCCCGGCCCACCCTAAAAACTGGCCTCGGGGTGCGACAGGGAAAAGTTATTTATCAGGAGAAGGAATGGAGGACGAGAAGGAACTGGAGGAGGAGGATGAGGAGGCGGAGGAGGAGGAGCAGGAGGAGGAGGAGGAGGAGGAGGGCGGAGGGAGGAGGAGGGCGGAGGAGGAGGAGGAGGCGGAGCTGGAGGGAGGAGGAGGAGGGAGGAGGAGGGAGGAGGAGGAGGAGGAGCAGGAGCAGGAGGAGGAGGAGGAGGAGGAGGAGGAGGAGCAGGAGCAGGAGGAGGAGGAGGAGGAAGATGAGGAGGAGGAGGAGGAGCAGGAGGAGACGTTCCCGAGAGGAGACGTTCGCGTGACCGCGGGGCGCCTGCACGCGGCCGGCCGCCGCGGCGAGACACCTCCTCCGCGGGCGGCCGCGGGTGCACGGCCCTGCCGCCGCCTGGCCGTCGGCACGCAGGGCGGCAGCGCCTGCGGCAACCACGGCCATGGCAACGGCAACGGCGAAGGCCACGGCGGCCACGGCGACCGCGACGGCGGCGAAGGCGACGGCCACGGCCACGGCCACGGCCACGGCGACAACGGTGAAGGCCACGGCGACGGCCACGGCCACGGCCAGGGCGACGGCGACAACGGTGAATGCCACGGCGACGGCCCACGGCGGCGGCAACGACGGTGACGTCGTGGCTCGCCTTCGCAGCTTCCAGTGGATGCCGCACGTGGCGGTGCTGAGCGCCAGAAAAGGAGTCAGCCCGCGGCTCGGGGTGGACGACATGGTGGGCTTGTCGAGGCCACCCCCCAAAGGCAGGATTGTCCAGGCCGCCCAAATTGGACCGGAGTGTTGACCCGACGGGTGTGATTGTCCAGTTCGCCCGAAGGACGCGATTGTCCAGGTCGGCCGAAAGACCTCCCCTTTTCAAGTCCCCTCTGCAGGAACTCCAGCAAGTATTCATGTGTACTTGGGGGCGCGCCCTCTTCAAAGACGAGCGCCCCGTGTGCCTTCTGTTAATGCGGGCCTCCACGTTTGAAAATGAAACCTTTCCCCCCCCAATCCTTGTAGCCGTCAGCGATGCTGCGATTCGGAAGCATAGCGCTAAAGTACGTGCCCAGCGAACGCCGAAGAATGAAGATGATCCGCTCTCCATCCGTGTAGCCGTTGTCGATTCTGGGTCATGCCAGTCTGATGAAATATAAAGCGAGTGCATATTTTTGATATCTCTCCATTCGTGTGGTCGTTACACCGTTTTCAAGCTTCTGGCCATCAAAGAAACGGGGAGCCTCAAGCAATAACCACATGTTCAAAGCGACCCGATCACCATCTGTATTGATGTTCCACTTTCCCTCAACCAGCTTGCCTAGAAGAGTGTTCGAACCTCTTCGAGGCGCGTGTGAGCGCCTCCGGATCCGCGCATGGCGTCCTGGGCTCCCGTGTGGCCTCCCGCACAGCCTCCCGTGTGCAAAGTACAGCTTCATGTTCTCCTTCTTGCTGGCCATCCTGACTCGGACACTCCGCCGCCGGGGGGTGCGGTGAAGTCGAACGCGCGCTGCGCCGTGGCGAGATCGGTGTTCTGCATGCGGCCCGCCCTGCGTCCGCGCAGCGCTCCCCGAGATTTGAGACGCGAGCGCGCGGCGCCGAGGCGAGAGCCGCCTCGAGCAACGGCCCGCCCGTCCGCCATCCGTGCAGCGGCTGACTTCGCAGCCTCGCAGCCACGGGTGGCGAGGAGGCCCACGCTGCCGGCACGTTGGGCGGATCTCGGCCACGCACACGACGGACCTCTCGCCAGAGTGGCCTCCTGGTGTGGGGCTCGCGGGGGTGGCCCCGTGAAACGACGCGAAGATCGGGACAAAATCGGATCGGGATAACTCGAAATCTCTGAGAATCGGCGGGTTTGGAGCATGTATTGGGCGCCGCGGCCGCTCCAGAGCGTTCCGGAACGCTCTGAGAGCGCTCCGGAACGCTCTGGAGCGATTTATTCTGATCCTAGCCCTGTTTTACCCCAGCACTGGCCCGCGCGCAGGGATTTTGGGCCCGTCGCGGTCCCCGAAAGCCGCGCACCAGAGGTCACTCTTGCCGCCCAGGGCCATTCCTGCGCGCAGTCGATCGAGGAGTGGCGAGGCGAGCTGGACTTGTTCGGGAGCGGAGCGGAGGGCGAGGTCGAGGATGACGGGGACGAGGGAGGCTAGGACGGAGGGGGCGACGACGAGGCAGGCGAGGCGGGCGAGGGCGTGAAGGACGAGGAGATCGAGGGCGAGGGTGGCGAGGACGAGGAGGACGACGAGGAGGGCGAGGCGGTCCCGCGCGAGGTATGCCTTCCCCGTCTCTCGCGGCCGCCGCCGCCCGCAGAGCGTGCCGGAACCGAACCCGTTGGCCCAGGTCGGCCGGGGGTCCGGGCGCGTAGGGCGCGCGCTTTTCCGGACCACCCGCGAGGTGGCACCGTGGCTCGCCAAAGGACCAGCCGAGGGGAGGAGCAGCGGGTGAGGAGGGGGAGGAGGAGAAGGTTGAGGAGGTGGAGGATATGGGAAGGGTGAGGAGGAGGAGGAGGAGGAGGAGGAGGAGGAGGAGGAGAACCCGCAGCAGAGCAGGAGGAGGAGCAGGAAAAGGAGAAGCAGACGGAGGCGTATCAGGAGGAGAATGAGCAGGAGCAGGGGGCTTGTCATACGGGAACAGTAGGACGGAGGGAGGAGTCTGATATCCACCTGCCTTCGGCAAGCCCCGCCACCGTGCTAGCCCAGAATTCTGGGTGGCGACTGTCCGATGGGGCACGGGAGGCCGTCAAGTGTGACACCTCTCGATCGCGACGATTTTTCATCCAGGCAGAGCCCGTCCGACGTTGGATGCGCTCTTGGCGTGTGCTTGTGCATGCGTGCGTCTGTCTGCTCCTCCGGCGGGTCTCCCACGACTCTGGCAGCCGTGCGTCACTGCGCTTGGCTTGCCGACTCCTGTCTGCCACTAGTTCATGCGTTCGCCTCGAGCTCCTCTGTCGTATTGTTCACTCCTTGGCCGTTTCCACTTTCCCCTTCGTCGCATCTCCTCCTCCTCCTCCTCCTCCTCCTCCTCCTCCTCCTCCTCCTCCTCCTCCTCCTCCTCCCCCTCCCTGGGCAGCATGTTCGCGCTGGGAGTGGACCCTTTCGTCCGTGACCTCGACGCGTCTTTTGAAGCTTGCGACAAGGGGCTCGCCAGATGGTGCGCGGACGACTGCGGTGCGGTTGTGTGGGGAGCCCCTGGTCGCAAGAACTTGTGCCGCGTCTTTGACGTCGCTGGCAAGATTGCGAGCCTGCTACTTAGGCCAAGCAAATGCTTTTGCGTGCCGCTGTGGGCTCCTTTCTCCCCTGAGGTCCAGCGACATGCTCAGCTCCTCCTGAGAGATACGTCGAGCAAGTGGGAACAATTTCGAGTCGTCCCCGAGCTTGAGGATCTCGGATGCATCATTGGCCCGTCGACAACCGCACATGCTCAGGGGGCGCCTGTAGTTCAGAAGTACAAAGAACGCACGAGTGCCATTTCCCGCACAGGTGCTGGCACGGCCGCCTGTTGTGTTCTGTATCGTGAGCGTGCTGTCAGCGTCTTGCAGTACAAGAGTCAATTGTACGAACTCCCGAAGGAGAGGTGGCTGACGAGCGACACACTCTGACCCGCCCTTTCAGAGCCCCAGGCGCTTGGCTCTCTCTGAGATGTTGTCTCGACCTCCCACCTCTCGGGGGCCCCCCGCTTCCGCCGCTGCGAGCTGTGGCCCTCGCCGCGAGGATGCGCACAGCGCTCAAGACCACCTCGGTCTGGCGCTCGCTGTGCCCGCTGCTGCGGGCGGAGGCGGAGGAGCCCTTCCGATGGTGCAGTGGTTAGGCACGGGAGATGGCACCAGGCCGTGGCCGAACTTCGGGATCGAGCCGCCCATCGCCTGGAACCTGAGGGTGGCGGCGGAAGCCTCTGCGGAGCTCGGCCCCCTGGCTGTGTCCGCCCGTGCTGGCCTCGCCCTCCTCCGCACTCGGCAGTCGACCTTGCGCGAAGCCCTGGCGGAAGGAAGACCCTCCCCCCGCCTCTAGACTCAGCGTTGTCTCCAGGCTGGCATCTCTCCTATTCTCTACCCGTCGGTCTCCTCGCTGATCCCCCTCATTGTCACTCGGCTCCAGCGCTGGTTCCAGGTCGGCGAGGATGTCTGTGCGGGGGTGGACTGGGCGGGGGTGGTGGGAGTCCTGATGAAATCCCCTCCGTCCTGGAGAATGGCCGCCATCAAGACCTGGACGGGAGGATGGGCCACGGACACGCACATGCGTAACCCTGACTTCAGATATCTTCTCGGCTGTGAATGCCGCGACTGCCTCTCGCACTCTGTGCGATGCCCTGGGTTCCTTACCCTTGGTGGGTCCGTGTCGGGCTCGCGGGTGGACCCTTTCTTGCCCCGACGGTTGACCATCGTTGATCCCTCACTTGTGAGGCTCCGACAGCTTGTGATCCTTTTCCATTTCCACCGTCTCCTTCACCAGGCGAGGAGACAGCGTGGTCTTTGGTGCCCGAGTGCAGCTGACTCGCGTGACTGCGCGAAAGCGGCGGCTCTCGCGGCCGACACTCCGATGGGGGAGTGGAGCCGCAGTTTACGACGTAGACAGTACAGGCAGGAGTAGGTGATGACGACGAACCCCCATCTCGACGCCGCGCCTCCTCCTCCTCGTCCTCCTCCTCCTTGGCCGGTTCCATGTTCCCCCTTCGTCGCGTCCCCCTCGCGACCGCCCCTTCACGAGCGATGCTGCGTGGTCCCCTACGGGTGGAGCCTGCATCCCTTTCGCAGGGCGAGCTGGCCCAGCTCGCACCCCGCCCCTCTGCCCGACTCGGACTCCGCCGCGCCGCCGCGCGCTTAGCCGCGGCGCCAAAAAGTGCATGTGTGTTCGTTTGCGTGTGTTTGTGTGTGTGTGTGTGTGTGTCTGTGTGTGTATGTGTGTGCGTGTTTCTGTGTACGTGTGTTTGTGTGTGTTTATGTGTGCACGTGTGTGTGTGTGTTTGTGTGTGCTCGTGTGTTTGTTTGTGTGTGTGTGTTCGTGTGTGTGTGTATGCGTGCGGTGGTGGTGGTGGTGGTGGCGGTGGCAGGTGGGTGGGCCGTTGTCTTCGGCGCGTCCCGTGCTCGGGTCTGGTCATAGGACAAGGGCGCTCGCCTTGCTGGTTATGTCATGACGTGAGCGTTCTCAGCACCCGCCATGGTTGATCCCGAGGAGAGATAGCCGAGGCCATTTGGGAAAGTGACCATTCATGCGTCCACTCGATCTCGAGGTGGCCGCCGCATCCCAGGACCGCCTCGTTCCAAACCGTTGCCGCGACAGGGCCCCGTTCGGCCGACGTCGCTCGGGTTGACGTCAGAACTCCGTCTGGGCTGGGTCCGCGCCTAGCGGCCCGCGGAACTCAGCCTCCCTTCCTGGGCAATCCACCGCGTGCGTTACAGTGCCCCCCCCCTCGCCCCTTTCCCCTCCGCCCCGCCTCTGCCACCGCCGCGACTCGGAACGAGCGGAAGCGCAGAAATGAGGCCAGCGCTGCAGCGGAAGCACGATTCGGAACGAGCGGAAGCCCGAAAACGAGGCCAGCGCTTCAGCGGGAGCAACATGTCGTAAAAAAACCAAGGGAAAACCCAACTCCTGGAAACCCTGTGAGTAAAAACCAGCACGCGGAGGTGGGCTGGACATCTTCCGGACGTCATCAGAGGAGACAGGAGAGTTGTATTCATATTGTGTAAGTGTGGAGGAGGAGGAAGAAGAAGAGGAGGAGGAGGAAAAGGAAGAGGAGGAGGATGAGAAAGAGAAAGAGGAGGAGAGGAGGAAGAGGGAGGAGGAGGAGGAGGAGGAGGAGGAGGAGGAGGAGGAGGAGGAGGAGGAGGACACGCGGAGTTGGGACCGATCAGCGGGACGGGGCCCTGGCAGGCGTTGCTGCTCATGTTCGTGGTGCCACCCCAGTCTGCGGACCCGTGGGCTGCACAGCCAGGCTGCGAGCGGGCCGGCACTCTCGGGCGAGGAATGCTCGGCGGGTCAGAGTACTTTTGCGGGCCCAGAGGTTGACACCAACACCAAGATCGGCGGTGTGCCTCCACCACCGAGGGAAGACGCTCCCGATCTCGGTGATGGTGGTAATATTGTGGCTTCCTAGGCGACCGAAATATCACCACCAACGCCGAAGTCCAGGATCATCTTCCCCATGTGGAGGCAACCCCATGTGCTGGTGTTGGTGCCAATTTCCAGGCCTCCACTACAGTCGGGGCGCTGGGGGCTCAGTGTTCCGTAATTGTTCTACAGTTCGCCTTTGGTATGCCTCTGGTTTCTGATGGAACGCCGAAGCTTAACTTGTGGAAGAGAGGGGCCTCGTTCCTTATTTGGGGCTCCTTAGGTCAACGCCCCAACTGTACCTGGACGGTGCCCCGTGCTCTGGAGGTGGGGGAGGAGGAGGAGGAGGAGGAGGAGGGGGAGGAGGAGGGAGGGGGAGGGGAGGAGGAGGAGGAGGGAGGAGGGGAGGAGGGGGAGGAGAGGGGAGGAGGGGGGGGAGGAGGAGGAGGAGGGGGAGGAGAGGAGCAGGAGCAGGAGCAGGAGCAGGACCGACTGCACCTGGACGGTGCCCCCGGGCTCTCGCCACGCGGGCGCCCGTGCCCGCCCGCGGGCGCCTCGTGGGCGCCAACGGAGCGCGGGGTGGGCTGCCCGGGGTGTGGACACGCTGGCCCCGGTGCCTGCTGCGCGCGACTTCAGAAGCGGGCTTCTCCTCGGCGGAGGCCTCGCTCCGCGCGACTTTCAGAAGCGGGGGGAGGCGAAGGGGGAGCGAGGAGAAGGAGGAGGACCTCAGTGGGCCCTGGAAACGGCGGTGCCCGCTCCTGAGTGGGCCCTGGCAACGGCACCCTGATGGTCCGCTACCGAAAATTTCCGGTAGCGCTCCGCAGAGATCGGTCGCTACCGAAAAATACCGAAGTGTAGCGCCCCATACCGGTATCAGAGCGTTCTGAGATCCGCTATATTTCAACGCCCTCAAACGAAGATCCGGTCGCTACCGAAATTCGGGGTGCGTCGAAATCGCTACCGAAAATTTTCGGTACCAGACCATCTGGGCAGGGCCGTTTTTTTACCGGTTCCGTTTTGCCGTTTTTGTCACCAGTTCCGACGCCGTTTTTTTTTTCCGGTTCCGTCGCCGTTTCTTGACGGGTTCCGGCTCCGGCTCCAATCCTGGAGCCGTTTTTGTTGCCGTTTCCCGTCGGCGTTTTTTTGCCGTTTCCATTCTCGAGGGACCTTTTTTGGAAAACGGTGAAAAAACGGCCCTGCCGTTTCCGGGGCCCACAAAGGCCTGCTCGTGGGCGCCTCGTTCGGATTCCGAGCGCCCACGGAAACAGATTTGCACGTTGCAGGCTTGGCTTCCTAGCTGACACCACACAGCTTGCACAAGGTACCCTGCACCACATAGCTTACACATCGCACCGCATAGCTCACACGACATAGCTTACACAACACAACTTACGTACACAACATAACTGACACCACATAGCTCGCACCGCAAAGTTCTCACAACACATCTTGCATCATGGAGCGCACGCCGCATATATTACACCACGTAGCTTGCACCGCACAGTTCAAACTACACCACAGCTTACACAACACAGCTTGCATCACATATCTTACACTACATAGCCTTCACCACATAGCTCACACCTCATTGCCCTCACCGCACAACTGGCAACGCACAGCTTTCACCCTACAGTGCAATAACTCGCTGTTCGGGGTCCACGCTGGCTAACGTGTCCATGTAGAAGTAAAGGTGCGTGTAGCTTTGGGGATGTCATGTAAACACAAATACGGAGGCACATGCAGATGTGTGTATGTGCTGAGGTGTACCTAGATGGAATACGGAAAAGGCACGAGCAAACTTACGCATCGACGTGCTCGCACAGGCGGATTAGAAATGTGGGTAGAGACAGAACCACGTACAGATGCGTAGCGGGAGGCAGAATGAAGAGCAACAGCTGTCACCGAATTGTGTTTTATGGCAGTGTTGTTGATGGTGGCGCTGGTGGTTGTAATGCGGTTGAGCTTGATGGTCGATTTGATGAGTGTAATTCGAGTTCGCTCCTGGCCATCCTCTCTGCTGTCCTGCTGTGCTCCTGCTCTTCCTCTCTCTCTCTCTCACCCGCTTTGCCCTCAAGCGTTCCTCTCAAAAATGTAGGGCCCTTGGCCTCAGAGCTACGCCATCCGCACTGCGCGCAGGAAAAGCTTTAATCCGCGATCATTCCATATCACAGTGGTAGCTCGCAGCGTGCGAGCCCCCGCAACATCACGCTGGTGTTGCCCGTCGTGCTGCGCACGACGCACCCCATATCAAAGACGACGGCTGCACCCTCGTTCCCGGAATCAACGCCCAGCGGCGTCGTGTTGCTGCTCGTTGCAGCCTTCATACCTCCCGTCGCCTGCGACTATCCATTCGCGTACTCCTCGGGCACCCGCGACGCCCAGCCCTGCGCCTATTTTTGGGACGTCGGCGAAGCCCAGCCCAAGGCCTACTCTTTGGTCTTTGGTCGGCTGCGACGCCCAGCTCAACGCCTACTCTGCGGACGTCTTCGACGCCCAGCTCTACGCCTGCTTCCCGGACGTTTGCAATGCCCAGCCAGAAGCCGCCAAGTTCAACATCCCATTTTTCCAGAACGTCAGCGTTGCTGCCAAGTTCGATCTCCCATTCTCCCAGAACATCAGCGAAGCCGCCGAGTTTTATGTTACCCTTTCCCAAAACATCAGCGACGCCGCCAAACTCGATTTTTGATTGCCCTTGGGCATCAGCAAAGCCTACGAGTTCGATTTCACAATCTACCAGAACGCCATGACAATCAATGACATGGCGGAGCACACCGTGGAGGGAAACATCAAATTCGCACACCAACCTCAACTTTGGGCTCGGTTTCAAACAGTTTGTTAATCGACGCCCAAGGACTACGACGTTTCGGACGCCACAGAAATATGTAGGAGTGGTGGAAGTGCTTGGGCTGAATATGGGTGGACAGATCGATGTGAGGAAGGAGCGTTGCTATGTCAAGGTGTTTCCAACCTTTAGGTCAGCATGTTAGTCCATCCTATGTCAGCGTGTCGCATTCCGTGAATGAGAATTCCCCAACCAGTGCTTGCACTGAGGGGTTCTTGCTTTGGTTACCTAGCGCATCCTCGGTGCTATAAGCCATTGTTCGAGGCCCACGCTTGCAAACACCTGGGTCCGTAGCCATTTTGGCTCAAGTACCTAGGGGCCTTAAATCGGCCTCTGCATCGATCGGGCACACGCCAGCTATGCAGCCTACGCAGGAAGTGCGGGATGCTTTCGGCCCGGACGAGGAGCCAGACAGGCTTGCTCGTTTGAGGCCGATCAATATTAAAGTGGAGGGTCCCCCTGGAAGTACAACGAAAGCCCAGGTGGTGGTCGTCCACACGACGACAGTGGCTCTAGCCAAGGGCTACATCATTGCCGAGCTGCGGAAGGTAGGCGTGAACCCGCAGTTCGGTGGCATCCACTTGCTCCACAAGGGCGAAACATTGCGCGATGATATGTATATCACAGATATCGCCAAGGACAATGACACTGTGTATTTCGTGTTTCAGCTTGGTGGTGAAGGATAGTGACAGCGTGGTGCAAGGAGACAGGGACCGACCAGCTCGTTGCTGGCAGAGTTTTTTTGAGCGCCCTGGACAAGACGATCAGGTGAGAAGTGCCACGCCCGGCGCGAAGGCGTCCTGCCCGAGCCCAGAGCAACAACAACAAACAAAACGCTTGCAAACACCTGGGAGCATGATATGGGATGTTCGTTGTCAGTGATGGTCCGTGCCAGCACGCGCCATGGAAAACTCCGCAGATCTTCTGCTTCGAACCGGACCCACACGTTTCCAGCCATACTTTCACGTGGCAGTAAGCATACTGCCTTGGACGGTCGTGCACCCTGCTGGCGCGTGTTGTCCAGCAGTCTTGAACAGCTCATTTGGCATACTACCGGGTGGCCGGGTAGGCCGGGTAGTACGGGCAGTGATGAGGTTGCCCGCATGCGGTTCCCTGCGGCGGGAAAGTCGCCCGCCGTGTGATGTTGTAGCCAAAAATGTGTTCCATATAGCAATGCACGTCTGAAGGCGTTCATCGAAATGTGCTGCTCTGCGCATCGAGCAACAGACCATTAAGTTCTTCGTCTTCATCTCACGTTTCCTCCTCCTGCTCATTCACGCAGTGGAGGCCCATGCCAAGAAACACCCTGCTTGCCTCCCGGGTGCCCTGGCCTCCCTGCGTGCCTTCCCGTGCTATGAAATGCGTGCCGTTGCCATACCAACGATCAGTGGACGCCCTGGGGCTTCAGGGTTGGGTTTCTTGTCGAAGTTTTCTTGTGGTCCAGCTCCTACTGTGTTCTCTTCTCCGTCTCGCCACTCCTTGCCCTGATCCTCCAGTGGCACCCGCCGCAGGCTCTTACGCCGCGCCCCGGTTCCGGGCGTGCGCCCTCCAGTCCGCCGAGGCGCTGGCTCCAGCCCTCCAGCCAGCAACACGTGGGAGGAGGGAGACGATGTGGGGAGGAGGAACAGGAGAGGAGGAAGAGATGGAACACGAGTAGGAGGAGGAGGAGGAGGAGGAGGAGGAGGACCAGGAGGAGGAGGAGGACCAGGAGGAGGAGGAAGAATTACGAAGAGGAGGAAAGGGAGGAGGAACATAACGATGACAATGCGCATGACAAGGAGAGGGGGGAGGAGATGGAACGAAAGGGGGCGGCACGATGCCGACAGAGCCCGTCAGAGCAGCCCCGGGCGCGCGCCGTTGGCCTGCCCTGGTGGCGAGGGAGCTGGCGGGGGCGTTCCTGCGCGCGGCGCGGAACTCAGGCCCAGCGGCACCGACTGGCGGGAATCGCCGTTGGCAGCGCCGACGGCGTCCCTGAGATCCTGGCGTTGCAATTTTTCACAACGGGAGTGTTCGCTCCATTTCGGGCCCCTCAGACCCTCACATATCGATCCGGCTTGAAAAATGACGTAGACTGGTGGGGTCCGGGGCTCCGGGCGTGGTTGTCTGCGATGTTGCATTTTTTGCCACGTCGGATCTCAGGGATGGCCGAGACGCCGAGCGGTGGAGCGCAGCCTGGACAGGTCGCGGCGCGCAGCCTGGCAGGAGCGCGCGCGGCGGAGGGCGCCAAGCCCCGCCACCACGGCGCTGAGGCAGAGGGGCGCCAGACGAGGCTCGCCCAGGGACGCGGCGGCCCAGCAGGGTGCCTGTGGACGGTGGGAGGAAGAGGAGGAGGAGGAGGAGAAGGAGGAGGAGGAGGAGGAGGAGGGAGGAGGAGGAGGAGGAGGAGGAGGAGGAGGAGGAGGAGGGCTGCTCTGGGGTGGAATCAGTGACCTGGGCAGGCCAGGCAGGCTCAGCGAGGGGAGCGCAGGGCAGCGGCGGCTGAGGCGGTCCGCGCCGGGGTCGAGGGCCCGCCGGGTGAGCTGGGGGCCTCGGGGGGGGAGGTCGTGGCTCGAGTCGGGTGGTCGATCGGCTGCCGCTGCGGCAGCTGCGAGAGCGGTGGCGGGACTCACTCCTGACTGAGTGGTCGCTGAGGCGGCCGCGAGTTGGCCGCGGTAGCCTGAGCGACCTGGAGACGACTATTTACATGGTTTCGTGCCCCTCCCACACCTCCAGGGAGGCCCCGCCTGAGCGAGGAGGGTATCCGAAAACCATACTATTTACATGGTTTCGTGCCCCTGCCGCTCGGCGTGCCGGCGTGCAGCGGTGTCGTGACAGCCGCAGGTCTGAGTCCCGAGCGCAGCAGTGCGCTGCTGAGCTGGCGTGAGACCCCCTCGGGCGCTGGCGTCAGCAAACGCAGCAGAGCCATCAGCAGAGACAAAGCTAGAGGCCAGAGCCAGAGGCCACGCCAGACGGATGAGTCGGCGGCGAGCGAGGAGGGTAAGTGAGAAGGAAGAGGCGAGGCGGCCTTCTGACAAGGCGGCGGGACTTCTCGGAAGCCCTCCAGCCTTCTGAGAAGTTGTCTGCGTCTTCAGGGAAGGCTTCGAAAACCTCTCAGAAGACACAAGGACTTCCGAGCCTTCTGAGAAGGCCCACCTCTTCTCACTTCCCCCCGGCTTGCCGCCGAATGATGGTGGTTGTGGTGGTGATGGTGATAATGATAATGATAGTGATGATGATGATGATGATGATGAAGATGATGATGATGATGATGATGGTGGTGGTGGTGGTGATGATGATGATGATGCTGCTGATGATGATGATGATGCTGACGATGATGATGATGATGCTGATGACGATGATGATGCTGCTGATGATGATGATTGTGGCGGTGGTGGTGGTGATGGTGATGGTGATGGTCATTGTGAGGATGATGCCGCTGATGATAGTGATGCTGATTGTGATTACGATTGTGGTGATGATAAGTGCGATGATGTTGATGGTGATGAAGATTGTGATGATGGTGCTGGTGATGATGTTGCTGATGTTGCTGACGATGGTAATGGTGGCGGTGATGGTGGTGGTGGTGATGGAGATGATGACTTTCATTCGTATTATTATGGCGATGCTGGTGATGCTAATTGTGATGATTAGAATGCTGATGATGATGCTGATGACGATGAGGAAGATGATGGTGAGGCTGATGATGCTACTTACGATGATGGTGATGATGATGGTGGTGATGATGATGGCGACGATGGTGATGATAGTGATGCGCGTGGTGGTGATCATGAGGGGGAGAGGAAGAGGAGGAGACGAGCAGGTTCACAGACCTTCTCGTGGCCGGTATTCGACGGACTCATCTTCTGTATGTCTTAGTTTTTGTGTTTCTCATCTCGTTTTGTGGGGTGGGCAATGGATGAGGCTAGCCCAAACCACCGCATTAGGGGTGCCCCCTTTGGAGCCTCGGGAGGGGTATGGTCGTTGGCAGCTGTGGCTGGGTTCTCCTGGTTGTGCTCGGGTCGGCCATCCCCTGTGCCGTCTGGAATGTTGGGGGGCGGGTGTGCACACCTTCCCCTGGATCATCACGCTGCGGAGGCGGTTAGGGTTTCGGCTTTTTCCTTTGTGGGGGCTTCTCCGGCGGGGTCTGCGGCATCAGTCACGGATCCCGAGGGGCAGACAGTCGACTCGTTTGGCCAACGCGCGTCGGTGTTGGTGCCGAATATGGCTGGTGCTGAGCGACGGTGTTTGTAGACGGCCCTACGTTTCCTTCTGGTACAACGCGCTGTCAGAAACGTGCTCTCAGGATCCGGGCGCAGAAGCGGATCACGAAGAATAGGTCTTCCTGTGCCAAGCGGTGCTGCGCCATGCATAACATGTCCGTGTTTCGGCGGGATGGCCGTCGCCGAAATGCGCAAAGTTTTTCAGGGGTGGCACTTGGAATGCACAGAAGTTAGATACGGAGCGAGGCAACGAGAGCCTTGCCATCAAGGTTGGTGTGGTCCTCTCTCTCACTGCCCAACTGAAGGAAATGGATTTTGGATTTTTCCGGATGTGAAAGTCACACGTAATGGACCGATGGCATAGGAGGAAGAGACAAGGGGCACGCGTGCCAAGGATCATACAATCGCGGATGCGAGACAGACGGCAGATGGCAATGGCGCCAAGGCCCGCGAAGAGTTGGGGGAGCACGCGGGATCGAAGATGGGCGCAAGGGAGGAGCGGGGGGAGGGCGCACGGTCGGAATAAGGCGAGGGGGGCCCGGGGAAGGCGGGGGGTGCACGAGGGAACATGCGCGGAAGCTCGGAGAGGGTGGGCCAGGGGAGGGGGGCCGGGAGAGGGCGCACGATCGGAATAAGGGGAGGGAAGCCCGGGGAAGGCGGGTGGAGCACGAGGGGGAAGGCGCGGGAGCCCGGAGAGGGTGGGGGCGAGCAAGGAAGCACGGAGGCAAGGGGGGAGGGGGCGCAGGAGAGGAGCGGGGGGAGGGGGCGCACGGTCGGAATAAGGGGAGGGGAGCCCAGGGAGGGCGGGGGAAGCACGGGGGAGAAGGCGCGGAGGCCCAGGAAGAATGGGGGGAGCACCGGGGCAACGAGCGAGGGGCGCAGGGGAGGGGCGGGGGGAGGGCGCACGGTCAGAATAAGGGCAGGGGGCCTCCGGGAAGACGGGGGGCACGGGGGCAAGAGGAGGGGCGCGCAGGGAAGAGCGGGGGGAGAGCGCACGGTTGGAATAAGGGGAGGGGGGTCCGGGCAGGGCGGAGGGAACACGGAGCGGGGGGCCGCGGGGGAGGGCGCACGGTCGGAATAAGGGGAGGGGGGTCCCGGGCAGGGCGGGGGGAGCACGGAGGGGAGGAGCGGGGGGAGGGCGCACGGTCTGAATAAGGGGAGGGGGGTCCGGGGAGGGCGGGGGGGGCACGGAGGGGAGGAGCGGGGGGAGGGCGCACGGTCGGAATACGGGGAGGGGGGTCCGGGGAGGGCGGGGGGAGCACGGAGGGGAGCGGGGGGAGAGCGCCACCAGCACCTCCGCAAGCACGACCACCAGCACAACCACCAGCACGACCACCAGCACAACCACCAGCACAACCACCAGCACAACCACCAGCAGGACCACCAGGACGACCACCAGCAGGACCACCAGCAGGGCCACTAGCACGACCACCAGCACGACCAGCCAGCACCACCAACCACCAGCACGACAACCAACACAACCAGCAGCACGACCACCATCACAACCACCAGCACAACCACCACCAACCACCAGCACGACCACCAGTACATCCACCAGCACGACGACCATCACAACCACCAGCACGACCACCAGCACGGCCACCAGCACCTCCACAAGCACGACCACCAGCACAACCGCCAGCACGACCACCAGCACAACCACCAGCACAACCACCAGCACAACCACCAGGAGGACCACCAGCACGACCACCAGCAGGACCACCAGCAGGCGCACGGTCGGAAATCATGCAGTGCGAGATCACACCGGTAGGTATGATGATAATAATTGCACGTGTATCTTTCGGGGGAAGGCTTGTGTTGTCTTAGGAAACGCATTGTTTGAGCCTATGAAAGATTCGAGGTCGAGGGTTATTGTTCGGGGTAGGACGGGGAAAACGGGCATTCGTATGGTGGGTGTTGTGATTCCCCGGTAAGGGCGGCGCAGAGGCGTATCTCTGCTGGCGCGCTACGCCCCAGCTTCGGAAGCGAATCCTGCTGCCGTCGCTGCCAGGGACCGATTTCATGATGGGCCGCGATTCGTCGAGTCCTGTGTCCGGGGCGCGAATCGGTTGATGATCGTCGGCGGCGGCTTCAACGCGGAAGTCGGTTGGCTTCAGGGGGACGAGGAGTGGGATGTGTTGGGTCTTCATGCGTCCCCGCGCCGCACGGTCAGCGGGCGTGATTTTGCGACCATGCGCCGATCAGTCCCGTTGTGTACCTTCAGAAGTACACACGAGCAATCGCAGCCTGCCGCGCGGTGGCACCTGCGATGCCGCTCCGCCCATCAGCTCGATCGTTTGCTCGTCCGGCCAAGAGACGTTTTTGTTGCGTCGCGCCACATCTTCCATGTTGCACCCCAGGGGCGGCAGGGCGAGCGCGGACGAATGAGTAGACGTAGAGGGAGGAGGAGGGTGGGCGGAGGAGGGGCGAAGGAGGACGGGGCAGTGCCGTGGGCAACGTACACAGATCATGAGCCCGTCGAATTGTGTGGCCGGATTGATGTAGAGAGGGCGCGCGTGGCCTCAGTCGAGGAGGCCCGCGTGGCTGTCCCCAATTATGGTGCCATGGCGGGGTCCTCTGCTACTGCTAAGCGCGCAAGGAGCGACTCCGAGAAGCAAATCACCAAGCGCGTCTTGGGTTGTGCGTCGCCGCCCGTGTAGTGGGATGTCTGCCGGGCCGTGATGGAAGTAGCGTTGAATGCATTGGGTGCGCGGGTTAAACGGCGCCAGAACCCATAGCTTCGAGGCCATGAGGACACAAGGCGCCGACTCGACGAGGCTGTGTCTACGGTTGAGGCAGCTTGGACAACTGCCACTGTGGATGCCAATGTCGCCGCTTTAATGGCGCGGCGGCTGGCGCGGTGGGAACGTCGCCGGACCTCGAGGCAATTGGAAAAAGCGCATTCGCAATACATTGGGGTTCAGGCTTCCGCCGCGGCCCGGAGCGAGGACCAGGGCGAGCTTTGTAGGCTCTTCCGTGACCTCCGGCTTCGGCGCGGGGACAGATGCGACCCTGGTCCAGGGGGCATTATGCTGCCATATCTAGGGACGTGGGCGCAGTTGCCGAACATGTGTGGCGGCGCGTGCCAAGCTCGGCAGTGGTTGCGGAGTGGTTCGCCGCTCTTCCCGCATATCTGGAGCCAACGGCCCGCGTCAAGAAAATGCAGCTTGGGCGTCAACCAGCATGGTGGTGGCGCCCTGCGGGAGCAGGTGTTTGACTTTGCGCGGGAGATGCGTGGCCGTGCGCCCAGGGCAAATGAAGGCGGCGAGGCCGAATATTGGCCCGAGGAAAGGAAAGTGTTCTTTGTGGTGCCGCTATGTAAGCGCAAGGGGGATCCTGCTGGTTAAAACACATGGTGCGGCATCGCACTGCTGCCAGTAGGCTCCAATTTGGTGGGTCGGGTCGCGGCCTCTCGGCTCGCTCAGCGCTCTGAGGATTTCACGTCGGCGGAGCAGTCTTGCTTCAGGCGGGGCCGGGGCACCGATGGCGCCCTGCAGGTAGCGCGGCGCATTGTTCTCTGACCAACAGAAACGTTACATGGCCGATCCTGGGGACCTCAATAAGTCATTGCATGCCTCCCCTAATTCTGCTCGTGCTGCTCCGTACTTCTCCGTACTCCGTGCTGCTCCGTCCTTCCTCCTGTCCTGCTCGGCGCGGCTCCGCGTCTTGTTCCGTGCGGGTCTGCGTTTCGTCATTGATGTTTTCGATTTGCGTTTGGGCTTTTGTATCTTGTTTTTCTGCCTTATTTGTCTTGTCGCTTTGTTTCGCCTTCCCCTTCCATATTTTCCGCTTGCGGTAAGGCGCGCAGTCGTCATTTCGTCCAGCTGGGGACGCGCGTGCGCGCAGATTTCCAACTTGGGTCCGCCTGTGAGTTTGCTCTCTCTCTCTCTCTCTCTCTCTCTCTCTCTCTCTCTCTCTCTCTCTCTCTTCCTCTCTTGCTTTTTGTCTAGCGCGGCGACCTCTGCATTCGCGCGGTGGAGACATCCCCGATGCGTCGAGAGCACGCGCTTCAGGACCTTAGCAACAAGTTGACGAGATTGAAGGGGGGCAAGTTCGTGAAGGTGGATCATGGGGAGGAGGTGAAACAGGACGAGGAGAAGGAGGTCATCCCTTACGGATTAAAGGGGGAGGGGTGCAAGCTAGCTCCGCTCACGTCTTATATGACGTTATATCGCTTCTTCCCATCCCTTACCATTGCGCAGATCCCCTTCTGCACTCGAAACCAGATAACGAACATGGTACATAGCATGTCGCAGAGAAACACGGCATTGCGTAGCATGTCATAGTATCGCGTGGCATTTCGTAGGCAAGCATTGCGTGTCAGAGCGTTGCAGCGCAAGGCATGGTATTGCATAGCGGTGCAGCGCACCGCATCGCATTGCACGAGAGCACGACTAGGGACGACCGAAGCGCGAGGACGGGGCCAGGAACGCCGGTAATTGGGAGGAAGAGGAGGAGGAGAAGGAAGAGAACGACGACGCGACGAACGACGCCGTGCCGTTACGACGCCGCGCGTGCTGGTCCGTGCCGTTGCGAAACCGTGCATTTCCAGTTGGAGCTGTTGCGTCGCCGTTCCGGTACGACGCCGCGCAATTACCGTTGATGCTAAGTTTTTTCTGAGCGGCGTCGTTGCGACAACAACGACAGCTGCGACCACGATGACGACGACCACGACACCGACGACCCTCAGAACACAACGCGACGACTGACGACGATCGTCAACGACCGACGACGAACGACGAGGACCGACGAGTGATGACCAACGCTTGACGACCGTCGACGGTGACCGCGATGACCTTCTGAACACGATGCGACGACCGACGATCAACATCAACGACTTGCCACGATCGACGGCGACCGACGACCAACGGGTGACGACCAACGACTAACGACCGACGACGGTCACGACTACGACGATTACTACGACTACGACGATTGCGATTACGACAAGGCCGACGACAACGACAACGACGATGACTATGACGATCACGACAACGACGGTCACGACGACAACCACGACTACGACCACGACGACGACTACGAGCATGACGGCCCGGACGACGTCTACGACTACTGCGGCTACGACCACGACGACTACCACGACTACGACGACGACTACGATGATACAATGGCTACGACGAGTGCGACTACGACGAAGATGGTCACGACTGCGACGATTACGACGACCACGACGACTACGACGACTATGAGGACGACGATCACGACCACGACTATGAGGACGACTACGACGGTCGCGATGACGACGGTCACGACGACGACCAAGACAACGACTACGAACACGACGACGACTGCGAGCATGATGACCGTGACGACGACGACCACGACGAAAACGAACATCGCGACGACGACGACGACCTCGATCCTGCCGGGCCTCCACGCGGCCCCGCCCTGGGCCGCCGATCCGCCACCGTCGTCCTCGTCGTCGTCGCCGCCGTCTTCGCTGCCGATGTCGTCGTCGTCGTCGTCGTCGTCGTCGTCGTCGTGGTCGTCGTCCCCGTCGTCGTCGTCGTCGTCGTCGTCGTCGTCGTCGTCGTCGTCGTCGTCGTCAGCGTGGTCGTCAACGTCGTCGTCTTTGTCGTGGCCGTCGTCGTGTTCGACGTCGTCGTCGTGGTCGCCGCCGTCGTTGCCGTCGCCTGCCAGGCCTCCACGGGGCCCCGCCCTGGGCCATCGATCCGTCGCCACCCGTCGTCTCGTCGCCGCCGATGTCGTCGACGTCGTAACCGCCACCGTCGTCGTCGTCGTCGTCGTCGTGGCCATCGTCGGCGTCGTCGTCATCGTCGTGGTCGTCGTCGTCGTGGTCGCCACCGTCGGCGCCGTCGCCGGCGGAACGGCACGGAGCAGCACGGAAGAGCAGTACGGAGCAGTACGGACTATCCGTACTGCTCCGTACTGCTCCGTATTGCTCCGTACTACTCCGTACTGCTCCGTACTGCTCAGTGCTGCTCCGTACTGTCCGTGCTGATCCAAACTGCTCCGGACTGCTCCGTCGTGCTCTTTGCTGTTCCGTACTGCTCCGTACTGCTCCGTACTGCTCCGTTCTGCCCCGTATTGTCCGTGCTGCTCCAGACTGCTCTGGACTGCTTTGTACTGCTCCGTGCTACTCCGGACTGCTCCGTACTGTTCCTTGCTGCTCCGTTCTGCTCCTGCGTCCTGCTTCGTACTGTTGTGGAGCAGTACGGACTGTCCGCGCTGTTCGCGGCCGCCGTTGTCGCAACGGCACGGCGGCGCCAGAACGCCGCTCGAAAAAAAACGGTCTTTGTCGTAACGCCCTTTTCCTGTCATGAGGAGTGCGGATGCAGCAGCGGCGATAAAGATGGTGGTGATGGTGGTGCTGCTAACTGTAATGATATTCTTCACGCTGGTTTCGTGGCCGATCCTGGGGACCTCAATAAGACCTTGCATGCCTCCCCTAATTCTATTTGTGCTGCTCCGTACTGCTCCATACTGAACCGTTCTTTCTCCTGTCCTGCTCGGCGCGGCTCCGCGTATTGTTCCGTATGGTTTGCGTTTCGCCATTGATGTATTCCATTTGTGTTTGGGCTTCTGTATCTCGTTTTTCTTCCCTATTTGTCTTGTCGCTTCGTTTCGCCTTCCCCTTCCAATTTCGCAGCTTGCGGTAAGGTGCGCAGTCGTTTCGTCCCGCTGGGGGGCGCGCGTGCGCGCAGATTTTCAACTTGAGTCCGCCTTTGAGTTTGCTTTCTTTCTCTCTCTCTCTCTCTCTCTCTCTTCCTCTCGTGGTTTTTGTCTAGCGCGGCGACCTCTTGATTCGCGCGGCGGAGACAGCCCGGATGCTTCAAGATCCCGCGCTTCCGAGCTTGGCAAAAATTGACGAGGTGGAGGAGAGGGGCAAGTTCGTGAAGGCGGATCAGGTGAAACAGGATGAGGAGGAGGAGGTCTTCCCTTACGGATAGAGAAAGGGGGGGTACAAGCTAGCTCCGCTCACGTCTTATATGGCGGTCTATCGCTCCTTCCCATCCCTTACCATTGCGCAGATCCCTCACTCTGCATTCGAAGCTGGATGGCGAACGGGGCAATGGACCCGAAAGGGTACATGCGTGAAATGAAATAACATGGCATAGCATGGTGCAAAGAAGCACGGCAGTGCGTGACATGTCATAGCATGGCGTGGCATTTCGTAGGCAAGCATTGCACGTCAGAGCATTGCAGCGCAAGGCGTGGCATTGCATAGCGGCGCAGCACACCGCATCGCATTGCACGAGAGCACGACTAGGGACGTCCGAAGCGCGAGGACGGGGCCAGGACCGACGGCAATAGGGAGGAGGAGGAGGAGAAGGAGGAGAACGACGACGCGACGAACGACGCCGTGCCGTTACGACGCCGCGCGTGCTGCGCCGTGCCGTTGCGAAACCGTGCATTTCCAGTTGGAGCTGTTGCGTCGCCGTTCCGGTACGACGCCGCACAATTATCGTTGATGAACAGTTTTTTGTTTTTGGTAGCGTCGTTGCGACAACAACGACAACCACGACCACGATCATGACGACCACTACGCCGACGACCCTAAGAACACGACGCGACGACGGACGACGACGAACATCAACGACCGACGACGATCGACGACGACCAACGAGTCACGACCAACGATTGACGACCGTCGATGGTGACGGCGACGACCCTCTGAACACGACGCGACGACCGACGACCAGCATCAACGACGGGCCACGATCGACGACGACCGACGACCAACGGATGACGACCAACGACTAACGACCGACGACCGTCACGACTACGACGATTACTACGACTACGACGATTGCGACTACGACAAGGCCGACGACGACGACGACGACGACGACTACGACGACTACGACGATCACGACAACGACGGTCACGACGACCACGACTACGACCACGACGACGACTACGAGCATGACGGCCAGGACGACGACGTCTACGACTACTGCGGCTACGACTACGACGAATACCACGACTACGACGACGACTACGACGACTACAGTGGCTACGACGAGTACGACGACTACGACGAAGATGGTCACGACTGCGATGATCACGACGATCACGACGACTACGACTACGTCGGGAACGACGACGACCACGACTACGAGGACGAGTACGACGATCACGATGACGACGGTCACGAGGTCAGGGAGAAGGTGACGACGGCGGCGAGGTTAGGGGGCAGGATACGGAGCAGGATACGGAGCAGCACGGAGCAGCACGGAGCAGTACGGAACATCGCTCAAGGACTTATTGAGACGCGGTTGACCTCTCGTTCTATGAGATGGAATAGGCGTATCCACGAGCGTGCAGGCCGGCTCTGCGGCGTCTGTTGGAAGGCAGAGGACGTCTCTTGGAGTTCATCCGAGCGTGCAAGGCACTCCATGTGAACACGGGCTACAATGTGCGGGTTTTACAGGGTTGGTCGGCTCAGTGGCGCCCTCTCCGCGGGCTCCTGGAAGGGCGCCCGTCTGGCCCTCTCTTGTTGAGCGTGGTTCATGACGTCGTGCTTCGGGACTTTCGCCTCCGGCGGAAGCGACGCGCTGAGGCGGCCGGCCACGCGCCCGGCGTCGCCTGGGACTACCAGATAGACGGCAAGCCAAATAAGCGAGCCAGGGCACGGGCACACGTCTCCGGGGATTAGGGTTTTGCCAGTACGGTCCGTTCTACACGAGCAAGCGCGCTACGGCGGGCAACGCGCTAGTGAAGCCCATGGCCAAAGGATGGTCCGCGGAAGCGGCGCGCGGTCGCGGCCGC
>CAUYUJ010015154.1:176562-186562 GCA_963575745.1 Prorocentrum cordatum | reverse complement strand
AGGAGCGGCACTTTCTCGACACCACAAGGGGTGCGCAGAGGGTGGTCCCTCAGCGCGGCCTCTATCCGTGACACGTTCGCAGATCGTGGCAGGAATGGCACTTTCTCGACACCACGGGGGGTGCGCAGAGGGTGGTCCCTCAGCGCGGCCGCTATCCGTGACACGCTCGCAGATCGCGGCAGGAGCGGCACTTTCTCGACACCACAAGGGGTTGCGCAGAGGGTGGTCCTTCAGCGCTGCCTCTATCCGTGACACGCTCGCAGATCGTCGAAGGAGGGGCACGTTGTCAACACCACAGGGGGTGCGCAGAGGGTGGTCCCTCAGCGCGGCCTCTATCCGTGACGCGATCGCAGATCGTGGCAGGAGTGGCACTTTCTCGACACCAGAGGGGTTGCGCAGAGGGTGGTCCCTCAGCGCGGCCTCTATCCGTGACACGCTCGCAGATCGTGGCAGGTATGGCGCTTCCTCGACACCACAGGGGGTGCGCAGAGGGTGGTCTCTCAGCGCGGTCTCTATCCGTGACACGCTTGCAGATCGTGGCAGGAGTGGCACTTTCTCGACACCACAGGGGGTACGCAGAGGGTGGTCCCTCAGCGCGGCCTCTATCTGTGACACGCTCGCAGATCGTGGCAGGAGTGGCACTTTCTCGACACCACGGGGGTTGCGCAGAGGGTGGTCCCCCAGCGCGGCCGCTATCCGTGACACGCTCGCAGATCGTGGCTGGAGTGGCACTTTCTCAACACCACAGGGGGTGCGCAGAGGGTGGTCCCTCAGCGCTGCCTCTATCCGTGACACGCTCGCAGATCGTGGCAGGAGCGGCACTTTCTCGACACCACAAGGGGTTGCGCAGAGGGTGGTCCCTCAGCGCTGCCTCTATCCGTGACACGCTCGCAGATCGTCGAAGGAGGGGCACGTTGTCAACACCACAGGGGGTGCGCAGAGAGTGGTCCCTCAGCGCGGCCTCTATCCGCGACACGCTCGCAGATCGTGGCAGGAGTGGCACTTCGTCGACACCACAAGGGGTGCGCAGAGGGTGGTCCCTCAGCGCGGCATCTATCCGTGACACGCTCGCAGATCGTGGCTGGAGTGGCACTTTCTCGACACCACAGGGGGTGCGCAGAGGGTGGTCCCTCATCGCGGCCTCCATCCGTGACGCGCTCGCAGATCGTGGCAGGAGTGGCACTTTGTCGACACCACAGGGGGTGCGCAGAGGGTGGTCCCCCAGCGCGGCCGCTATGCACGACGGTCGTCCAGGGCATAGCAGGCGTGGCACTTTCTCGACGCTATAAGGGGGTGCGCAGGGGGTGGTCCCTCACCGCGGCCGCTATGCACGACGGGCGTCCAGGGCATAGCAGGCGTGGCATTTTCTCGACACCATAGAGGGTGCGCACGGGGTGGTCCCTCACCGCGGCCGCTATGCACGACGGTCGTCCAGGGCAAAGCAGCCGTGGCACTCTCTCGGCACCATAGAGGGTGCGCAGGGGGTGGTCCCTCACCGCGGCCGCTGGCTGGTTCGAATCTGTCCTCGATGGAGGATAGAGGGCTTGGAAGAGGGAGGAGGTTCAAGCAATATGGCGTTGGATGACACATAGGGGAACATTCGCGACGAAGGCTCAGAACGCAGAATTGCGCATACATTATAAACTTCAGCAAGCACATAATATTTAAATTAAGTATGTGGGGTTCCTCTGTAGCGTAATTCTGGGTGGAAGTGTTGGGTTGCTTATGGTGTTTGGGCTGCATCGATGGTGGTTTTGTTCCTCCTCCCCCCTTCCTCCCCTTCCCCCCCTTTCATCGCCTTCTACTTGATCCCAGTAGGAGCCCAGTTTCATCCTGAATGCCCGGCCGTTTTTCGCGGCGAGCGCGCCGGGAGCGGAGGCGGAGGAAAAGAATGAGGAGGAGGACGAGGACGAGGAAAAGGACGAGGATGAGAAAAAGGAGGAAGTGGAGGACGATGGGGAGAAGAAGAAAAAGGAGGAGGTCGAAGAGGAGGAGGAGGAGGGAAGAGGGAGTGGAGGAAGATGGGGAATAGGAGTGCATGGAGACGGCGAGGATGGGAAGGGGAAGGGGGGGGGAGAGCGCGAGGACGAGAATAATGGCCAGTGGCCATTAGGAGGAAGAGGAGGACGAATAGGGGATGATGAGCATCAGGAGGCGTAGGATGAGGACATCGTGCGTTGGGGCAGTGCGGAGCACGAGGAGGAGGAGAGGAGGAGGAGGAGCAGGAGGAGGAGTGTCAGAAGGAGCATAATGAAGACATCGTGCGCTGGGGCAGCGGCTTGAGACGGTGAGGCGAAGGAGGAGGAGGAGGAGGAGGAGGAGCATCAGGAGCAACAGGAGCATCAGGAGCATCAGGAGCATCAGGAGGAGTATGACGAGGGCATCGTGCGTTGGGGCAGCGGCTTGAGACGGTGTGGAGTGTGTTCGCGATGCGTTTCTCAGCGAGCCGGGTGGGCCAGACAACCACACTAATGCAGATGATCCTCGTTGTCGTCGTCGTCCCCCTCCTCATCAGCAGCCCCTCCCTCAGAAATTGTTCATGGTTTTGCCCGTGGGTGTCCGTAGCACTCCCAGGCCCCGGGTCACAGTGGAAGTCTGGATCAGAGTCAAGGCTCGTTTCGACCTCGTATCTAGATCCGTTTCAGATCTCTGACAGGGGTCATACGAGCGGCATTCCACGATCGCGAGATCAGGTGATCGCGGATCGATTGATCCCTGTTGGACAAAACGCAACCCGCTGACACAGCAACAATTCACGTGTCACGGGCCCTCCGTCTTTTTCTCTTTCTTGTTGCTGGTGTTGCCTGGCAGTGTGTTGCGTAGAGACATAGCGTTTCACGCAGTTTCTGTGTAGATTGGCACACGGAGTTTGTTCGCCTCTGCTTTGACTCACTTTTCGACACCGTCTTCTCACAGCTCCCCCCCGCTGCCGTTGCGATGACACCACAATCGCGCGCACAATGTCAGGATGACGGCCGCGGCAAGCCGACACGAAGAGAGGGAAAGGGGAAGGGAAGGAAGAGGGCGAAGGGGGAGAGCAACGCAGGTGGGCGGCAGGGAGCGGGAAGGTCCTCCTCCTCCCCACTCCTCCTCACTTCTCCTCCTCTTCCCCACTCCTCCTCCTCCTTCTCCTCCTCACTCCTCCTCCTCCTCCTCCTCCTCCTCCTCCTTCTCCTCCTCCTCCGCCTCCTCCTCCGCCTCCTCCTCCTCCTCCTCCTCCTCCTCCTCCACGTCGTCCTCCTCCCAGAGTGCTGGGGCGGCGCGGGCGTGGGCGGGGCGGGGTGCAGCAAGGGGGCTGTTCTTCGAGCCCACCCTCGGCGCCCCTCGAGGCCAGCCCGCAGCGCCGCGGGGCGCCGCAGCGCGGGCCTGCGGGCTTCTCCTCGGCGGAGGCGTCGCTCCGCGCGACTTTCAGAAGCGGGGGGAGGCGAAGGGGGAGCGAGGAGAAGGAGGAGGACCTCAGTGGGCCCTGGAAACCACAGGGCCGTTTTTTTACCGGCTCCGTTTGGCCGTTTTTTTGCCGGTTCCGACGCCGTTTTTTCACCGGTTCCGTCGCCGTTTTTTGACAGGTTCCGGCTCCGGCTCCAATCCTGGAGCCGTTTTTTTGCCGTTTCCCGTCGCCGTTGTTTGGCCGTTTCCATTTTCAAGGGGCATTTTTTTTGGGAAACGGTGAACAAAAACGGCCCTGCCGTTTCCGGGGCCCACAAAGAGGAGGACCAGAGTCAACCCAGGACGCCTCGGCGATGTTGCAAGAAACCCTCCCTCCAAGCTCCCTCTTCACGGGCCCCTGCAAGGGCTCCATTTCACGGAGGGAAGTGCCCTGCTGGCAGATATCCGTCTGACAATCCGGAACTGTGCCAAAACGCCATTCATGGGATTCCAACGCCGCGAATCACCGTTATCATTGCGTTTTGGCGATTTGGAATCGCGCCAGGACGCCATTCCTGGGACTTCAACACTGCGAACCACCGTGGCTGTTGCGCCCTGACGTTCCGACATCCTGCCAAAGCACCACATCTGGGATGTTAGCCATGAGAATCCTCGAGACCGCTGCAAACTCTTCATACGAATGTGCGCGACGCTAAGGCGAGAGCGACACCGCCCTCAACCCGTGAAACTCCTGCAGCATTTTAAGGAGAATGTGCGCGGCGTTGAGGCGAGAGCCACATGTTGTTGGAAACGGCCCGCCCTCCACGCGTGAAACTCTTGCAACAGTTCATAACGAATTTGGAATATGCGCGGCGCTGAGGCGATGGCCACATTCTTCCAACCGCCCGCCATCCAGCCGTTGAGCTCCTGCAATGTTTTACGACGACGGTGTGCGGCGCTAAGGCCAGAGCCACATTTTGAAAGCGACCCACCATCCGTGAAGGTGCTACAACTGCTAAGCTTCAGGATCATAAGCGGTGAGGATGTCTCAGGCGAAACGCCCGGCCCTCCCTTTCGACCTGCCTCTGGGTGCGATAGGTTGGAGCCGTTTACAAGGAAAGGGAATGGAATCTCAGGATGAAGAGGAGGAGCAGGAGGAGGAGGAGAAGGATGGGGAGGAGGGAGAGCGCAGGAGGAGGAGGAGGAGGACAAGGAGGATGGAGGAGGACGCGGAGGAGGACGCGGAGGAGGGGGAGCAGGAGGAGGAGGAGGAGAAGGCAGAGTGAGAAGAAGGACGAGTGAGAAGAAAAATGAGAATAAGTAGGAGGAGGAAGACGAGGAGGAGGAGGAGGGGTGGTGAAGAAAAGGAGGAGGACGGGAGGAGGAGGAGGAGGAGGAGGAGGAGGAGGAGGAGGAGCAGCAGGAGATGGAAGAGGTGTGCGGAGTATGGAAGGAGAGGGGAAGGAGGGGGAGGCGGAGGGGGAGCGGGAGTTGGACGGGGAGGGGGAGGAGGCATTTTCCGCACATTCCAATTATATTGCCTGTTTGAAAGTATGATGCCAAAGCGCTGGTGGAGAGGTCAGAGGATGTAAAGGGGGAGAAGGAGGAGAAGGAGGAGGAGGAGGAGGAGGAGGGGGAGGAGGAGGAGGAGGAGGACGGGGAAGGAGGGCCATTGGAGAGGGGGACCGAGTGGAGTGAGGAAGATGGGCATAACTGGTGAGCACAGAGGAGCAGGAGCCAGAGGCGGAGGAGTGAGAAGGAAGATTGAGGAGTGGGAGGATGAGTAAGGAGACGGGAGAAAGGAAGGAAGGAGGAGGAGGAAGGGGAGGAGGGGAACGCTCCAGATACCCCTTCCACATCCAAGAGCATATTTTATAGTACCAGCCAGAATTTTACCTTTTCCAGGGTCCCGGCACGCGCCGCCGACGGGGTGTAGAGCCGCACCAACGTGCCATCTGCCTCTTCGAGTTTCACGAGGAGGGTGCCTCGAGGGCACCGCGCCGCTCGCTAGCGTTGCGGAGGAGGGCGGCTGCGACAGGTTCGAGCCGCAGTGACGCGGCGGCAACCCCGGCGCGGGCGATACAGGTTGAGCGCCATTAGTGGCCCAGAATCGACCGACGTCCAACGCTCGGCGCTATTCTCAAAGCCGCGATCGTTCAAGGCTGAACGATCCACGCGGTGCCAGAAACCAACGCCAAAGTCGTCACGACACGAGCCTGCTGTGTGCAGGTCCACCTCGTGCTTCCCTCTTCCACCCACCCCAGGAAGGGGTGTAAGCAAACAGAGGAGGTGGACCTGCACAATTCTTCGAGGCCTGGTGCCCAAAATCCGTCCTCGCGTTTTGCCCTCGAGGCTAGTCCCATGGTCCCGGAGCGCCTCGCGGAGAGACACAGCCCTCCCCCTCGCGCAGGGGGGATTCAGGCAAGAGGTGGCAAGCCAGAGGCTGGCCTGAATAATGGTAGGGTGCTCAAGTGGGTAGCTAGCTCAGGGGCGTCACGGCATCCCCACGAGAGACCACCTTGGAGCTCAGTTCAGGCGTGCGCTGGAGGGCAAACACGCCTCTCTCCAGAAGGGAACCATTGTGTCTTTGACGAGTTGGTTCCTGTTTCACAGTTGGCCTTGGCAAGCAAGAGGCACGGCATCGAAGAGTCGCAGCGAAACGTACGTTACTCGCGAGCTCAGGCTGGATGCATGCAAAAGACAAGCCGACAGCTAAGGTAACGATGTGCTGTAGATTGGCCAGTGCAATCGATTTTGCAATCGATCACTGGGTTATGTCGTTTCAGTGTGCCATGGTCTGCTATTCGGTCATTTGTGGTCGCCTTGTTCTCTGTTGTTCGCTCAGGAGTACTAGACTTGCTGGTGTGACGAAGTTTTGGCACAGTGGCGATTCATGCGATGTTCTTGGTGGTAGTTGGTTTGTGTGTAAGCGCTGCGTCGGCGCGTGGCCTTGCTACTTTGTGCTCGTAAGGCGTTCAGCTGGGATGGTCTTGGTGTTGCCCGACTTGTCTGAAGATGTAGTCTGCTCTGTGTGGCTCGAATGGGTGCTCCGCGTTAAATTAATGTCGGGAAATTGCTCTGCACATGAGCTTGATTCATTCGTCGATGAGAAGGTCATCCTTCTCGTCGTCTTACCCCGCCTCACCTTCTCCCTGCCTCAGTATCCTTGTGTGCTCCCCTCCTCTCCCTCAGTCCAATTCCTCCTCTTCGTTCCTCGTCGCCCCTCCCCAGTCCCCATCATCGTGTCCGTCCACTTCTTCGACGTCGTGGTTATGTCCGTCTGCTGCTTATCCCTCCGCTCACCGACCTACTCCGCCTGCTGCTGCTCCTCCTCCTCGTCCTCGCACACCGGCGGCGGACCCAGAACTCTCCGCTGAGGCCGACCAGCGCGCTCGCGGTGGCCGCGCGCATGCGTACGCACGCAATCCACGACCCGACACGGGCCACGCGCGAGCGAGCAAAACAGGCACACTTTTTTACCTGCGCGAGAAGGTCGCCCCGTGGCTAAGGAGGAGAGAGGAGAGCAGCAAGGGGGGGGAGAGCAAGAGGAGAAGCAAAAGCAGCAGCAGCAGTGCAAAAGAGGCGCGGCCGGCGGCCGACGCCTGGCGCCCCGGCTTTGCGGGGCGCTCGTCCCGGTCCAGCGGCTCCCTCCCTGGAAGGAGCCCAGGGCCGCGGCCCCCGCCAGCAGCGCCGCGGGGCCCAGGGCGGCCGGGTCGCGCGCCGCCGCCGACACACACGAGGGATGAGGGGGCAAAGGGCGAGCCTGGTATCCCGCGAAGGGAGCCGGGGTGGTCGGGGTGGGTGGTGCGCCATTGGGGGCTGCCCCAGGAGCGCCTGCCACCGCTGCCCAGCTCATGGTTGGGTGGCCCCCCTCGGGATTCGCCAGAAGAAGGTAAGCGAAACCGATGAGCGGTGGCAGCAGACCAGGGCGCCAGGAAGGCGGTGACGAAGGTCGGGGGCCTGTTGAGGCATGCTTTGACCAGCTCAAAGGGCAGCCTGTACGGAGCCCAGGGACCTCGATTGCGTCTTCATTTTTTGTCCTCTGGTTTGCTGTCGTGAGGTCGTGAGCGTCATCGGCCCGTCTTACGCTGCCGAATCGGGCCGTGGTTCGCTTTCACCTCGGCGTCCGCCTCGTGTCCGTAGACGTCGTCGCCGTCGGAGTCCTCCTCGTAGGAGTGGTCCTCGGGTTCCTCGCAGGTCGCGTTGCTGTCCTCATCGTCCTCGTCGTCCGTGGCTCTGCTCCGCACTCGCCGCAGATCTCGGCATTGCATCCTCTGCAGAACCACCTGCACGTGGCTTGAGACCCCTCGCCATGGCACAGCTCGTTGGAAAGGCAGTCCCATCCCGTGCGTGCACTTGCCATCCGAATACTTCCTCTCCGACACATATCAGTAGCATGGGGTACACGGCATACTGGGCTTCTTTGGCTCCGCCATCTCACTCTCTGGATCTTCCTTGCCGTCGTTGGGGTGTCTTTGCTCCATGTTGCCGGACTCCACCTCGGTGCAGGGCGGCTGCTCAAGCCGCGTTCCCGTTGGAAGTTGTCTTCTCTGTGTTGGACTGCCGCTCGGACACGGCTGCCCGACCACGTTCGCTTTCCCTGGATCCTCCTTCGCATCCGCTGGATCCTCCTTCTCGTCCTCTTAGCCTCGACACCGGTTGCCGATGGTGGTTACAATTTGCCTGCGACACTTGTGTGTGTGGCACAGATTGGAGGGACAATTTATCGCGCATGCGACGGCTTCTGTATGAACATCTCCGGCACCACGGTGTAAGGGCCCCGGCCCGCCCGCGCCGACCCTCAAGGGTCCCGCTCCGGCGGACTTGCGCGCTTCCCTTCGCTTCGCTTCGCTTCGCTTCTCGTCCTCTTAGTCCTCCTTCTCGTCCTCAGGGTCGTTCTTCTCGGTATCTGGGCCGTCCTTTGGGCTTCTGGTTCTCTACGTACCCCTGCTCGTCGCTGTTGTGCTTCGCTTTCTCGGTGGAGACCACGTCTTTGACCACACACTAGGTGTAGGCTAGGTTGCTCGACGATATTGTCGGTGGAGGCAGGTATGGCGGGCGGCAGGATGAAGAAGCCGTAGGCGCTGTGATCGTCGTAGCCGACGTCGTCGTGATAGCCTTCGTAGGCGATCTGAACGTTGCAGGCGACGTGGTCGAAGACGGTGTAGCCCGTATCGACACGCTCCTGCACGTGGAACTCGATGGCCATGCACTTGCCGGTGGGGGTCGTCGCCCATGTAGCCGGTGTCGCCCTCCCTGCAGCAGTGGCTGGCGCCGCGACGGCAGCTGCGAGACGCCGCTTCCACTGCCAGCATCCCGTCGGCGCCGCGCTGCACGCCAGGCCGCTGTGGCGCCCAGCTCTGCGGGCGTCGCGCTGCGCGGCGCGGCCTGGGAGCGCCCCCTATAGTCAGGAGGGGAAGAAACACACAGACACAATTAATCGGCGATTCCCAGAAAATATGGGAAAATATGGGAAGTGGGGGGGAAGACAAGAACCCAGAAAATATAGGACAATTTGGGGGTACTTTTATTTGTGTGTATTTATTTGTGTGTCCCAGTTCCCCTTCATGTAGGCGAGGACGCCCTCCTGCAGGGCCCCGCCGCCGGACCTTTGGCGCGGCGGGAGCGCCGGCGAGCGCCAAAGGCCTGCCCACGTGGAGGCGCTCCTGCGGGAGGAGGCGGGCTCAGGCCCCCGACGCCGTGGTTTTCTCATGGCCATCCACCCCCCAGGCATCGGGCGTCTCGAAGAAATCGAGACGGAGGTTTTTCATAGTTTTTGGCCTCTCGGGGCCTTCGCCGGGCCTCGGGACCGTCAAAAAACGACTCGGGATGAAAAACCGGCCCCAGGGAAGTGGTCGGGAGGTCGGGGGCCCGCATCCCGAAAAAATCGAGACGTCGGATGTCTGGGCTCCAGGGTTCCGGACCCATTCCCCCGGACCGGCTTGTCATCCCGAGTCGTTTTTCGGGAGCCTCGAGACGGGGGTCCATGCAAACGGGGGTCCGCCAGGGCGCCAGCTCCTGCAGGATCCTGCGAAGACCCCCTCTGGCTGACCCGGGTCTGGGAGCCGCTCGTGGCCGCGAGGCGGCCGCACATGTTGGCTGACCCGGGTTTGCGAAGACCTGCGTTGCAGTTTTTTTTCCTGCATTGCAGTTTTGGTTTCCTGCTGACCCGGGTCTGGATTGACCCGGGTCAGAAGATCCCCGAGTTTTGTTGATGGCCCCGCGGCCCGGCAAGGGCCCCCGGAGGCCGAAGACAGCGTGAACAGAACCTCGCGTCGTGATTTTTGCTCGTGTTTCCAGTGGGTCTGCGGAGCTCGCGAGCGAGGGCGAGGAGAACGCTGCGTGCTGTAGGGCCGGCCGCCCTGTGGCAGGGCAGCCCTGCGCCACCTGAGCGTCTCGAAAAAACCGGGCCTCTGCGCCGACATTGGCGCGTAAGCTGCCCGCGTAAGGTCGCGCGTGAGCGCCTCGCTTCAAGTTTAGCGATCCGCGCGGGCGGCCCGCGTAAGGCACCGCGTACGGTCGCTATCCCATCTCTCGTAAGAGCCGTTTTTGATCGTCGCTCACCTGCTGGGGCGCCGGCGGCGCGCTGGAGGAGGAGGAGGAGGAGGAGGAGGAGGAGGAGGAGGCAGCAGCG
>CAUYUJ010015154.1:159425-176462 GCA_963575745.1 Prorocentrum cordatum | reverse complement strand
AGAGGAAGAGGAGGAGGAGAAAAGGTGAGGATGATGATGATGAGGAGGAGGAGGAGGAGGAGCAGGAGGAGGAGGAGGAGGTGGAGGGAGGAGGAGGAGGGGGAGGAAGAAGAGGAGGTGGAGGAGGAAGAGGAGGAGGAGGAGGAGGAGGAGGAGGAGGAGGAGGAGGAGGAGGAGGAGGAGCAGCAGCAGCAGCAGCAGCAGCAGCAGCAGCAGCAGCAGCAGCAGCAGCAGGATGAGGCTGATTTAAGCTGATTTAAAGCATGGAGCGAGCTCCATCGCATCCAGCGAAACTCAATAAACATATTATTGAGTTCGGTACTGCCTGTTACCGCACGGCGAGTCCTAAAAAGTTACGGGGAGCCCGAGTCCCCCCGGGCCTTCAGCTCCCGAGCCTCCCTCGCGCGCTCCGAGAGACACCAATCTACCGCTTCCCGCGGATCAGAGAAGCCGTGCAAGGCAGCGACCCGATACATATCGAGAGGCTCTGGGGGTACCAGCCCATAGGTGGTCCCAACAGGCTCTGGCCCCGAACCAGAAGAAACTCTCAGCTTCGCCGCCCACTGCGCTCGGACTTCCAACGACGGGGTGACGACCGACTCGAGCCGTGGGGGCGGCGACTGAGTTGAATTAGGATGCAGGCCTCGCCGGAGCCTGCTCCTCTGCGTGGCCAGCCCTGGATGCCGATTGCCCTTGCAAATGGTGGCCAGCCCAGAATCAGGCCTGAAATTTTTCTGCACGCTGCCGCCACAACCTATGCAAAACAGAACAGGAGGCTCACCGACGGAGCCGTGCACCGCAGCCTGAACGATCTCATGACCTTGAAAAGCCACGGGCGCAGCACGCTGCAGCCACTCCCGGCGGCAGCCCTGGTCGCCGCCGCGGGTGCCGCGCTGGTGGCCGAGCCGGGATAAAGCTCGGGCGGGAGGGCTATGCGAGACTGGAGCTGCGACCGCTGCTCGCAATGCCTTTCCCACTCGCTGGCCTCGTCAGGGCTGAGGCTCGAAACTTCCAGTTCTAGATCCAGGACGACATCGGCCGTACCGCCGACGCCGTCGGAATCCTGGTGGCCAGACTGGTGGAGCCACTCATGGACCCTCCCCATCCACACGGCCGCGTCCTCGGCCCTGCGCTCGCAGGCCTCCACAAAAAGTTCCTGCTCCGGGGCCACATCCCAAAGCTGAGCCCCTTTCTTGGCCCACTCATCCGCGAGGCGATTGCCCCGCAGCTTCCACAAGTCTTCGAAAGACGTGGCATCCTGGACGCTCCGATGGGCTTTGACCTTCGCGACCGTGGCAGAAGAGCCAACCTTGTCCCACCAGAGCTTCCAAAGGTGGCGCCGCTCATTCCTGGGGTCCAAAGCTTTGGACGAATTAATGGCGCAACCCACAGAGCCAGCACAATCACTCAACACTTCAAGCGGCACGCCTGAATTACCTTCGGACGGAGGCTCCGAAAACCGAGCCAACATGTGAAACGCGTAATCCTCCCCGTCCCGCGCCCACTGCTCGGGCCCCCAAGCCCTCGGAACCACCCCATACATGCAAGCAACAAAATTGCCGGCTTGGTCCGCCTGCACGGCCGCCCAGCCCGCGCGTCTACAAGAACCGTGCTTAGTGCTGAAGGCCGATCCGTCCACGAAGATGGGCCCCCCCAGAGCCACCCAGGATGGGCGCCCACAAACCTGACCCAGTGCTCCTCAGGAGCCTCAGGTCGGCCAAAACAGTTCCCGGGGGAGGGGAAGAGGCAACGCGAGAAAAGCTCGGCCTCGTCAGCACCCAGCTTGCTCAAGGCCCGGCCCACGCGGCGCCTCCAGCTAGGGGGCAACGGTAGGGGGGGATAGGCATACAGTTGGGGCGCGCATCGAGAAGCCATATGCTTTTCGTCAGGGTATCCTGGGTTTCTTCGCTCCTCGCGCTGCGCGGTGACTTCCCGCAGCCGTGGAAGGAGTTGCTGCGATCAGGGTGCTCCAGGTTTCCCCTTCGGTGCACCTCGCGCGCGGGTTCTCAGGGTTGGGTTTCTTGCGAGGGTTTCTTGCGGCCGCGCCCGCACTGTAGGGGGGAACGCATCGACCTCCAATCGCCCCTTGATCGCCGATGGGGGCCCGATAGCCCCAATGTTTCATAGGAAGGTGCGGATTCACTATCAGGGGCCTATCGCCGACCTATCGGCGATGCATCGCCGATTCCGGGTCGATATTTCCCCCCCCTATCTTTATCTCCCCCTATCGCTGCCCCTCAGAAGCAGGGCGCGAGCGGCCGCGGCTCGTGCTCCGAAGTGACGGCGGGCGTCTGGCGTTAAGTCGAGCGTGTTCCTCCAGAGGAGGAGAACTGGTCAACAAAGAGTGTGGGGACGAGCTTGTTCTTAGCACGTGTGGCCATGTTTGCGCATGTGTTGGCTGTTTTTCTGATTTTTCGTCCAACCAATCCCCCTGTAGGAGGGCATGCCCGACCTAACTCCAGCAGGGCGCGAGCGGCCGCGGCTTGTGCCCCGAAGTGATGGCAGATGCCTGGCGTCCTCCGTGCTGCGTGGGTCAGGAAGTCAGTCATCTCATGGCGCCAGCATCGCAGAGCGGATTTCGTTCGGAAAACAATTGGATGGGCCCTGACTGTCCTGGAGAATTTCTGTCCGGATTTGAAGTGGATTTCGTGCGGATTTGTTGTAAGCCAGGAATGGAGACACAAAACATCTACATGAAATACACGTCGTTGTTCGCCCGCCGTTTCGGGGTTTTGCATTGGCAGAAATCCACGCAACAATCCGCTGCAGCACGTGTGCAAGGTCGGTGCAATGAGAAGTGATTGCGGATGCCTGGCGTCCTCCGTGCTGCGTGAATCTGGAATACAATCGTCGGGTTGGGAGTATGGGGTTGGGAGACACGAGGTGGTATCCTGACCAGTAGGCGGCCGAAGGCATGGTTCTTTGCATCCGAGTTGCTTGCTCTGACCCTCTATCCCTCCAACCCCTTCCGCCCAACACGGTAGTTGTTCTCCTCGGTGAGGTTGGCAAGGGCTACACCCATCATGCCACACCTACTCGAGCGGAAAATTCAGCTCGAAGTATAACAAGAACGACACAGACATAAATTTTCGGAGCTCTGCGGGGATTTCTGGATCTGCGCTGGGGCCCCCTGGCAGCGCCTCCAGCGCCGCCCCTGGCGCGCTCCGCGCGCCAAGGAGGCGGTCCAGCTCAGATCCAAGAAACCCGCGCGGACCGTCAACATTTTATGTTTATGCCGCTGTTCCTCTAGTAGCACCTCGCAGTTGCGGACAAGAGTGAAGGGGCGAGCGCGGGGTGGTTCGCGGGTGGGTCGCCGGCGGGTCGCAGGAATATCATGGCAGGATTGCTCGTGGCTTGTAGCCCACAGTTGTAAGTGTAGCAGAGAAGCAGAGCCGTGTTCGTGTATAGTCGCACCTCCATGTGCAATCCGCCACGTCGTGTTGGCACTCGTTGGTCCTGCCAGGTGGTCATTATCATGCTCATGCTCATGCCCATCCTCTCCCTGCGCCCCTCCCCTATCCTTATCCTCTCCCTTCTCCTCTCCATGCGCCCCTTCCTCCTCTGTCCCTCGCCCCCCCCCCCCCTCCTCCTCCTCCTCCTCCTCCTCCTCCTCCTCCTCCTCCTTCTCCTCCTCCTCCTCCTCCTCCTCCTCCTCCTCCTCCTCCTCCTCCTCCTCCTCCTCCTCCCCCGTCTCCTCCTCCTCCTCCTCCTCCTCCTCCTCCTCCTCCTCCTCCTCCTCCTCCCTCGGGGCGAGATGCCCAGGTCCGGGCGCAGGGAGAGCAGCGCCCCTGCCGCGCGGAGGGCAGGAGGAGGAGGAGAAGGAGAAGGGGGAGGAGGAGGAGGGGGAGGAGGAGGAGGACACGTTCGACGCTCGCAACTCCTCCTGAGCGGGGCGGGGGCGGGGTCGATGCGCGGGGCTGCGAGGTCTGCCCCCCTCGGTGTCAGCAGTCCTTCTTACAGTCAGCCCGCACAGTCAGGACGAGTGTGTCTCCAGGGTTGCCCTTGCCTTCCCCTTCGGCCAATGCGTGGCCTCTTTCGCTTGCCGCGCCCCGCTCGCAAAGTGTCGACATGGCCTCCCGAGGCACTTGCATCTTTACCGCGCGTGCTTCTGATACGGGCTGACTGCATCGGGCTGGCTCTTAAATCATTTTGGATCCGCAGGTCCCGCGATCCGGCGCGCTGCGGCACCGAAGAACCCACAGGCCGTGACTGCGCAGCTTCTGCCGCCGGCAGAGGATGTGGCCCTGCCAGGGCCGCCCACGATCCGCTTCGAGGCGGCTCGATTCGCTGGCTGAGGCCGCAGTTCCGATTCGAGTCGGGGCGAATCCTCCTGCCTCCTCCTCCTCCTCCTCCTCCTCCTCCTCCTCCTCCTCCTCCTCCTCCTCCTCCTCCTCCTCCTCCTCCTCCTCCCCCTCCTCCTCCTCCTCCTCCTCCTCCTCCCCCTCCCCCCCCCTCCTCCTCCTCCTCCTCCTCCTCCTCCTCCTCCTCCTCCCCCTCCTCCTCCTCCTCCTCCTTTCCCTGGACATGCGATGTGGGAGGTGGGCCCGGCATCGGCCGTGGGCGCGGCACCCCGACTTGCATTCGATTCGGGGCGATCCGTTGCCGGTCCGATGTGTGTCCGGCCCGGCCCGATCTCGCGATTCGATCCAGCTCAGGCCTGCCTGCTCTCCGCACCTCGCCCACCAGCGCCGGCGGCCCTCCGCCCCCCTGCCCCCCCCGCTCCGGGGCCGGCCGCGCGCCAGGCGAGCCCGCAGCAGCGGGTCCCCCTCGGCAGCCCCGTCGGGCTGGCCACCGCGGAGGCCAGCCCCGTGAGCAAGGCGGGGCCGGGTGGCGGGGGAGGAGGAGGTGTGCGAGGAGGAGGAGGAGGAGGAGGAGGAGGCGTCTGGAACTCCTCATGAAAAGTTGCGGTCACGACCAAACAGAAAGGCGGGCAGCAGAACGTCGGTGGAGCACAGAATAAACGATTCGAGTGCTCAACGCGCAACGGCCTGCTGCCCCACGAACATGGTTCATGGAGACTGCCCTATCACTGACATGGACCATTGCGTCGCATCCGCGAACATGGCTCGTGACATGCGAGTCTCTTCGCACTGGTCTCCCTGACGCACTGCGTCGTATTCGCGAACACGGTTCGCGAAATACGTATTGGTCGGCGCATTCGCGAACACAGTTCGAACATACGACGCCGAGTAGATCACCCTTCGTCGTGATCCTTGTTGAGGTTTCTGTAGCTGGATCTCGGCACCGTTTTCTTGCGACGCTCCTCGCTCTCACCGCGGGGTGCATGTAGGCGAGCTTCCCCATCCACGATGTCGAGGATGAGCTCCCCGCCGACGCTCCCCTTCGCCATAGGGTCAGCCCTCATGTCGCGGGTGTCGCACCACAGCTTAATGGAGGATGGCGATTAATAAATGACCGGGGGTCGTGTTCACGCGGCGGCGCCCGGGATGACGATTAGAAAAAGCCGGCCGCGGGCTGGAAAACTATTTTTTATCGTTCTCCTCCAGTCAGAAAATCATGCAGAAACAGCAGAAGACTATTTTTCAATCGTTCTCTCCCATTTGTTTATTAATCGTCATCCCGCATTATTGGATAGCTGTTTGGTGCGCAGCTGGGAGCGCCTGGGAGCGCTTGGGAGCGCCTGTGAGCGCCTGGCAGCGCCTAGGAGGCAGCGCGGGGAGCGCCTGGGAGCGCCGGGGAGCGCCTGGTAGCGCCTGGGAGCGCTTGGGAGCGCCGTGGAGCGCCTGGGAGCGCCTGGGATCGCCTGGGTGCGCAGCTGGTCTGCCAGCCACCGCAGGCGGCCTGCTGCGCTGTTCTCCGACGGCGGCCGCACGCGGCCCGCGGTGCTGCCGTGCCGGCGCGGGCGGCAGCAGCTGCTGCAGGCGGACTCTGCGCCGCTCCAGGGGCTGGAGGAGGAGGAAGAGGAGGAGGAACAGGAACAGGAACAGGAACAGGAACAGGAACAGGAACAGGAACAGGAGGAGGAGGACCGAGGAGGAGGAGGAGGAAGAGGAGGAGGAGGAGGAGGAGGAGGGTCTTCCCGACGCAGATTAGTCGGGAGCCGCCAGACACTCCCACCGCCCAGCCAAAAGGGGCGGCACCCCCGGGGGTGGCTGACTGTTTAAGACAGCAGCAACTCCCAAGGGGGGGAGGGGGAGGGGGTTTGCCAGCCAGGGCCTCTGGACAGCATGCCCAGGAGCTCTATGGCGACCGCAAAGACCTGCGCCCCCTCTGCGGCTCGGGCTCCGCGTCGCCGCCGTCGCCGTCCTACCCCTGCCCGCGGCCAGCCCAGGCAAGGGTGCCCGCGCCCGCGCCGCGGCGTCCCGTCGCGCAGCGGGCTGCGCCGCCGGGCAGCAGCCCGGCCTTCGCCGCCCGTCGTGCCAGCTGGCAGCCCCGCCAGTGCTGCTTCAGGGGTCTCCAGCTTCAGCGCGGGCGGGCCGCGTGCTGCGGGCGTCGCGGCGGCAGGGCGCGTGGCCGGGCGGCGCCCCGTGCTCTGCGGTCCGCTGGGCGGCGTCGTCTGGCCGGCGTCGCCGGCGCCTGGCGTGCCGCCTAGCGCAGGCCGGCCGTCTTGTGGAGCTGGCGCGCCGTAGCAGCTGGCAGGCCGCAGCTCAGGACCTTGTATGCCCGTGCCAGCTCCCGCGGCTGCTGATCCCCAGGCAGGCGTCGCGCCTGCCCGAGCAGCCAGAGGCCAGAGGCAGGCCTTGGCGCCGAGCCCCCCCCCGCCTCGAGGACGAATGGCGCGAGTCGGGCGCCCGAATAGCGCGCGCGCTTCTCCCGCTCGCCGCGCCTGCTGGCCTCGCCGCCCGGGCGCGAGGAAGGGGAGTCGCAGTTAGGACTAGGACGCCAGCCCTTACCTGTGTGGGAGGGGGGGTGCGTCCAATCCCCAAAGAGGCAGCGCAAAGAATCATTCGGAGGGGGCAGTCGATGACGAGGGGGAGGACGAGGATGAGGGGGAGGACGTCGAGACCGTTGGGGAGGAGGTCGGGTCTGGATACGAGCGCACCGAGGTTCGTAGCGAAGACAGGGGGCAGCCACTGGCAAAGCGGGACTCGACTGGAGGGTTGACGTTTTCCCAAGGGCGGACCCTGGTGGTATTCATATCCCGCCTCAGCCACCACTCAGATGATGATGAAGATGTTACTGCTGATGTTGAACATGGTGCTAATAATGAGATGATGATGCCGCTGATGATGATGACGCGGATGAGGATGATGATGAAGTTGATGTTGTTGCCGATGATGATGACGATGTTGATGGCGATGAGGATGATGATGATGGTATTAATGACGACGATCATGATGATGGTAACGATGATGTTGTTGATGAGAATTATCTAAGTTGGATGAGGATACTAACGATGACGATGAGGATGATGCTGGCGATGGTGATGATGTTGATGTTACGGATGATACTGCTTATGATGATGATGTTGATGATGACAATGGCAATGGTGACTATGATGCCGTTGATGATGCTGATGATGATACTGATGATGATGTTGATGACGACGATGTTGATGACGATGGTACTGTTGCTGCCCATGATGATGATGCTGATTCTGATAATGATGGTGATGGTGATGGTGATGGTGATGTATGCTGATGATGCGACCGAGGAGCGTGATGAGGATGAGGATGCGGATCAGGACGGGGATGATCATGATGAATATGATGGGGACGACGATGATGATGACGATGGTGGTGGTGATGATGGTTGTGGTGATGACGATACTGATGATGATGATGATGAGGAGGAGGAGGAGGAGGATGCTGGTGATGATGATGGTGCTGATGATGATGATGATGATGCTCAGGATGAGGAGGATGAGGATGATGATGGTGATGATGGTTATGATGGGTATGAGGATGATGATGGTAATGACGGTGATAGTGATGGTGATGGTGATGGTGATGGTGATGATGTATGGTAATGGTGAGAGGGAGGAGAAAGAAGAGGAGAAGGAGGAGGAGGAGGAGGAAGAGGAGGAGGAGGAGGAGAAGGAGGAGAAAGAGGAGTATGTTGAGGAAGGGGGGGAGGGGGGAGGCAAAAGAGGAGAAAGAGGGAGGAGGAGCCGGAGGAACAGGAGGACGAAGCGAGGAGGAGGAGGAGAGGAGGAGGAGGAGGAGGGGGGGGGAGGAGGAGAAGAGGAGGAGGAGGAGGAGGAGGAGGAGGAGGAGGGGGAGGGGAGGGAGGAGGAGAGGAGGAGGAGGAGGAGGAGGAGGAGGAGGAGGAGGAGGAGGATAGGAGGAGAGAAGGGGAGAAGAGGAGAGAAAGAGGAGGAGGAGGAGGAGGAGGAGAGGGGAAACAGGAGGAGGAGGAGGAGGAGGAGGAGGAGGAGGCGTAGGAGTAGGAGGAGGAGGAGAGGAGGAGGAGGGGAGAGGAGGAGGAGGAGGAGGGAGGAGGAGAGAGAGAGAGAGGAGGAAGAAAACAGGAGGAGGAGGAGGAGGAGAAGGAGGTGACTTGATATTCACTCACGAGTCCCACCGGCCCTCTGGGCGTGGGTGGTCGAGAGAGTTTCCTCTTCCAACCCCCTTCGTCCCCTTCGGGGAGGGGTGTATCACTGTTCCCTATTAATAAACACCCCCTCCCCCAGGCGACTGGGGTCCAACCACGGTCCTTGCCACCCCCCCCCACCATCCCTTTTAAAAAACAATGCAAAACACACTCTGCCTCCAAATTCGGATATGCGCAGCCAACCCGATGCGGCCCCCCCCCCCACCATCCTGTCAAAAACAATATACAGAGTACACTGGGCGCGGCGGCGGCGGCGGCTGGCTGCGGCGGCGCGGCGGCGGTGGCGGCGCTGCGGCGGCGGGCGGGGCGGCGGCGGGGGCGGCGGCGAAGGGCTGGGCGGCTGCGCGGCGGCGGCGGTGGCGGTGGCGGCGCGCTGCGGCGGCGCGGTTGGCAGCGGGGGGCGGCGGCCAGGGCGGGGTGGCGCGGGCGGCGGCGGCGGCCGGCGGCGGCGGCGGCAGGCGGCGGCGGCCGGCGGCGGGCGGGGCGGCGGCGGCGCAGCGGCGGCGCTGCGGCCGACGGGGCGACGGCGGAGCGGCGGCGGCGGCGGCGGCGGCGGCGGCGGAGGGGGCGGCGGATTGGCCCCCAGTAGCTGCCCATCCAAAGACGACTGCTGAATATGCTGAGGCTCGGGCCAGACTCGGGTGCTACATATATGTTGGGAGGGCGGGTGGGAGTGAGCGAGACGGCTTGCGGGCGGGGATGGGGTCTTGACCCCTCCCCTTTCCCCCCTCCCCTGGACCTGGACGGGGGGTTCCGCGGGTCGTTGGGGCGTCCAAGATGGCCCAAGACGGCTCCCAGAGCGAAAAGGCGAGAAAGCACAAAACATTGATTCCCCCAGGTTTTGGAAGGATTTTGGCCTCTTGGGGGGCCCAAGAGGCGATTCGAGGCACTCTAGAGGGGCAGCGCTACTTGACCCCCCCCCTTTTTTGATAGATCTCGTCCAAAATGGCCCCAAAAACGGCCCGAAGGCTCCCAAGAGCGCCCCAAGAGAGCCCCAAGACGCCCCAAGGGGCGCACAAGAGGCCTCCAAGGGACTCCCAGGAGATCCCCAAGAGGCCCCAAGAGGCTCCCCGAGATACGCGAGAGGCCCCCGGGACCGCCAAGAGGCCCCAAAGACGGCCCAAGGGGCCCCCAAGCTCGCCATTGTCCTCCTCCTCCTCCTCCTCTCCTCCTCCTCCTCCTCCTCGTCCTCCTCCTCCTCCTCCCCTCCTCCCCTCCCTCCTCCTCCTCCTCCTCCTCCTCCTCGTCCCTCCTCGTCCTCACCCTCCTCCTCACCCTCCTCCTCCTCTCCTCCCCCTCCTCCTCCTGCTCCTCCTCTTCCTCCTCCTCCTCCTACTCCGACGACGACGACGACGACGACGACGACGACGACGACGACTACATCCCCCCCCTCTTGGGGCATATGGCGGCTTACCCGCCCTTTGCTCTTCTGTATGCTCCCCCGCTTCCCTCATCGCCTCCACTCCCCTGGAGCTCATTTCTGGACGGGCTGGTGGGGATACGCGAAGCGTTTAGAATTACTCCGGAGTCTCGCTCTCTCCTGGAGCCCTCGCGATCTACTCGGGCATCGCGCGCTTGCCTTTTGCACGGGCTGCCTTTAGGGGCTCCGATCCGTCAAACCTTCGCGCCTTGCAAGTTCCTGGGCATGAAGACTCTTGCCGCGGAGCCCCTCCGTCTTCCCTCCTCACGCTCACGCCGGTGGCTTCCGAGTGCATCCTGAACACAGCCATCCCTCGTTCGTCCTTGTCCCCCTCTTCCTCCTCTTCCTTCCCTCCTTCGTCCTTCCTTCCTCCTTCCTTCCTCCCTCATCCTCCTCTTCCCCTTTCCCATTTTCCTCCTCTTCCCCTTTCCCATTTTAGGTCATGCGCTCTGCGCTAGTATGCTTTGACGTGCACCGTCGGGTGGGGGGGGCCTGGAGCTGGTATGGGAAATGCCGCCACGGGATTACGCTCGTAGTTTACATAGGGCCATCTGGCCAACCATGCGAAGGACAGGGCGACGCTCGTCGATACACTCCGCCCGCCATTTCGACGGGGGGACCCGCGGCGACTGCTGTTCTGCCGCAGCACGCTAAATCGAGGAGTATATCGCAGTCGATGATGACTGGTTATTTTGTCCGGTCTGTATGGCGGGGATCGTATGGAACGACCGGCGTCGATCTCCCAAGCTGAGGCCAGTGCCGTAGAGAAAGCAATCGATATGTAAACCACTCTTGCAGATTCTGGCTGTTTTTGACGGCCGACATGGCGTGAGGCGGCAAGGTGCAACAGTATCGTCGGGACTCAGGGAGGGCACGGAAGGCACGTTTCAAGAGGGCGAGTGCAAGCAAGATTGAGAATCAAGTGAACGGCGCAGGAGTTGTGGAGAGCGCGCGGTCATGAACATGGGGCTGCTGCTGTCTTACCGCCGCCGACCGCCGCTGCCGCCGCCAGGGTTGCTGCCGCTGCTCGCCCTCCCCATCCCTCGCCGAACTGCCGAGCAGGGGCACGCCCGCGACTCGGAGAACCTCTGCCCCAACAGCCCCTCGTCCAAGGCCGCACCGCGCGCAGGACCAGTCGGCACGGCCCCCCCAACGCGAGGGAAAAGGAGGGTCGGTGGCCACATGTGAACCCTACCCCCCCCCCCCACGATTTCTGAAGAAGGGGGGTGAGCGGAGTGAGGCCCCCCCCTTTCGGAATCATTGGAGGCGGGGGTAGGGTTCGCACGTGGCTACCTAAAACGGCGTCTGGACCCGGTGCGGCGAACGCAAGCGCCCCCGACACGCCCACGGCCCCAACCGAGAGCAAGACAGCACCCTCCCGGGAAAGGTCTCTGGCTGCTGGTTCAGGAGCACGTTGGTTACCGATGCTGGCCAGGGATTTCCTTGCACGGCCCGCACACCCACCAGGATCTCCTCCTCCTCCTCCTCCTCCTCCTCCTCCTCCTCCTCCTAAGTCGTTCTCCGAACAGGGTTGCTCCTTGGGAAGCGTCGCTGGCCGCCCGTCTGCGATCCTCCGTTGACGTTTCGCTCAAGCTTTTTCCCCACGGGGCATGGTGCCCCCGTGGGCGGTCGGAGCCCTCACCCAGCTGTCGCATGGCGTGGCCTCCTGGTTGAGTCGGGCACCGCCGCCGCCGCCGTGCCCGGCGTTGGAGTGCCCGGACTGCCACTGCGCCTGTCCCGCGGTCCCGCCCTGCCCGGCCTGCCCAGGGGCGCCGGCTCCCCAGTGCCCGCAGCAAGAGCGGGGGCGCGCCTCCACGGCGCCCGCAGCCCCGACGGTGGCGGCGGCCTGGGGGACGACAGTGGCGTCGCTCGTGATCGGCATCGCGCTCGGCGACGTCGGGAGGTGGAGCGATGGCTGCTGCTGCCGCCGACGCCGTGCCCGCGCTGGAAGGAGTGGACCAGGTGGCGTACCTCCTGTATGCGGTGCCGGGGGCGCCCCTGTGGCACCAGCGCTGGAACTTGGGTCGGGTGGTGTCCTGTCCGAGTGACGCGATCCTGGTCTCGCCGGACCACCAGGTGCAGTGCGAGGTAGTGGACGGGACGTCGGCCGACATCAGCGCGGTGCGGTGGGCGCCCGCCCTCGCCCCCAGGCCGCCGGGCGTTGGGTCGTCGTGCCAGCGGGGGGCCCGCCGCCCGCCGCGGCGCCCGTCGCCCCGGCACCCGCGCCCCTGCCGGGCGGGGTGATGCGCCGAGGAGGTGCGGCCGCGGGGGCTGCGCCGGCCGCGGGCGGCGGGGAGGCGGGCGGTGCGCCGGCGCCCGCGGGAGCAGCGCTCGCAGCGGCCGTAGTCGGGGGGGCCCGACCCCTGGTGCTGGCGGGAGGCGCTGGGGGAACTGGCGCGTCGCCCAGGAGTGGAGGGGGTACCACTACGGCGATGTGATCACCCCTCCAGCGGGCTTCGCTGGGGCGGGCACTCCCGCCCGCGGAGTCGTCCTGCTCGCAGACGGGTCGTCTCTCTTCGTCGAGTGGGTGGCCATCGGTGACGAGTCGGACTTCGCCGACCGGGCGGTGGCGCCCGACTGCCGCCTGCTGCCGGTCCGCCTCGATCGCGCTGGCAGGCCCTTCCGGACGCTCGAGAACCTCGTAGAGAGCTGCCGCCAGGAGCACCTCCCCGACTTCATCGCGCCGAGGACGACCATGTGGTGCCTCGAGCACCTCGCGGGCGAGGGCCGCTCTCTCGAGTCCCACTTCGAGCACTTCAAGAAGCTGTGCGGCCTCCAGGACTCCCAGTGGGGCATGGAGGAGTACGCCAGTGTGATCAGCTACCTGAAGGCGTTGCTCCAGCACGATCAGGTGGACGCGTCCAACATCCTGTCGGTGGAGATGATGTTCCGCCGGCTCCAGACGATCGAGTACTGCTACAGCGACAAGTTGCGCGAGAGGACAGCGGGCTCCTCCGCGGGGAGGCTCACCGCCGACGAGCAGGCCGCCTTCGGGGCGACGGCCCGAGCCGAGTCGAGGCTCATGGTGTCGCCCGCGCTGCTCGAGAGCGCCAAGCAGGAGCTGGAGCGCGACGCCTCGCTGGCCAAGAGCCTCCTGAAGGCGCGCGAGGCTCGGGAGTCGCTGGGCAAGCGGAGGCAGGGCCAGGGGAAGGACCAGGGGTGATGCCCGACCGCCCCCCCCAGACGTCCCTCAGGTCTGGTGGGGGGGATCCCGACATGACTGGGGATGCTCGGCACGCCGTTGCGCCGCCGGGGAATTTTGACAGGAACGTGGGGCGGGATCTGCTACCTTTCCCCACGGAGCTGCTCAACTCGCCGGAGCCACCAGCACCTGGGCTCTCGCGAGTTTGCCGACAGAGAGTCGGCCGTCGGCAGCGTCGTCACGCCGACGTTCTTCGGTGCTTGGAAGGTCTCAACACGATATACGGCCGCTGTGAAGGGGTACCTGTACCTGCTGATCTGAGCCTCGGGCAGCAGCGCATGCTCGATCACGTTGAGTCTTCTGTCTCTTTCCTGGGCCCCCCCCCAGATGATCTTTCGCGGGCGGCAGCCCTCCAGGCGCTGCGCCTCGGCCTCCCCTACGACGCAGGGGGAGGCCCTGTGGGCTACGAAGCCTCCCGCGTGTCCCTCCCGGCGGCTGGGTCGGTTCCGACTCCGCTCGCTCGGCTTTGGGGATCCGGCGGGGAAAGTACTGTTGCGCGCTTTGCTGAGTCGCAAGTTTTGCCCATCGACGTGGCACGAATGAGGTTGAAGGACTCGGGGCCCCTTCGGCCCTACGGCGACCCTCGCCTCCACTCTCCCTCTTTGTACGGCGAATTCATTCAGCGATTGGTCGAGGCTGGCGTAGCCGAGCTGACGCTCGAGCGACCTACCGAGGTGGTGGATTGCTTCTTTGTAAAAAAGGGGGGCGGCAAGCAGCGGCTGGTCGTCGACTGTCGGCGGTCAAATCAGCATTTCGAGCCGCCCGCCCCTGTCAGCCTAGTCTCTGGCGACACTCTCTCCCAGGTGCATGGCGACGACTCCCTCGGTCAGCCCGTGTTTATTGGCCAGGTCGATATAAAAGACGCTTTCTATCACATGGAGCTCCCAGAGGGGCTCCGCCAGTATTTCGGGCTGCGAAGGATTCGGGCCTCGTGGGCGGGCATCTCTCAAGTCCAGGGAGTCCGTGCGTCCCCGGGGACCTGGGTCACCCCTCGGATGCGAGCCTTGCCCATGGGCTGGTCCTGGGCCCTCTGGTGGTGCCAGGCGATCCACGAGCGGGCTGCCGAGGAGGAAGGATCCCCTGCTGCAGCCCGACTCGCGGACGGCTCCCCTCCGCCTCCCCTCGCCTCCTCCCCTCACGCACAGTACGTAGACAACTATGTGGTGATTTCGACGAGCGAGGCGGTTGTTCGCGAGCGCTTGGCAGGAGTGTCCCGGGCCCTCGAGTCTCGGGGGCTGCCGCTGCATAAAGAGTCTGTCTCTTGCGATCGGGCCATCGTGCTGGGGTGGGAGATCGATTGCCTTCGGCGCACCTTCCGCCCGACCCCCGAGCGTGTCTGGAAGGCTCGTCTCGCTATTCGGGGTCTTTTGGCACGGGCCTCGGTCTCTGGAGGGGACTTGGAGCGCCTCCTGGGCCATCTGTGCTTCATCGGCCTGTGTAGGCGAGAGTCGCTCAGCGTGTTCAAATACTGCCACAGGTTCTGTGAGGCCGCGCGGAGATGCCCAGCCCGGGGGCCTCGGGCCCTCTGGGCCTCTGCCAGAAAGGAGCTCGACGTCTGGGACCGTATCGCCCCGCTCATCTGGGTCAACACCTCTGCGGGCACCTGTCCAGACGTCGTCGTGGTGGACGCGTCGCCGTGGGGCCTTGGGGCCGTTCGGGGGCGACCGCCGGTGGCCCTGGTCAAGGAGGCCTGCCGTCACTCGGAGCGTGCTGGGGCTCGGGAGGCGGCCCGGGAAGGGCGGCCCCCCCGTGAGCGCGCTTTCGCCGCGGCCGCTGCGCAGCTGCACGGGGGTGAGGGGGAGGCCGACAGGCGGATCCTGATGGAGCTCGTGCGGCCCCAGTCTCGACACCACCGTCCCGAAAGCGAGTTCGACCGCCGGCGCACGAAGTCGTTCGAGGACGTCCCCTTGGACCTCTTGAGGGCCCCCTGGAGGCTGTGCGGGAGGCAGAGGTGGAAACGGGCCTCGACGTCTATGCCGGCCCTGGAAGCGGAGGCGCTTTTGTACGGGGTGCGCCACCTCCTGAGGTCCGTCGCCAACTTGGGCTCGAGGCTGCTCGTGATTGGGAACTCGATCTCCGCCTCCCTGGCCGCCACGAAGGGACGGTCCTCTTGCGATGGCATGCTCTCGGTGACCCGCCGGCTGGGCGCCCTGCTGCTGGGGACCGGCAGCCTCCTGCGGTCGCGCTGGATCGCGTCGGAGCTCATCCCTGCGGACGGACCCTCGCGCGGCCGACCGGCGCCGAGCGACCCGCTTGCCGGCCTGCGGCGCGAACTCGCGACCGCCGCCGGCGAGGGCCGCGATGCTGGCGCGCGGCAGGTCCGACAGATCGAGGACCCCCGCGGGCCGCCAGCCGCCGCCGCCCAGTTCGGGGTCGGCCTCCCGCCCGGCCTTGGCCCCCCTGGAGACTGGGGGCCTGCGGGCGGCCGCGGCGCGGGCGCGGGTGGAGCGCGCTGCCAGGCTGGCTGCGGCGCGGGCCCCGCAGGCCCAGATGAGCCTGCTTCGGAGGGCCTCGGTGTCGGCGAAGACGCAGGCCCAGTACTCCCTCTACCTGGCCGCCCTGCAGAGGTTCTGCGACTCCCGCGGGGACCACCCGAACACCGAGGAGGAGTGGGACATCGCCACCGCGGGCCTGATGGAGATCATGTTCATGGAGGGCGGCTCGCTGAGCGCGGGCGAGAAGCTCCTGGCGTCGGTGCAGTGGGCCGAGCCGCGCCTCGGCAGGCTGGGGGGCAAGCGGATGCCCGTCTGTCGGCAGTGTCTGCGAGGCTGGCGCCGCGCTGCCCCAGCAGGGGGCCGCTTGCCCCTGCCCTACGACGTGGTGGCGCTCCTGGCGTGCTGGATGATCTGCCAGGGGCTGAGACCCCACGCGCTGGCCATTCTCATGATGATGGAGTTGTACTTGCGGCCAGGAGAGCCATTCCTGCTACGGGGCCGCGACGTAGTGGCGGGGTCCCTCAGCGGAGCTCGCGAGTGGACCCCCACATCGGTCCTGCTCCACCCGTTCGAGATGCGGACCCCGTCCAAGAGCCAGGAGTTCGACCAGACGATCGTCCTCGACCTCGACCGGCAGGCGGCGCTCGCGGACGCCCTGGTGCAGCTGGGGCTGGAGCGCGGCGTCGGGCCCTTGCTGGATCTGACGCCCAGCGCCCTGCGCCGGGCCCTGGACGAGGCCGCGGCTGCCTGGCGCCTGGGGCCCCTCGGGCCGCTCGACGCCTACCGCTTCCGGCGCACGGGGGCGAGCGTCGACTTCGCGACCGGCGCCCGGCGGCTGGAGGAGATCCAGCGCCGCGGGCGGTGGCGGTCCGCGCGGAGCCTCCGCCGCTACGAGCACGGGGGGCGACTGGCCGACCTCTTGCGCCGCCTGCCGCCCGACGTGCAGCGGGCGGCCGCGGCGGCCGCTCAGGAGCTCCCCGACGCGCTGCGGGGGAGGCGGATGCCGTCTTTGGGCCGCTGAGGGCGCCGACCGTCGCCGTGTTCCTCGAGCTGTTCGCGGGCTCGGGCCACCTGTCCGACGCCGTGGAGCGGGGAAATGTCCCCACATTGCGGTGGGACATCCTGTACGGCCCCGCCTACGACCTGCGCGACCCCAGGAGCGCCCGTCTCATTCGAGGCTGGATACGGGCGGGGCTCGTCTGCGGCCTGCATGCTGGCTTTCCTTGCGAGACCTTCTCGCGGGCGCGAGACCGCCCCAACGGGCCTCCGCGGCTCCGGCCCCAGGAGCACGTCTGGGGCCTGCCCAGTCTCCATCCCGAGGGCGCCGATTTCCAGAAGGTGAAGTGGGGCAACCTGCACGCGCGGCTCACGATATCCTTCTGCGTGCTGTGCTGCCAGTGTTTCGTCCCCTGGTCCGTCGAGAACCCCGCGCTGAGCTACGCGTGGCAGCTGCCGCCGATGCTGCC